>OY730198.1:79849594-80449594 GCA_963422505.1 Pseudognaphalium luteoalbum
TCTCTGGCGCCTCCTCAGAGGTAAATCTGAATAGGATGGAAAAGACCCAGTTGGTCGCTTGCCAGGGTTCCTCGGTACATGAACACTCCCCGCAGAAATCCGTCGTAATATACGCTTAAAGCGTCTAGGATCTGCAATCTGTATACCATCTAAAGCAGTTAGTGGGGGCACATCACCCTCAGAATCGGGTGGTGTGGGCCCACCACCATCATCATCATCAGCATCGACATGCTCAACCTGGTCAATGTCGTCCAAATCCTGAGCGACCTCCGTATCGACTAGGTCATCCTCATTCATCGGAGGGATCACGACGTCCTCAAAACCATCGTTCGGTGGCGTAACATAGTTTTCATTCACTATGTGCCCAAAAAGTTCACGATCAGCCAAAATCTGCTCACCCTTTGGCGCTAATTTGCAGTCGTTGAAGACGCGTAGAAGCATGGGCGTCGGAACCAAAAGTGATCGCTGATCAGGAGCGATATCCAGATTTAAATCGTTCAACAGCAGCTGCATAAACCGTGGATATTGCAGCCACTTATCCTTCGCTGCTCGAATGTTTTCATCCATATTGCCAAAGATGTATCCGCTAAAGTTGTACGGTTTGTTGTATACCAGAGCCAACATCAAAGATAGAGTCAAATGACTCGCAACATCATATCCTCCTTTCCTCGGAGATAGGCAGACAATCACGATGTGACATAAGTATCTCCAAACCCGGCATAGATATTGTTTCCTGAAATCTGAAAGCTGATTTGCCGGATAACCCATTCGCTGCAGACCACCGTAGATAAAGGTTGTCTCAAACATAGTCGGCATTGTATAATTATCGTTGAATTAGAGAACCCGACGAATACATTTCTCAGTGATCTCAATCTCCTCACCAAACATCTTAGAAATAATTCTCGGGACGTCACCCTGAGTTCGAATAAAAGCATGATCATAGAACTCTTCGATCTGATTCATGTAGACCGGAGTAGATGCAGTGATAGCATAATGAATCCTTGATCGTCTTAAGAACTCAATCATCGGTCTGAACGGAGCCGAGTTCGCATGCGTGGACTCCAAGAAAGCTGTAATATTGTGACGGGTGTTGGTGCGGCGATAGTAGTTTTGTAAAGTAGCCATCTGTAAGCTAAAATACGAAACAAACACGCATAACCTAATAAACAAAATTCTGTTTTAGGCGTCACTTAGGAAGTGATGCATAAACACTACCGACACTTAGGAAGTGTCGCAGAAAATAGTGTTCTAAATCAGAAATCAAGTATAGTGTCACTTAGGGTAAGTGACGCTATCAGGCGTCACTAGTGTAAGTGACGTTGCCAAATCATGCGTCATTAGATACGACGCTTAAGAAGTGTCGGGTCAAAATTATGCGTCATTTAGCATAGTGACGGTAACCTAGTGAGTCACTTAGGAAGTGACGGTATAAATGTCGGCATAGACAAGGGCGTCACTAAGTGAGTCACTTAAGGGAGTGACGCATAAATGGGCGTCACTCGGATGAGTGACGGGCTAACAATTAATACATGCAAATGCGTCACTAAGAGAGTCACTTAAGAAGTGATGCAGTAATAGGCGTCACTGAATAAGTGACGGTATGGGTTCTAAATTACCAAGTAGCGTCACTTGCTGTAAGTGATGCAGGAAGTGACGCAACGATGAAGATCATCGTGTCACTGTTCATACCCAGAGATCATAATGAACCAAATTTGGGATTTTTGAAAACTGTAGTTACCACAATGTGCATATGATAGAAACGAGTAAAATGCACCAATTATTAACAGAAAACATTAACAAAGTAATCCCCAAACCGTGTGATTTCTATGAAACCTAAAACCCGTAACCCTAAATTACGATTAAAACATGAATACGTAAAGATAAGGGTTAAAAGTAGTACCAATAGAGTCGTATGAATGAGGGGAACAAGAATAGCACGGGAATGCATAACCAAAGCTTGGAAAGTCACGAACAGATTGAAATTCACGAACAGAAGAAGTGACGCAAAGACACAGGAAGTGACGGTATGTGAGAGGGAGTGACGCTAATTGAATGTGAAGAGTGGTGGGGTTAAGTGTCGTTTGAAAGGGTATTTATACGAAAACCCTAATATGCATCACTCAACCCGGCACTTGTAGCGTAGCTTACCCCGACACTTACAGCGTCATTAATGAAAATGACGCAGTATCGTGTGCGTCACTAGTAGCGTCACTCATGAAGTGATGCATCAGGTCACTTTTAGTGAAAAGTTTGCGATTTTATCGATCTTTGTGTTGTGATTTCGGTACTCAAATTTTAAAAGGTAACTGTAACTTGGTTAAAATCAAAAATTAAAACTAACTTAGATAACATATGGTAACACAAAAATAATGCAAATTTACAAATACAAAAATAACACACTCTTTTTGGTGACGGAGTTGATATAATCTGGTTAGGGATCATGTGAGTGCCCCTAGTCGTGGATCTAGATGATTGATGATAGTGATTGTAAGGCGGAATCAAACAATCACACGAATAACTATTAATCACAAACCGAAAACATGTAAACCAATCAAATATGATGTTGTATTGATAAACGTAATTGATCAGATTGTTTACAATGTTGCAATTTCGACAAATGGTGCTAGGGTTTCGTCAACCCTAGCCAAAAACCTGTAGGTTTGTATTTATACTAAACTAAAACCGGCAGACATGCGTCACTTGGCCAGTGTCGCATGTGGCCACCTTCATGCGTCACTTACCTAAGTGTCGCTATGCGTCACTTAGGCAAGTGTCGCCTAAACCAAAACTTAAGTGTCGCTAGGTACACAATCTATATTTCTATTAAACGACTAATCGACACTTTACAACTCGATAGACCAACTGACAGACAAACTGATATGCATCAACAGACAAAGATATATAATTTAAAGATATAATTGAAAGTTAAGTTTTTGGAAAGATAACAGTTCGATTAAGTCTTGGAATTATATAAGTTAATTAATTGTAAACTTAAATGTTTGGTGTTTGTTCACAATATATTAGAGTTTAAGTTTAATTAATATTTGTTAAGTGTTTTATAAAAGACTTAAGAAATCTTAGATTGATTCAGGGTAATCAATAAAAGATTTATAAGTTATTAATTGTGTTTATGTTATGGACTAATTACACAAAAGGACTAATAAAGAAATTCTTAGATTGATTCAGGGAAATCAATGAAGGAATTTAGATTGTTAATAGTTATTTGTGTTTGTGTTTTCTATGGATTGAAATGTTTAATCTATCAGATTCAGAAGATGATTTTCTTGATGAGATAGATGAAGACATTAATTATGATTTGAAAGAAGGAGAATTTCAACCACCTGAAGATTGGACTGCTGTTTCAGAGATTGAGCTAGACATGGGTGTAGATCCAGATGCAAATATAGATGAACACCATGTGAGCCCATCTAGAACAGAGATTGTGATTGAAGATGAAGAAGGACCTAAAGTTGTTGATGTAGATGAAGATATCGATGACTCAACCGATTATGAAGAAGGGATTCCTAATAAGCATAAAGACAGTCCAATATTTAGACCTTTAGAGAAAATAAAGATGAAAAAGGTTGGAGTTTTGGAGGTTGATATCACAGGAAAACACGAAGCACGTAGAGGGATTATCGGTTGGTATTTTGACTCTGACCTGAAGCTTTTCGCGATTACAAGGTTTGACGGAGTTCAATATTTTGAGCAAAAGCTTGCAGTGTTCAGTTCTCTACCTAAGTATGAGATTCGAGACTTGGCTAGATTATCTTTGAAGAATCCAGATAATGATTTTGTTGGTCGATATCTAGAACATATAATCAAGACTGAGGTTCATTCGGGGAAGTTTGAAAAGATTAAGCCAAGGAATTGAAAAACGATAAAGTTACAGGAGAGAAGTCAAAGGACTGGAAGGAGAAGGAGAAAGAAAGTGTATCCAGTTGTCAAGTGTGTTCAGCAGATTCCACTGAAAACAATGCCACAGTGTATTATGGGAAATATGAAAAGTTGGCATGTGGATTCAGAAACTGGAGAGGCTGTCATGGTTGAAGCTGATGATGAAGTTGAGGGTGGTGAACATGAAATTTTCAGAGTTTATGACCATCGACACCTAATGAACATTTCAAAGAAAGATTTGTTGAAGTTAAATGAGAATAGAATCTTGATGACAGAAGCATGGGGTGATTTAGCATGAGATTATCAAATGATGGTTAAGCCTTGTATTAAAATGAAGATACATGCAGGAAGTAAAATTTACAAATGAAGACTTAAGACAAGCGTGAAGATAAAGACGCTAGAGCTATTGCCAAGGGGGAGTCTGTTGAGACATAGTTTGTGACAACAGATCTATCTTGAAATAGGACTGGTGTAATTATTATCATGTTTGTACATTGGTTTAGATTTGTGAATAAATGTTTGTTTTGTTATTAATATTCGTTAAATATATTAGTAAACTAAAGTGTTAGACGAATATCGGAAACGAAATAAACATGTATAGTGAAGTCGAGATCTCAAGTCGCAAGGCATTGCGATGCGAGATGAGATCTGAACTCGCAATACATTAGGTATAGTGAACCGAAGCCAAGCTGGGCTTGGGCTGCGAGTTAAGTTGGACTGGCAGGCCCATGACCTGCGAGTTGATCAAAGTATATATGTTTGATTCGGTTCGACTTAAACTAGACTTTTGCCATTCGATTAATACACCTGCGAATTGAATAATCCATAGAAAAATGTTCTAAAGGCTAGGCTTTGATGTTTTATCATTTAAAGCTAAGTATTAGTAAAAACAAAACGCAAACTTATTCGTTATAGTAAGATAACGACGTATTAAGGGATTCCGCATCTTAATACTACAGATAACGAAGTTATCGATCCTAGAACTAGGGACTTACACTTTCACCCCATCCTATGATATTTCAATGATGGAAATCATCAGTAGCTTTTTCGATCTCTCCAAGTGAAACTCGTAGATTAGAAGTTGTGATCTGTTACATCCTAATGTGTTATATATACTCTATATATTAACAATAACAGATATGAGAATTTGATAACAAAGTTTTACTTACTTGCGATTTAACCAATTTCTCAAGTACCACTATGATGCCTGTCATTTGTGGGCGTTTGTCTATGTTATCCAGGAAACATTTATCTGTTAAAATGGAAAATGGAAGCATATAACTGAAGTCGGTTTTGCTATTCCGAACATGCTCAGATATAAATTTCCTGGAACATTGGCTAAGTTTGCTGTGAGCAGTTTCGTAATCATCAGGAGGTAGAAACCTTAGTTCCTTAGAAGAAGGTAGTATACTGCTCTTAGATGCCATCTTACCGGACAACACTTCGTATAAGAACACTCGAAATGAATAAACATCAACCTTTTCAGAAAAGTCTACACTCTTCTTATAATGTGGATCATGATACACCATCGTTCTTGCTATTGATGCTTTCAATGAACTGAGTTGCTTACTTTCTGTAGCAAATACAGAAAGCCCAAGTCACCAATCATAGCTTTCCAATTTTGATCCAACAAAATGTTACCTCTCTTTATGTCATGGTGTACAGTTTTAATCTTCCTTTTACCACCACCATGGAGGTACTCCAGCCCATGGGCAACCCCAATACTTATCTTGAGACGTTGTGGCCATGTAATGATTGAATTGAAATTAGTGTTCAAATTCAAGTAATTATCAAGGCTTTTATTGGATGCATACCCGTACATAATGAACATCTCGTTCTCCTTGTCACAGTAGCTAACTAACGAAATGATGTTGTTGTGCTTAAAATTAGAAAGCAATCTGATCTCGTTCTTGAACGCAGATCTCCCTTGTTCAGACGTGTTGAATGTTGTATATTTTAGTGCATTAGCGGATTAGTAGACACGGGGTAGGTGATGCGGAGTGCATACCCGGCTAAGTTATTAAATACCGGGCTTAACCAAAATTGCTGGGTCAAGGGGGTCGTGCCTCCTTGTGGGTTTCTATGGGAAATTCATATTGACTACATTCAATGGAACAAAAAGGTGACGAGATTTAATGAATCTGGACAAACGGTTATAACCATTTTTTAACCGCTAGTTTTGGTGGCAATATATATTGCATGAATTCAGACACAAAAAGATTAGAACATATAAAAGCTATGGAATCTGATTGTGTGCCCAAACAGATTCAAATCTTTTCTTATCCCAAAGTGAACTTC
This sequence comes from Pseudognaphalium luteoalbum, assembly GCA_963422505.1. Lineage (NCBI taxonomy): Eukaryota > Viridiplantae > Streptophyta > Magnoliopsida > Asterales > Asteraceae > Pseudognaphalium > Pseudognaphalium luteoalbum. The sequence goes on from OY730198.1 coordinate 79,855,790, forward strand.
GTGAACTCAGGCACGATAGGGTCAAAATATCACTTTTGGAAAGTGATCCTCAACACTATTCAAGAGTATATCCGGTTGAAATTATTTACCCTATTTACACAAATTTCCTAACAATCAAAAGTGATATTCACGTTGATTTCTATGAATGTATCTCGATGAATGATTGGCGCATCACCAGTGGTCGGTCAGGTTTTACCCTGCCGTTGGACCAGCTGCCAGTGGCGTGTCGGTGGAGAGTTTTAAATTTGTAAATGTTGGGGCATAAGTTTACTAGTGTTTTATGACCTAAAGGTGTATAGCGACAAGCATGACCTACGTCGTTCTTTAAAATCAACTGTATTGTGAAACAAAGTAATCACGATGTCCGATTCAAGCTAGTGAAGGGTTTTTAGAAAATAGTTGGGAGTTTGTTTTTGTTAGTTTTCTAATTTATATTATTAATTTAAACTAGGAAATAAAGTAAAATAAATGGAAAGCAATCAGAATAAAGGGGGTGTTTGTTGTGACTTCGTTAGCCTTGCATTGGGATGATGTTTTAGTTAAAGTTATGAAAGCGTCTTTATAAAGATTTGTCTTTTATTTGTCTTAAGTATTTATGGTGTAAGCTACTGATTGATTGCTCAATCAGCATGTCACTGAGTACTAAGCTGTTATGATTCTGATCGGAGGAGGTTGTTCGACTCTCAACATTTCCCTTTTGATGGAACAATGACCCTTTTATGGAATATAAAGATTCCTGGGTGCATGAATAGAGTAACAGACCCGCTAACGGTCCGATCGTTCTTAACACCACAGTAATACTCAATTGAATTAAACATTTAAGATTAGGACATGGTTGTGTTTGATTACTTTCCATCAATGGTTATGTAGAATACAGAGGTGATATACAAGGGTTACAATATGTCGCACCCCCAAATTCGGGTTGCGGAAGCGAATCGGGTCGGGGCGCGACTAATCAATATACACAGCACAAAAGATATAATGAACGACCACTATATGCGTCGTTTTACATTGATATTGATAAAACAAAAGTTTGCATCAAAATATTGTTTACATTAGCTCCGCTTGAAAATAAGAGATTTAAGTACATAATTAATCTATACAAAATATAATAATGCAACTAAAATCTCTGTTTGTTTGCATGCTGACTCGAGCTAATAGATCTTGATTGAGCAGTCCAACCTACTGTTGGTCACCTGTGATACATGCTAAAATGGGTCAGCGAAACGCTGGTGAGCTCACAGGTTTGTATGTCAACACATATTTGTATGAACCGCACGATTTTATAATTGAATTTAAAATGCAATTAAGCAAAATAAAAGTTATACAGCCATGAGCACATAGTCTGAGCTTAACTTGAGTGTCAGGTCCAATTAAGGAAACCCAACTGAGTTGCCTCCTACGAGTGCCTAATCTACACTCGTCTTCCCAAATGCTAATACGTCCGTTTGACCAGTTAGTGCGTGCTAACCCGGACGAGGATTGTCAATCCTATGTGATATCATATACTAACATTCACGCTACAGATGTATTACCAGACTATGCTATGGAGGGCTTTAGTGATTAGTTGAAAACAACTCATGTAGTATTTGATTGATTTGTACTTGCGTTCAACATGTAAATAAAACGAGCAATGTAATCACACCCCTGATTGAAAAGCAGTAAAATAGGGGCCATGAGACTCACCTGAGCCTTGAGTGTTTATTAAAATAAACTTGAATTGATTAGCTGTGAATTGATGTCCGAAGACTTGTAACCTGTCGGGCGTTCAAAACGCGCAACGTTATATGAGTGAGTAGATGTCTCAATAGACCATCTATGTTTGTTGTCCAACAATTAGTTATGTCCAAATGTTTGATTGTTCAACTTTGTTTATCAAAAACGTGTACGACCCGTTGGTGAAAGTTTGTAATAATAATTCTTTAAGACATTATTATTAAGTTTGTGTCATCATATATATAGTTACAGTATGTATCATGTGTGTTTATAAGTTGTTATCCATGTTCAACACTTGGTGAAAACAAGTCCTATAAATTCTGTTTTTAGCGACACTAGTAGCGACACTAGTGTCAGTGTCGCAAGTCATGCGACACTAGGGTAAGTGTCGTAGTGTATGCGAGTGTTGCAGGTCATGCGACACTAAGGTCAATATCACAGTGAGTTTATGCGACACTAGGGTCAGTGTCGCATTAAGGTTAATGTCGTAGTGAGGTTATGCGACATTAGGGTCAGTGTCGCACTAAAGTCAGTGTCGCAGTAAGGTTATGCGACATTAGGGTCAGTGTCGCAGGTTCAATCAAATTTTCAATAAGTAGCGACACTATTAGCGACACTATGGTAGTGTCGCAGGTAATGTCGCAGGTAGTGTCGCAGGCCATGCGACACTAGCGTCTGGTCAAATTTCCATTTTTAGCCCAAGTGTATCCAAGTGTCGGTTTTTCATTCGGGAAACTTTCCAAAATTAGTTTTTGGTCCAAGTTACTAACTGGGTCAACCAAACCCATTTTTGTTACCACTTTCCAAATATAGTAAGTTTTTCGAAAACTAGCCACTTTTGTTGACTTGGTCAAACTTACTCGGTTTGACCCGAAACTTTCACCCAACCCAAATATCAGTTTATAGAGTCTAAATAATTTGTCGGTTTGTGTCCAAGTTCACCAAGAGTGTCAATTCTTATAAAGGTTCCAAATATTTAAGATTTCACATTTTCGACTTTTTGTCGGTTTTATTCACCAAATGATGTTACCAATTTCTGGTCCAAGTCAAGTCTCACACTTTTTATCAACTGATCTTCTATGTGTGTAGTATCTAACTTATGTTTTCCAAGAGTTTTAAGCCCATGATCATAGAGCAACAATTTAATTTGTCATGCATAGTCCAGTTTCTGATTTTAATCAGGTCAGTCCCAGATATTGATAAATAGAGAAAAATCGTTCGGATCTGGTAAAAACGTAAAACACGAAAGTTGTAGATCTTTTCAATACGCAAAATTTAAAAAACAATGCATCTTCTAACTCTTCCTAGAACTCAAGATATGACGTTTTTAGTAACCTGTGTTTTTCTGGGCAGATTGTGTGTTCTTGTATAAAAATTCATAAAAACGTATTTTGAATTTAAATTTGGACATAATCTTGTTAGATGAGCCTTAAAACATATAAATAAACAATATGAAAGTATTGATGGACTTCCTTACAAAGATTTTCGTGAAGATAGGATGAGATGATGATGCTTGTGTTCTTGAGTTCCTTATTATTATAAAGAGTTAAGTAGTTAATTGGTGGTTGATGGTGGATGTGGTGGTTGTAGGTGATGGAGGGCTGGTGTTATCAGGTTTTTAGAGTGAGAAATGAGAGAGTTTTGAGAGTGTAGAGAGAATAGGGAATGAAAGAGTGAGTGGTGAAATATGTGCATGTAGTTCAAGTGGAGACATAGTGAGTGGTTTGCATGAAATGTTAGAGGTGAGTGAGGGAGGTGGCACATGGGTGCTCATGAGGGTTGAGGAGGCCGGCCTAGGGGGGCCCACTTAGGGGTATTTTGGTCATTTTCTCATTTATTCGATTTGTGCTTCGTGCGGTGTTCGTTTTCTCGTCCGGTTTGGTGTTTAAACGTTTATTACGCGTTTTTAAGTATCGATTTAAATTTCAATACTTTCACTTGAAGTGTTCTTTCTAAATACTTGGAAAACATTTATATAGATGATTCGTTAATTTAGGGATCTCGATTTGCTCGTTCGTTGTACGGATTTTAAATCACGTAACCGTTGTTTGTACGATACGAATTAATTATAAAGTATTATTATCGAGATAATATTTTGGGAAAGATAGTGTTTTTAAATAATGTTATATTACTTAATAAATCGTCTCACCAACGTCCGTATTTAATTGAACCGAAATACATTCGATTTGAAACTTGTACGATTTAATCGAATCGCATAATTGTATATATTCAATAATATATATATCGGTACATTAATTAGCCTAACACAGAACTAATTACATGTATTAATAATTGATTAGGCACTAATTACTAGCCCTAAATTGACGGGTGTCACACAATACTTAATGATTCAACGTCTTCCTTTATGGATTCATAAACTAAGTTGTATTTTAGATCAGAGTTTCCTCATTTATGATTTAAACCAACCCTCACTTGATATTAACCAATAAATCCCTAGTTTAATCACAGTGTAATAATACTTGTTTAAAACAGCTTTTCCACGGCTTTAAAACTAGACCATGTTATTTAAACTCAGATATTTAATCAAGAGTTATTCACAGTGTACACTACTAGTTCAGTATTTCCACAGCTTTATAACAAAACATAGATAGTTAATTACCTCTGATATGACGTCTTATCAAAAAGGTTTTAACCACGTTCATTGGTGGAAGGACATTAGATGGTTTAAGATCATAGATGGAACGTGTAACCAAAGCACCGAGTTTTCATTTATAAGATATAATAGTTGGGAACATTATTCCACAACGGATTATACCCACGACTTTCATAGCTTCCACGTTCCATACTCCACACATTCGCGATGTTTCTGGTTGTAGATCCCCTTGGGTCGGACCTAATTGAATCCTAATACTCAATCAACGTACGGAATCCAAAGATTGAATATAAACGTTAAACGATTAAAACGAAACAAACACGAAAGTATATTAATACTCAAATGAATACTGATCAGATTATCTTCAATAACTCGAGTACAATATGTTGTAACAACACCTAAGTTCGTCAACCCTAGCAAATGAGCCAAACTCATCTATTTATACTCGACACCTAATCTGATCTATGCGACACAAGCTGTGTCACCAAGCCGACTCATGCGACACAAGTTATGTCGCCAAGTTGACTCTTGCGACACAAAACCCTTGTGTCGCCAAAACACAACATATAATTACTTTTTAAATATAAACGTCATAACTAACGTAATTACATATATATAAAGCATTACAGACTTAGACCAACTGACAGACACACTAAGATGCACCAACAAACTCCCCCATGTCTTCAGCTTGGTCTTCAAAATTTCTTCAATTCAAACCCAGCCTTCGGGAAACCTCCCTCCAGCATGAATCCCATGCGTAACACACACAGTCACAACCTTCTGAAATTGTCTAGCAAGAGTCGAATTCACTACATTTCTTACGTTGAAGCGAGTTGGACTATCAAACAATTTCCTCAAATCTTTCTGTGACATATTAATCAAGCTCATAGGATCAAATACTTTGAATTGAGCTTTCTTCAAACCATAAAGCGAAGTCATCTCCGGATGTTCAGAATCTAGTACAAAAACAAATACCGCTTCGCCCGTATGCGGATGAAGTTCCCAATGATGAAATCTTCTAAGAAAGTTAAAAGGAACAGTCTCAAGCGGAATCTCAGTCAAACAATCAGTTGGTGGATAGTGTACTTTGCAGATCGGCTGTCTTGTTACTGGATCAAGTCTTTTCTTGAATATAAATATCGTTCCAAGCATCGGTTTGATAAAGTTATAACGATTACTCTTCACTTCATGATGCAAAACCGTCTGTACAAAATCAGCTCATGAATCTCTGGTTGAATTTATCAATTCCAGTTGAGCTAGACGATTTATCTCTCCCTTAGGCAATGTACTCAGCTTCTTGAATGACCTTTTAAAATACTGAATACCATCGCTTCTCTTAATCATAAAAATACCCTTGTAGGTTTTCCAACTTTTAATAATTCATGTGTAATTCCCACTAACTTTATATGACTTGAAAGTAACAGGAATAGGTTCACCAGGAATATAGCTTATCACCAGTCGTTCAGAAGTTGATGTAGAAGCAGTTTCAGAAGCCGGTGTAGTCTCTGGAATAGTTTGTGAAGTTCCAGCTGCTCTGCTTCATCTTCAGAAGAATCAGTCTCGATTGTCGAAGCATCATCATAAAACTCATCAGAACGCATCTCCTCTTCCTCAATCTCAACATCATCATTAATCTCAAATTTAGGTTCATATGCCTGACCTTCCTCATTAACCATTCGCTGAATAAAAGAAAGATTAGCATGTAAATAATCTACAGCTAGTGGTCGTGGTTGACCTGGAATATCGTTGACCGAGAAGTAATCCAAATGAAGCATTTTTTATCATCAGAAACATTTACATTAGCGTTTACATTGTCAGTTTGTGTTCCGGCAGAAGCCCTAGATGTTGTTTCTATGGCACGCAGGCCTGACTCCCCCAGAATAGCAGCTAGGGATTCTAATTCTAAAACCCTAGTATTCAAAGTAGGTACTAAAGCTGTCGTTTCTTCTAACGCCTTGATCTGCGCAGCTTGAACCTCCAAAGCCGATGCTTGAGACTGAATCAACTGAGCTTGATTATCCATAGTCTGCTGCATCGCATCCATTCTCTTTAGTAGCTCTTGGATGACCGAAGGCAAAGGTTGAACTGGAACCTCAACACGGGGAATGTCGACCCGTGGCCTTGAAGCAGAAGTAGTAGAGGTACGACAGATAAACTGGGGTGGAACCCAATCTTCATCAGTGAAATCGTCATCTCTTGGTCGTTTTCCATGATCAGGTCGCACGAATGTCGTGCCCTGACGAATGCGTCGCTGAATACGTTTGAACCAACGTGGATCAAACCATTGAATATTTCTCAACGCATTTTCCGAAGGTAGAATCTTCAGAGAAGTAGTAGGAGTTAAACCCCCATCCGAATCTTCAGCAGCTGGTTCTTCAAGATTAGGCTGATCAGCCTGTACACCAAATGGAAAATTATCAATTTCCTACAACAGGTCATCAACCTGTATCTGTGCCTCATGGAGATGTAGTTCCTCCTCCTGAGGTTGCTGCCCAGGTGCAGCCAAAATATCCATAAATCCGTCGTTGGGCAGAGCAACATAGGCTTCATCAACGATATGCCCAAACATAGGAAAATTGCCATTTGCATTTGCACTGGCCGCCCAAACAGTCCAGATTCGGACGTTCATGGGAGTCAGACGCAGGCGTTCGCGAGGATTAGATGAAATACCACGAAGCTGGTCATCAATGAGTAGCTGAATAAAGCATGGATATAAATTCCAGCGCTTTTCCCCGGCATTGATGTTGTCTACCATTGCCCTGAAGATATAGCCAGAGTAGTTGAAGGGCTTGTTATAGACCAACACAAACATAGCAGAGAGGCTGTTGAGTAGCTAATCCCATCAAAACCGGCCTTGCGAGGAGAAAGACAAACAATCACCAAACCTTAGGCAGATTCGCGTTTTGGTATTGATCATTTGGAACCCCTGGATAACCGATGCGAGTCATGGCTCCAACAATAAACTGATTCCCAAACAGAGTGGGCATCTCTGGAGTATCCCCGAACTGGAAGAAATTCCGAATAACCTGTTCGGAGATGATCAACTGACGATCGCCAAGTGTATATATAATCCGTGTAAACGGCAGGTCAGAGTTGATCGTCGCGAGTTCCCAGAAGCGAGCGACCTGGTCCTTGTAAATAGTAGTGGTCGCGGTGATAGTAGTGTAAATATGAGAACGGCGTAAGAATGCCACCATTGGCCTGTACGGAGCGGTCGTCTCCTTAGAATCATCCAAAAATGCCACGATATTGTGGCGTGGTTCCCAAACAACATCACCATCTGCCATTGTTGTATAAGATATAACAATAAAACTCGAAAACAGTTAGCGTAAACAAAGAAATCAATTTTAAAATCTGTTTTGTGCGCCACTGGGAATTGTGTCGCAGGAGTCCTGCGACATAAAAGCCTTGTGTCGCTTGCAGAATTAAAATTGATTTTCAAAGATAGGAGACATAAGGAATTGTGTCGCTAATCACGGATGCAACGGAAAGAGTTGTGTCGCTTTTTGCGATTAAATCGAATTTAATCGAATATTATGCTTTTGGTGACATAACTCTTGTGGCGCATAGATTGTGTCACTTTTTAAAGCGACATAATGATTTGTGGCGCATTAACTAGCGACATAAAAGATATGTCGCAGGCATTAGCGACATAAATTGATTTCAAGAAACCTGCGACATAAAAGCTTAAGTCGCAGGATGTGTCGCAATGACGAACTGCAAACCCCAACCCAGAAACCCTAAACCCCAAATTTGGAGTTTTCGCAAACAAGTCAAACCCTAGGGTGCGTCTAGTGTTCATGAACAAAAAAACATTAATTTTAACATGTAAAACTCGTGTTTTCGTTTGGAATTAACCCGAAAACCGCAAACCCTAAAAACCGTAACCCTAAATGATAAATAAAAATTAAATATACGGTGAAAATGGTTGAAATTAGTACCTATCGATCGAGTGGAAGTAGGGGAACAAGAATCAAGTGGTTGATTGCCAGGAAATCCAACAAAAAGTCAAAATCAAGATCAAAAACCACCGCAGTCGCTTATGTCGCAAAGATTGGTTTTGTGTCGCTAGTTTTGAATTTTATGTCACAAAGTGTGGTAACAGTGAAAGCGACTGGGATGGGGTATTTATACCTCAACCCTAACTAACGACATAGGCAGCGTCATACATAGCGACATAGTTATGTCGCAGAACATTAGTTATGTCGCATACCCCAGAAAAGTTGATTTTGAATTTCAAGTTTCGTAACCCAATTCAAGAGTAACTTAGGGACTTGTAAAAATAAACATAAGTATCATAAAATAAAATAAAATAATTACTAAACCTAAAATGAAACTTAAATTAATTTTCTCTTTGGTAACGTAGTTATTTTGTCTGCTAAGGGATCATATTAGGATAACATGCAATTATTAGCAAATAATAAGTGTTATCTCGATTATCAGTATATTTGTCCTCTTTAAATTTACTTAGAATATTTAGAACACCCTTTATAAATATTATTTCAAGATGAGTACTGGTATTGTTTGACCACCTAAACATGGTACATCCGTGTCTATGAACGATTTTTATTGTTAGGATGAATATTTATCTGTAGTCCCCACCATAGACATACCCCTGTAATTTAGACAAGACCATAACTTCCAAGATCAGATAGAATAGAGGAATATCATTTTTAAGAAGCAAGCTAGCGGTGACAGGTCTGTACAAACGTACAACAAAGCGACATAGCTTAATTCAGGTGTAAGCAAAACCAGAGTTGGTCAAACCATTTTGGCGACCTTGTTAGGTATCTTGTGATTTAAGACTTTTTCAAGTTCATTGACTCGCGTTTGCTTTACTTTTAAGTTCATACTAATTGAGACCAGTTCTGTACTTACGTACAACAGAGGAAACAATCAGCATATACCCCCAAATGATTTCATATTATAAACTAAAATGGAAGTATGCCGAGCTATATTAAGGAATTAAGACATTTAGTCATACATCACAGGGTGTGTACCACACGATAATAGACATGTATTAGTTTTTCATTTTAATAGCTCAAAGACCGGTGTGTATCATGCCTACCAGTACATCATATTATGAGGCTAATGTTTATAAAAGATGTGGTAAGTATGCTAGATAAACCTACTGATACATCAAGGATAAACCTTAGAATTTCCATTTTGTGCATGTATCCTAATGTACTATCATTTCCCTAGTTGTTTACAGACACAACTAAACGTCCTTTTACAAATGTTGCAACCGTGCATTTCTTTAATACTAAAGAGTATAAAGAGTGGCTATTGCGTAATTTAATTTTTTTTTAATCAAAAACAATAGTCCAAGTCCAAAAAGTTACTTCTTAAGTTGAAAGAAGCGTAAACCAATCATGTTGACTAGTTCATCAAATTGGCCACGAGAAAAGGCCTTGGTGAATAAGTCAGCATTCTGCTTAAGGGTATCTATGTGGACAACGTCTATTAGGTGTTTCTCATTGCAATCCCGTATAAAGTGGAACCTAAGTTCTATGTGTTTAGTCCTAGAATGTTGTACGGGATTGCATGTAATAGATATGGCAGCAGTATTATCAATATGAATAGGAGTCATAGTAAAAAGTATCCCGTAATCACGTAATTGATGCTGAATCCACAGAATCTGGGATAAGCAACTAGCCGCAGCAACATACTCAGCCTCCGTAGTGGAAGTAACCAATGTAGTCTGCTTTTTACACTGACACGAAACCAAATGCGATCCAAGAAACTGGCATCCACCAGTTGTAGACTTCTTATCTATGCTACAGCCGCCATGATCAGAATCCGAGTACGCAGTGAGTGCAAACGTTTTCTCGTTGGAGTACCATAGACCAAGAGTTGGTCTATATTTAAGGTATCCAAATATGCGCTTCACTGCTTTCATATGAGAAACCTTAGGCCTAGCTTGATATCTGGAGCAAATGGACACAGCAAATACGATGTTCGGCCTTGAAGCAGTCAGATACATGAGAGAACCAATCATTGAGCGATAGTCCTTTTCTTTACAATCCTCTTCATCAGTGGCTGGTCTGAGATTGTGATTAATTTCTATGGGGGTGCCATAGGTCTTACAGTTAAGCAGGTCATACCTAGTTAACATATCAGTAACATATTTTCACTAATGAATGTAGATGCCTTTGGCAGACTGCTCAACTTGTACACCCAGAAAGAATGTAAGTTCCCCCATTTCACTCATCTCAAATTCATAATTCATAAGATGCTCGAAGTTTTTACACATGGAATCTTTTGTAGAACCGAATATGATGTCGTCGACATAAAACTGTACCAGTAACAAGTCATCTCCGTCTCTTTTTGTGAATAGAGTTCTATCAGTACTTCCTCTTTTAAATCCATTTTTAATTAGATGAGTAGCAAGCCTCTCATACCACAGTCTTGGCACCTGATGCAGACCATACAATGCCTTATTGAGTTTACAAACATATTCCGGATGCAAAGGATCTTCAAAACCAGGAGGCTGTTTCACATAAACACGGAATTCCTTAAATGAAGCGAATGCCAAGAAAATATGAATTGACTCCAATCTTGCAACAGGAGCAAAAACCTCATCATAATCCAAACCCTCTATTTGATGAAATCCTTGAACTACTAGCCGTGCCTTATTTATGATAACAACTCCTCGATCATCTTTCTTGATTCTATATACCCATCGAGTTCCGGTAGGATGTGCACCCTTAGGTAATGGTACCAATTCCCAAACATGCAGCTTTTTGAATTGTTGCAACTCCTCTTGCATTGCTTCAAATCAGTGTGGGTCTTTCAAAGCATCCTCTGTCTGCTTAGGTTCCACTTGAGATAGAAAACACGATTTCACCTCTGCGGTAAGACATGCAAGGGGATTCAGGATTCTCAACAGTAATAACTTGACTTCGTGTCTGAATCCCTTTATCCAAAGGACCGATAACATTCTCCACCGGATGGTCCTTATTGATAAGAGAACTTGGAATCTCGTCAGGCACGATGACAGAGTCCAAGTTTGTAAAATCGGTTTCCCGTGCCGAATCAAACTCCTCAGTATTCACAAGTGATTCATCTTCATCATCATACAACTCAGGAACATCAGTATATGTTTCTGGATTTCTCGTCGATGATTCAGGAACCTCAACGTTGGTTTGAGAAGGAAGTGGAGTAGCAGAAGCAGTCGGTGGCTTTAATGCTGATGGCGGAGATGTATCTGAAGACAAATCAAGGCCGTGGAGCGGTGTGACCACCTGATCAACCTCATCTTCTTCATTAGGAAGATTGAATGAGTCAAAGATTGCTTCATAGTTAAACAACTGTGCGGGTCCCTTTCCCTACGGATTTTCAGTATACCGAAAGCACGTGACTTCAAAATGTTCTTCCATGCGCTTAGTTGCCAAATTATACACACGTTTATTTGGAGAGTTATTTGAAAAACAAAAAAATAAACCTTCACTTGACTTTGCTCCAAATTTAGCAACTCTCTCTTTTGTGTACATAATTGTGCAGGGACACCCAAATGGTTCAAGAAACTGTAACGAAGGTTTTCGATTATTAAGCAGCTCATATGACGTTTTATTGTGCTTCTTAACCACAGAAACCCTGTTAAGAATATAACAAGCGGTATTGACTGCCTCAGCCCAGAAAGTGATAGGCAGCTTAGAGTCTGCCAACATTGTTTGTGCGGCTTCAATGAATGTCCTGTTTTTACGTTCAGCAACTCCATTCTGTTGAGGAGTTCGAGCATCACTAAATTGATGATCAATGCCTTTTCTTAGACAGTACAACTCAATCGTTGAATTCTTAAACTCAGTCCCGTTATCAGATCGCAGTTTCTTGATCGACAAATTGCAAAGGTTCTCTAGCTTATCAAATAGATATGTGAGAATCTCGAGAACTTCATCCTTAGTAGATAAGAAATACACCCACGAAAAGCGAGAATAATCATCAGTTACTACCAAGCAGTATTTAGAACCTCCCATACTCTTCCTACTTACTGGTCCAAAGAGATCCATATGCAATAGCTCCAACGGACTTGAAACAGAGTTCATCACTTTTGACTTATGGGATTTCTTGTGTTGTTTCCCTTTTTGGTAGGAAAAACAATGATCATTAATTCCAAAGGATTGCTTCGGAACTCCACGCACAAGATCGTTTTTCACCAGATAATTCATTTTCCGGAAGTGCAAGTGTCCCATACGTCTGTGCCAAAGTAGTGATTCTTTTTCAGGAGCTCTTGAAAGTAGACACGTATGTTGAGTTGTTTCAACACTCTTTATATCCAAAATATACGTGTCTTTTTGCCGAGGTTCCCTCAGTAGCACCCAATCCTCAGGAATAACGTATCCTGGTTTTAAAATGCAGTACTCAGTTTTGGTAAATGACGTAGTGTACTCTTTGTCGCACACTTGTGACACACTGAGCAGATTGTGGGTGAGCTATTCCAAAAAATTAACTTTCTCAAAACTCACTTGCCCATTAGTGAGTGTACCCTGTCCGGTTATAACACCTCCTTTATCACCAGCAAAAACAACATATCCCCCATTGTAATCTTTAACTTCAGATAGCAGAGATAAGTCACCTGTCATATGTCGCGAGCAACCACTATCGATATACCATCTACTATTATGAAATGCTTCGGATTGCTACGACATCACAAATATAAGAATCAATTAGTAAGGGAGACTCAAGCCTTTACAGTTTGGGTAACCTAGTAGCATCATCCACAATGATTACATCAGTCAGAATTTTATTTTTTAGCAAATCGAAATCGTTGCCTGATGTATCATTGTCAGATAAAGAGTTAGAACATGACTCTTTGATCTTCCAAACCTTTCGAGATTTGGATGGTTGCTTGTTAACAACATTGAGCTTATCATGAGTGACTTTTTTTTGCTCAATATTGTTAATATCAGAAGCAGGTGGTGGAGATGCAGAAACTCTCATGGATTTATGAGAAAATTTTTGAAATTGTGAGGTTCGTGTAGCTCCCCTATGGCTGTACTTCTTATCAAGCAATGGGCACTTACTTATCAGATGACCTTGTTTCTTGCAATAGAAACAAGATCGTAGCTCAACACAGTTTTGAGATTGAGGTATGAACCTTTGAGCTCGGCCAAAGGATGCATGTCCTGAGCATGTACACTGATGTGTACAAGTAGAAGTTGAATCTAGTGAATAACTTTTAGAAGATCTTTTATTAGATTTGTGATTATCTGGTTTAAAAATCTTCTTTGTAGGTTCAGCCTTGGCTTTACCTTTCATTTTATAAATCTCATCATAACCTTCACTAGTGAAGATATGATTGTCATTGGTTACATTCTTCCTTTTCAAATAACCGTATTCTTCATCGGTTATATCCTCAATCTCAACTTCCTCCTTCAAACTGGCTGGAGGAATGGACTTATCGTTGAACTTCTCAGGCTTGGAAACCACAATAGGCTTAATAGGCTCAGCCTTAGTTTCCGGTTTCTTCACAGACTCATTTACCGTGGGCTTTGATGGCACTCGAAAGGGTCGATGTCATTGATGATAACTTATCGGGCGCCAACAGGGTTTTAAAATTTATAAATAGCGGAGCTTAAATTATATGTACAACCTACTCTGGTTAGTAAGTGGTAAGTATAACCTAAGATCGTTCTATGAATCCAAACGTGTGGTGATTAAAGTTAGCACTTTTGGTAGGGAAATATTTAGGATGGGACAAAGTATGTAGGTTTGGGGGTTTTTTAAACTAAAGACAAGTAATTAAAATGCAGGAAAGTAAATTGCAGGAAACTAAAATACAAGAAAGCAAATAAAGATAGAGATGTGATTGCTGAGATTTCGATAATTAATATTTCAGGATGACAGACTGGATAAGAACAAAACTTAATATAATAAGTAAACTATTAGGTGTAACCTCTAGAACCCTACCAACTAAATTTCCCCTTGGTATGTCACTAGGAACTAGGTTATCATGATTCTGATCGGAGCAATACGCCAACTTCTAATACCTATCTGTATGAGAGATAAGCAACCTATTTTGGTTTTATACCTAGGTGCATGAATCAGTGGTGTATCGTCTCATAGGTCTGACCGTTCTTAACCCCTAAGATAGTTTACTATTCTATTAACATGTAGAATAATAACTTTGTATGTTTAGACCGCCGATTTTATAAGACCTATAGGTTTAAATATCCTAAGTCACTTGGACTTTCACTTTCATTCCTAAGTCTTATTCATAATTGATTAGATTCTGGTTTCTTCAACTTATGACTTAAATCTCTCCTTTTCAAACAGTTATACATCCCTGGATTATTCGCAGTTTATTAAAAATGCGTTTCATATGCAGACCATGCCTTTCAGTAATTAGACCGTGTACTTTATATGGTAATTCCACGGCTTCTTACGTCCAACATGCGGTCTAGAGTAATTGACAGTGAAAGTGACACTCTAAACTAATTAAAAGTAAAGCAGTGCGGAAATGTAAACCTAATATATACAACGAGTTGTTTCTTTGTGTCTTACTTATTGCATATCATGGGCACAGATAACTACTTACCATAATTAAGGTTGATCAGGTCCTAATTACTAAGTTGCAGTCACGTGGATAACCAGAAAGGGTACTTTATAGATTAAACTTAAGTTCATAAGGTCTTAACAGTACAAGGGGTATTAATTCCTATTTTGTCTGAACGTATTTTATGAACATTACTTTGTAGTTCATTGACTTTCGTAGGATACACCAGTTAGTTGTGAAGTTGTATTATCCTTTTGGAATTCCAACTTAACTAGAGCTAATTCCAGTGATATGACTACCTTCGGTCATTTATGACTTCCATACATTTGTACTTTGCTCGAAAGCTTTTCCAGTACTATATCGAATAAACAGTCGAATATGGGCCATCATATCACTTTACGATCGTCGTGCACTAATTATGTAATGTCATCCCTATTTATAATTATCTACATCATCAACAATAACAATAATAAACTACTCACAATTCATGGTAACAAATAAATCACATACCAGGCAATAATACATATTAATATATGAAATGAGACAGGTAAAATAAAAGTTTAGATATCACCCAGAAATAAATGCGTAGCAGTGTATTATTTTGATTGACAACTCTTTTGCACGTACAAAGATTGACCTCCGAATCCCTAGCGTTCGCCCTAGCTTCTATATTAATCCGTAGATTAATTACAATAATCCTAGAATTAGAAAGACTAAAGAATACAAGAGACTTTCTAAAGAAAGTGTGTGAGACTTGTAAGTTGTGTTGAAAGAGTGTGTGTTTCAAATGAACCAAAGCCCTCCTATTTATAGGGGAAATTCAGCTCATGTTAGCATCTTGAGGAGCACATTAG
This sequence comes from Pseudognaphalium luteoalbum, assembly GCA_963422505.1. Taxonomy (NCBI): domain Eukaryota; kingdom Viridiplantae; phylum Streptophyta; class Magnoliopsida; order Asterales; family Asteraceae; genus Pseudognaphalium; species Pseudognaphalium luteoalbum. Next base: position 79,871,469 of record OY730198.1, read on the forward strand.
CTAAAGGTGGAAAAGGTGGTGCACCAGGTACGTACAATCGCGTAAAGGTGTGGCACCGGGTATGTACAATCGCTTAAAGGTGTGGCACCGGGTACACAAAGGACCAAAAAGTGGAAACGAGATGGGGGAGGTGTGGCCGACACTGCCACCATGGTGATCGGCGGCGGCATGGTGGTGGTCGGCGGCGGCTGGCTGCCACCCGCCCCGGTTCTCCGTCTTTTGCTTCGTTTCTTAATTCGCGCGTGTTTTCTTCGTTATGCGTCCATTTTTGTCGATTCTTTTTTCGTTGAATTCGTAATTCAAAAATGAATATTTTGATATAAAGAAATCCCAAAGATGATCTTCCTATCTCCAGATGTTGCGTACGAATCATTTGAATCTTCCAGCGGGCGTAGAATCTTCATTCTTTATCCGTTTTTGTTGATTCTTCTTCTGTTAGACTCGTATTTTGAAAACGAACATCTTGGATAAGATGGATGTTGATGATGGGCATATTAGTCTTTAAATCTTGTTTTGATGCCTTGAATCTTCAAACGTGCGTGGAATCTTCGTTTTTCATCCGTTTTGCTTGATTTTTATCGTGCAACCTTGTTTTGACCTCCTTGGCAGATTCTCATTGATTTGAGTGTTATTTGAGTTCAAATGCCAAGAATCATTCCAGAATGAGAGAGATATCGGTAGTAAAAACGTGACTTTTTACGCGATATCAAGTTTCCCACACTTAGAACTTTGCTTGTCCTCAAGCAAACTCATTCAGAAAGCCTTTTAGAAGGATTCTAATTGCAATTTTTCTTAGGAATGCCATTTTCGAAGAATAAAGTAATTCCAGTTATGAAAGAGCTTTTTATGAGAAACTAATAGTTTAGAATGTGATACCTTCTTCGAGCAACTCAGATGGTGATCATGACTACGCAATCCTTACAGTGGGTCACTCAAATCACTCAAGTGTTTAGGGTTTCCTACTTGCTAGTGTCAATCACTCAAATAGCCAGTCATGCAGCATTCTCGTCATAGGCTTGATCAAGAATCGAATGTCCATCACTTTGGATGAGAACGGTACTAATCTTTCAAGATATCTTAGAAGGAATCGGGGTTTTGGTTTTGAGGAAGTTGTGAAGGGGAGTGTGATGGGTTTTTCTTATATTTTCTCAAAGCTAAAGTGCTTTCTATTAGGAGGTCTCTTTTTAGAATCTCAGACCTTTAAAAAGACTTCATAGTGCAACCATTTTTGGATATTAGTTTCCTTTTTCTGGCCTTTTTCTTGGTAGTGCCGGCATAATGTTTCTTTGTTTTCTTTTTCTCATTTTTCTTTTTGCTATGCCGGACTTACCGATAAATAAGTGTTATTTTAGCCCGAAAGGTTTCTTTGAGTGTTGGGTTGTGAGATTATGTTGGCTTTTCTTAAAGAAAATTGAGAGTGTCTTTGAGAAATGTTGGAAGATGTGACTTTCATAGGTTCGGGATAAATAAAGGGAGGTCTTGGTTGGGTGCGAAGAGTGAGTGGATGTTTGGTGTTTGGAAGGTGTAAAGAAGGTTTTGGTTAAAGAGTGGATGTTTGGTGTTTGGGAGGTGTGTAGATTCCTTAGAAAGTATCGAGACAGATTGCACCTATGCCACGTATCGCACTCATTGGTGTGATCTCGAAATGTATTGCAAGAGCAAGTTCTAATTCAAATGCATACATCGGCACACACATGAAACGAAAAGTGAAGCATTTTTAAGATGAATGCTACTTATGGGCTCAATCCTCACGAATCGAATGTTTTGGTCAATGTGTGCCTAGTCATGTGTTGCCCTTTTTGTCCGTGTCTCATTCTAAAACAGTTTTGTTTCTTTAAGAACTCGTTTCTTACTGTTTTTATATTCTCGGGAAATAGAAGTTCTAAAAATGTTGCTTTTGAATCCAAAAGAAAATTTTTAAAATTTCTCTATTTTTAGCCTTCTAATGAAAATTTTGTTTGTTTTACGGACAAGAGGTCAAACTTGCGGTTGCTACCGTATATCCCACACTTAGAGGAACATTTTCCCTAATGTTCGAATCTTATTTGTTGAGTACCTCTTGTCGAAGTATCCCACACTTAGTTTTGGAGATATCGGAGTAGATAATCTAAGCTTTAAATAGACAGAGAGTTTTGGGACGGGTTACTGATTTGTTGTGCATACTATCGGCGTCCTTCATGGCGAGGTCCACGGCTTCCTTTGCTTTAGTCTTCGATAAATAGTGGTTGGATCAAATAAACATTCCATTCGACAATCAAATAATAGCTGCTAATAAGAAAAGTAAAGTTTTAGCATAATAAAGTAATAAATAGATAGAGGTGATGTCTATGCATCCATAGTACATCAATACAACCAATGCTAATATAGTCTGTTAGAAAGTAGAAAGAAGTCAGAAAGTGGAGAAATCTAGTGCTCGACTAGTGGTGAAGCTGCTGCGGTAGACATGATAGGTCCAAGAGAGGTCTCGTCTGATGAAGAGTCGTCATACTGACAGTGAGTGCCTTTGTCTGATGCATCATGGTCAGATCCTGCTTCTGGTGTACCGATCGTCAGAACTCCATTTTGTATCAGCTGATCTACAAAAGGTCCTGCAGGCATATCGAAACTGTCAAGTGGGTACATAGGAGATTCCTGTTGGGTGAGCCCTTTGAATAGGTCTGTCTGCCTGTGAGAAGATACTGGCTCAGGCAAAACGACTGTAGGGATGGTATGTCTGGCAATCCTGGGACTCTGAACAGTGATGGTTCGAGCAGAGATTCTGGACGTCTTGCTGCCTTTCGAAGTGTGAACCCTGACTGACCCAACGACTGATGGGAATGGGTGTCTTTTGATGGGAGCTTGTGCTGGAGGTGGCTGTGGTCTAGGAGGCATAGTTCGAGGGGGTAGATTACGGCCATGGGCAGGATACGGGTGAGGTGCTGGAGTAGGGACTGCAGGGGGATATATGTGTGGTGGTGCTCGGCCCAATCCACATGGTAAGTTAGGAAGTGGGCTCACGGGTATCCCTGTTGTCTGCTGTCTTATTGCCTTATAACTTCTGACTTGCATCTGCATCAGCCAGTACCAATAGTTTGAACTCGCAGGCGTCCCGTAGTGATAGATGTATGTGGGTGTCTAAACTCTGGGGGCAGGGGTGGAAGGTTATGCCTTAATAGGCGGTGGTACTGCTGGTGGTGGTGGTGGGAGGTCATCATCATCATTATCATTACTCTCATCTCCATCCTTGTCGGTATCTAAATCACTAGGCTCTCTTGGCTATTTCCTTTTCTTTGCCTCTCTTTGTAGAACTAGTCCTGGTATCAATGTGTCAGTACTGTCAGGATCCGAAAGTCGTGCCCTAATGTAGACAGTGCCATCTCTCATAATCCGGAGTATGTCCATAGTCCTCAGAAAATAGTAATCCACTGGCTGAGCACTCCATCCTGGCATGCTCTTAAATTTTTCTACTTCCGTTGTCCTAAGCAATCCCATTCGTTGGATAAGTCTTATGATTACTGGGCCCATGTAAGATCTCTTTATTCCAAAATCTTTCTCCTCTAGGATCCGTTGGGCGACTAAATGTGCAACCAAAATGTTCTTTCTTTCGAGGATACTTGCCATTAAGACAACATCAAATGCTGCAACTCGACCACTTGTCGTGTTTTTTCCATCAAGTGAACAAGCTATTAGTTTGTGTAAGATTTGCAGGACTGGGTCTCTGAGTTGTGTAGCCTTGATACCCGAGAAATATGGTTTTGGCGACCAATGGCTCCATGCTTTGGCGTGTGTGGTCGTGATGGAAATTGAGGTGGCTCCACTAGTGAATAGAGGGGAATGTATCTCCTCTGGGGTGTACAGATCCAAGTGCTGGGCAAACTGGGCTAGTGTCAAGGTGAATAAACTGCCCATGTACCGAAATGTGATCAAACCATCTCCAACTCTACTCCCGGCCTCAAATGTGTAGGTGGTCATGTTCTTTGTAACCATCTCCATATACACTGGCTCATCAATATTGAATAGCCTTTTGAAGGACTCGAACTGCTGATTCCCAACTGGATAACCGAGTAGGCTTTCAAGTCTCTGTCTGAATCCTAATACCTGTAACTTGTCCCAATCAACATATCTTAAGCGACCGAACTTCTTGTCTCTCCAGATGCGTGCCATCTGGTCATAGTGAGGCGTGGCACTAAGATATGCGAGAGGTCCTGTAAGAGGTCGTGTTTGGCTTAGCTTCTTCTTTGGTGACATGGTACCTGAGAACATTTAAAAATAATGGATCTTTTAAGGAAGAGAAATTCAAAGCACGATTCCAATTCTCTTATTGAAATTTCGAAGTGAGGGCTTTTAAATTTTTGAAAATCCCAAGATTTCATTAAGAATTCAATGTTCCCAAGCAAAGGATAATCAGTTTTATTAATACTAAGGTAACATCAACATTAGAAAAATATATGGTCATGAGATGGCAATTTTATTGTGAAATATTGTCATTTACAACGTTTTGGTGCTACCCAAGTTTGAAATGTCAAGATTTCACAACTTATGGTCATATCATTTTTGGTGAGGTTTGACTTTTAGGAGTCCAAGTTGAAGTAAGGTTTTTGAATAAAAATTTTGAAAATAATTTGCTTAAAAGATTCAATACTTCAAGTTGACTTTTTAGGTCTTTCCTCAAATGATATTTTCAAGTTTCCGCATGCCATCATTTTAACCTATGCATACATGATCCAAACTATTTCAAGCGTTTCCTAATTGGTGAACAAGCTAGGTTATGCACAAAAAGTCATCACATCCATGTGTTTGGTTTAGTTCAAGACTTCTATTTTTAACATGATGATTCTCTAGTTATATTGCCTAGTTTAACTAAGCAAGTACAAGCATCCTAGTAAGCAAGAATGGTCAAGTGATCTTGGTCCATTATTCTATTCATGCAAGCTAGTTAACTTTTTGTTGATTTAAAAATCAAACTTTCTAATCCTATTCATGCAGTTATCATAGATCAAAACATCCTAATTACTTAATTACTTAGATACTAACACAAAAGTCTAGACTTAATCAATTGGTCAAAGTTCATTCTTTCGATAAAGTCAAACATGTGTGAATTAGTGGTAGTAGCATGTAGTTCCTAAGCATTTAACCAAGAAAAGCACTAATTTCTAGTTACCAACTTAGCTAACTTCAAGAAATAAGTTCTTTCAAGATTAAAATGGGTTTTATGATCATACCTTAGTCTTGATGGATAAAACTTGAAAATAATCGTACAACCGTGAAGAGCATGCAAAGAGGAGTTCAAAAGATACAAGATCACAAATTTTGGTGGAGTTTTGATGGTGGTTTCATAGTGGTTATGGTGTTGGCCGGTTTTGGAGAGGGGAGGGGAAGAAGAAGAAATTTTCTTCTTATTTTTGAATCATGGGGAAGGTATGGAAGGTTTTAGTGGTCCCTAGGAATATATGTCATGTCCTCAAGTACCATATTCCTTACACATGGTCCCTATTGTACTCTAAGATTAAGCATAATGCTCTAGATCAATTCCTAATGTCCCATTAATTGTCAGTACGAATCACAAGTATACTTATTGTAACTTGTTGGTTTCTTGTTATGTTATAAATAATTTAAGAAACGCGCAAATTTCTGAGGGACAATTATAATTAATCTAAGATATTAAACTTAGTATATTTTTGGGCGTTTTAAAATCTTTGTCTGATACTGGCTTGTAGAATGTACAAATGTTTCGGCTAATTGCTTTTAAAAGGTGTGCATTCTTTCAGACGCGCGCATATTTTCAGACAACATTTAAAAATGTTTTCTATTTTTAAAGGAAACTTTCAAGAATTTATTATATATGTATTAAAATATTCTTATTTAAAGTCGCGAGCTTCGATCTTTTCGGATAGAATTGTTTTACGATTCGTTCCGATCCCTCCATAGGGAAAGGGTCAAGATTTGCTCCCTTAAGTGAACGTTTTTAAGTACAAAACATTTTGAAAGTTCCGAGATGACATTATAAATTAAATAGTAATGACTATTCTCTAGTTTCCCTAGGACTTCTCGTTCTTCATATCTCAAATTGACAAGATCGTTGATTAACCTATTATATGCCTTTCTTATCTTTTTAGGGTTTGACAAACCATCGCGTGTCCCTTGGTCTTTATAATTTAGATCGTGAGTGAGTTTATCTAAGACTTCTAGAAATGTTCTCTCTTCCTGTGAATCAAGTTCTCCGGTTGTAGAATTGATTATCCTAACGAGTTTACTGATTTGTGCTTTTTGTGTGGAAGTGAAAGGGTATTTGGTAAAGGCGAAGATTCGAACAAGCTTAATGTGAAGGTCTTTTCTTTTAGTGAAGAGTGTTGTATCGATTCTTTCCTTGGCGGAATCAGGAAAAACGTCTCGCAATTTTGAGATCAAGTAAGAGACGGGGTCAACAAAGAATGGAATTTTACCAGGGATGATGATAGGAATCATCGGGTCCCCGTTCTATCTAGAACTCAAGTTCATTGATCATTGTAACGACATTGTGATGGATTAATATCATAGATATTGGGAGGAAATCCATGTCGGCAAGTGATTCAAAAAGTGGATCTAAATCTGCTATGAACTTTAGTTCTTGATCTCTGAAATTAGATGAAGTGCTTCCGCATTCATGATTTGACAGGCGAGATAGGAATTTTACTTGTTCGTCAAGATTGGTAATCTTTTCTCGTTGTTCGTATGAAAAAGGAAAGTTGGAGGAGTTTAATTTCCTAACGAATGTCCTATAGATGTCTATTCTTCGAGAAGGATTGAAAGATGCGCCTAAGTGGCGTTCTCTAGAACAGGGTGTTTTTGGCTCGACTGAGGGAACTTTATCCACCACTCGATAGATGGTGTGTTTGTGTTCATTTGAAAGAGTTTTGACAGAGTTTTGCCATACACTGAGGTTTCGGGAATGAGGGTAATTAGGTCGCATAATTTTTGAGGTTTTACTTCATAATTTTCTTCGGGGAAATATTTGAAGTGGACAGAATTTGGTAATTGAGGCAAATGCAAAGTTGGAGAGTGATCCTCTGAGGATGATGCTAGGTCAGGCAACTGATCCGTGTCATCCAAGTCCAGGAAATGTTTTGGAATAAAAAGTGAGGTCCTAAATTCTTCTAGGGTTTCGGAAGTTTCTTTAGCTTTAGAGGAAGAGGGTGAAAAGAAATCAGATCCTATTTCTCCTACTAAGTAGTCAAAGAATTTCGTGTCGTCCATTGCCATCAGTTCGTCCTTCGAAATGAGGCAAGAAATGAGTTTTTGAGTTGTCATTTTTGAACTAATATTATCCTAATTAACACTAAATTACTTAAATTAACTTTCAAAAGATTTCTGAGAAGATTTCGATCGGAAGGATCTCCTAAATACTACTACTTAAGGTAGATTTAAATCGTACATTTGTGATTCCCCGGCAGCGGCGCCAAAAACTTGATGGCACCCGAAAGGGTCGATGTCGTTGATGATAACTTATCGGGCGCCAACAGGGGTTTTAAAATTTATAAATAGCGGGGCTTAAATTAAATGTACTACCTACTCTTGTTAGTAAGTGGTAAGTATAACCTAAGATCGTTATATGAATCCAAACGTGTGGTGATTAAAGTTAGCACCTTTGGTAGGGAAGTATTTAGGATGGGACAAAGTAGGTAGGTTTGGGGGTTTTAAACTAAAGACAAGTAATTAAAATGCAGGAAAGTAAATTGCAGGAAATTAAAATACAGGAAAGCAAATAAAGATAGAGATGTGATTGCTGAGATTTCGATAATTAATGTTTCAGGATGACAGACTAAATAAGAACAAAACTTAATATAATAAGTAAATTATTAGGTGTAAACTCTAGAACCCTACCAACTAAATTTCCCATTGGCATGACACTAGAAACTAGGTTATCATGATTCTGATCGGAGCAATACGTCAACTTCTAATACCTATCTGTATGAGAGATAAGCAACCTATTTTGGTTTTATACCGAGGTGCATGAATCAGTGGCGTATCGTCTCATAGGTCCGACCGTTCTTAGCCCCTAAGATAGTTTACTGTTCTATTAACATGCAGATTAATAACTTTGTATGTTTAGACCACCGATTTTATAAGACCAAGAGGTTTAAATATCCTAAGTCACTTGGACTTTCTCTTTCATTCCTAAGTCTTATTCATAATTGATTAGATTCCGGTTTCTTCAACTTATGACTTAAATCTCTCCTTTTCAAACAGTTATACATCCCTGGATTATTCGCAGTTTATTAAAAATGCGTTTCATATGCAGACCATGCCTTTCAGTAATTAGACCGTGTACTTTATATGGTAATTCCACGGCTTCTTACGTCCAACATGCGGTCAAGAGTAATTGACAGTGAAAGTGACACTCTAAACTAGTTAAAATTAAAGCAGTGCGGAAATGTAAACCTAATATATACAACGAGTGGTTTCATTGTGTCTTACTTATTGCATGTCATGGGCACAGATAGCTACTTACCATAATTAAGGTTGATCAGGTCCTAATTACTAGGTTGCAGTCACGTGGATAACTATAAAGGGTACTTTATAGATTAAACTTGAGTTCATAAGGTCTTAACAATACAAGGGGTATTAATTCCTATTTTGTCTGAACGTATTTTATGAACATTACTTTGTAGTGCATTGACTTTCGTAGGATACACCAGTTAGTTGTGACGTTGTATTATCCTTTTGGAATTCCAACTGTTAAACCAGAGCTGATTCCAGTGATATGACTACCTTCTGTCGTTTATGACTTCCATACATTTGTACTTTGCTCAAAAGCATTTCTAGTACTATATCGAATAAACAGTCGAATAGGGGCCATCATATCACTTTACGATCGTCGTGCACTAATTATGTAATGTCATCCCTACTTATAATTATCTACATTATCAACAATCACAATAATAAACTACTCACAATTCATGGTAACAAAAAAATCACATACCAAGCAATAATACATATTATTATATGAAATGAGACAGGTAAAATAAAAGTTTAGATATCACCCGGAAATAAATACGTAGCAGTGTATTATTATGATTGACAACTCTTTTGCATGTACAAAGATTGACCTCCGAATCCCTAGCATTCTCCCTAGCTTCTATATTAATCCGTAGATTAATAACAATAATCCTAGAAAGAGAAAGACTAAAGAATACAAGAGACTTTCTAAAGAAAGTGTGTGAGACTTGTAAGTTGTGTTGAAAGAGTGTGTGTTTCAAATGAACCAAAGCCCTCCTATTTATAGGGAAATTCAGCTCATGTTTGCATCTTGAGGAGCACTTTAGCAAAAGGTGGAAAAGGTGGTGCACCAGGTATGTACAATCGCGCAAAGGTGTGGCACCGGGTACGTACAATCACGTAAAGATGTGGCATCGGGTACACAAAAGGACCAAAAAGTGGAAACGAGATGGGGGAGGTGTGGCCGGCACCGCCACCATGGTGGTTGGCGGCGGCATGGTGGTGGCCGGCGGCGGCTGGCTGCCACCCGTCCCGGTTCGCCGTCTTTTGCTTCGTTTCTTAATTCGCGAGTGTTTTCTTCGTTATGCGTCCGTTTTTGTCGATTCTTTTTTCGTTGAATTCATAATTCAAAAATGAATATTTTGATATAAAGAAATCCCAAAGATGATCTTCCTATCTCCAGATGTTGCGTACGAATCATTTGAATCTTCCAGCGGGCGTAGAATCTTCATTCTTTATCCGTTTTTGTTGATTCTTCTTCTGTTAGACTCGTATTTTGAAAACGAACATCTTGGATAAGATGGATGTTGATGATGGGCACATTAGTCTTTAAATCTTGTTTTGATGCCTTGAATCTTCAAACGTGCGTGGAATCTTCGTTTTTCATCCGTTTTGCTTGATTTTTATCGTGCAACCTTGTTTTGACCTCCTTGGCAGATTCTCATTGATTTGAGTGTTATTTGAGTTCAAATGCCAAGAATCGTTCCAGAATGAGAGACATATCGGTAGTAAAAACGTGACTTTTTACGCGATATCAGGCTTAAATGGCTCAGCCCTGACATCAAGCTTCTTGACAGAGTCAACCTTTTGAGCCTTCAATTTATCAAGCTCACTAGTTGATGCCTTAACTGGCTCAGGCATACTAGTTACAGGTTTCTGAGACTCGTCTTTACCAATTTCAGCCTTATCTTCCTGTTCAGACATAGGATGATACTCTGTTGGTGGTGGGACATGGTGAAAACCAAGTCCTACCTTACCAAGCTCAGACTTACTTATCTTTACTCTAACTGGCTTAACAGGTTTTATGTCTACTTTAGTGACAGTAGGCATAAAATCTTTGATGACTTCCTGTTCAGGCATAAGAAGATAATCTTTTGGAGGTGGGACATGGTGATAACCAAGTCCTGCCTTACTTTTAGTATCAGTCCTTTGTTTCTGAAGGATTTCATCAAAGATGAGAGAAGACGTTGAAAAGTTTGATAGTTTACGATTTAAAGTAAGAATTTCAGCCTGGGAGTCAACAAGATCTTTCTTAACGGAAGTTAGCATATCAACATAACTTCCGATTTCATCTTGTTGTTCAAAAATTTTGGCTTTTAATTCTTTCTTTTCTTCAAAAACAGCTTTTAATTTCTTTTCTGAAGCCTTATAACTTTCTTTTAACATTTCATTACTTTTTGTTAACTACGTGATATTAGCATTAAGGCGTTCATTTTCCTCTCTATACCTGTTAAACTGGTTAGTAAGTTTAATGCATAAAACATAGGATAAAGGTTCATCATCTACCTCATGAACTTCAGCCATGAGAGCCGTATTTTCTTCTTCCTCATCCTCAGCTGCATCTGGCCAGCTGTTGTCCCATGGAGTTTCAGTCAGCATTAAAGGCAGCTAACACCATAGCTTTCTCTTCAGCCTTATTTGGAGAGGGTTTGGTCAAACCCGAAGGTGGAGTCTTATGCTTCTCACATTCACGAGTAAAGTGTCCATAGTTTTGACACTTGTAGCACTTTACCTTTCTTTTATTTAACCCCAAACCCTTTTCACCTGGATCATTTATCAATGTTCTGCCAGATTTCTTTAAGAAGTTATTAACCCTTCTTGTTAGCATTGCCATGTTCCACTTCAAATCTAGCCTTTCCAATTCCTCTTGATCAATTTGACAAAGTCTTCATCATTAAAATCACCAGCATAGGCTAGATATGCCGAAAATGTGGAGGAGTACTCTTCACCAGATGACATTCCTGAACTTTGAAAATAGGTACCACCAGATGGAATATTTGTGGTTACAGTACCACTAGCTTTGCTAGTTATAAATGCGGTACATGTAGACTTACTTGCTGAGACTGGAACATCTACACCATACAGTTTTGGATTTTGAAGGTGAGAAGTGGCCTTAGTTTCCTTTCTTTGCATTTCAAGAAGCTCTGCCTCAATATGACCTACAAGATCTTCGAGCTCCATATCCATGATATCCTCATCCCTTTCCATTAAGAGGACACGAGTATGCCACTTCTTGGGAAGTGAGTCAAGAAGTTTCTTATTCACATCTATCTTATCAAGTGTTATACCTCCTTCCAACAACTCAGTAACCAATTGAGAATATCTGCTGCACAGATCATCCAGTGATTCATCAGGTAGCATATCGAAGACTTCATATTGTTTCTTGATCAAGTCTATTTTTTTCTTCTTATATTGGTCACTACCACCACACTTTTTCTCAAAGGCCTTCCACAAATCATATGCAATCTTATGTTGCCGTAATTGTCTTATGATAGGTTGAGGCAATGCCATAGTGATTGCAGAATGAGTTTTCCGTTCCATATCAAATGCCTTACGTTCCTCAGGAGTCATGGATTTAATTGACTTTTCAGGAGCTAGGCCATTAAAGACTCCGGTTCTAAGAGGACGCTCATATTTTTCCTCTAAGTAAATCATCATTTCTGGATCATTAAGACCAACATATTATAACACCCCATTAATTTACAACTAGTTTTTTTTTTTTTTTAAAACAACTTGGAAGCGTTATCCCATTTCGAAGTCATATTACATATTTAGAAATCAAATCATAATTATATATCGCAAACTACCATTTTTAAGTTTTGATCAACAAAGCATTCTAATTAGGTGTTATAAAACAAAACACTTTTCGCTAGCAAAAGATAATCAGAGTGCCCAGCAGTTCAAACATTCCTTCAATCAAATTCTCTTGCACAGATTCCATCCCAAAACTTAACCTGCAAGAGTAATGTGGGGGATTAGCACAAAGCTAAGTGAGTCAACCTGTCACTATCAGTACAATTCAGTATAACAGTACTGATTATCAGCAAATATCACATAGACACTGACACAACATCACCAAGAGGATCGGTGGCCCTTGTGGCGCCCTCAGACCGCGGTGGCCCACCAAGCGACACTTACTATCACTGCAGGCCTTTACAGTGATTTACCGATAACTGCTTGCTACCTTTAACCAACATAAGTTCCGCTCACAACACATGTTCACAATTCCTATGATGGTTAACCTGTAGCCTCACAGTCCAACAATTGTTGACCTCCACATCATCAAATGCCCGAAGGCGACTCATCACATATTACACGTGTAATTCATCAATCAATAGTCAATAATCAACAATCACAACAGCAACTATGTTCACTTGTTGTAACCAAATATGTTACAACCAAATCACACTGAGAGTACAAGTCCACTCACCGAATACCTCAGTTGTCCACTCAGTAGTCTTATGTCACTGAGTCTTTCTCCATATCTGAGAGTACAATATAAATAACACAAATTAGTCACTTGTCTCACAATCTATATAACATCAATCTAATAGATTTTCATCAACAATTTCAAATTACTCAATTATCAAATTTGTTGACTTATCACTTAGTCATGACTAATTACCATGAAAATCACTTTCAACTTCAAATCAAGTAATTTATCACTTACTTATAATCATGTAATATAATTCAATCCAAGATTATAAACAACCATTTTAATATTATTAGTTCACCATTACTTATCAAATTATGATCATAGGATCACGTCACTACATTAATCCACCTCAATTATGATTAATTAACATCATTAAATCATTAACCTCATATATTATTAATTCCCATTATAATCACTAAACTCATCATTAGCTTCAAAAACACATAATCAGTTTATAGCTCAAAATCATATTAATCTTCATCAATAATCAATTATTCAATAATAACAATCAACTTAAACATTGATTCTTCCAAAATCAACTAAACCCATGACTTTCTCATGATCATACACTAACTTCTTCATTTCTAAGTTAGGGTTTAGGTTATAATTCTCATATAAGCATCAAGTAACAATTATACAAGTATTACAAGCTTCAATTTAAGATTAATCATGCTAATTCTATCAAATACCCAAAAACCCAATTTCTAGGGTTTACATTAAATTCAAGAATTAGCAATTACAACATGTTTATAATGATGATGGAATGATTAATCCATGTTATTAAAGCTTAACTAACATCAATTTAATCATTTGAAACCCTAATTTCGGATTTAAAGTTAAGAACATCAAAACCCCCAAAAATCTAGGGTTCATATTTCATAAAATTGAAACTTACAGGATAGAAGGATTAAGAGATGATAATCCATGATCTTCAAGCTTGAATTCGATTTCCAGAGCTCCAATTTAAGTTTGAGAAGTGATAAAGATAAATTGATCTAGGGTTCCATGTATGTATGCGTACGTATGTATGTGTGTATGTAAATATAAACCGACTCAATCATATAACACTTATCCTATAAGTGTTTAATTTTATTCCCCGTACTTATCATTGTCTGGAACTTAAAACCATTTACGGGGAAATACTATTTTATTGAACCGTCAACTATGTTAATTTAAATCAATTAACAATTTAATAGTCACAATAAATTATGTGACTCTTATCCCAATTATATTCAAGTAAACTTAAACAAAATATTTCCTAACACCTTAAATAATAATTTAAAGTCATGAAAATATTATAAACTACTAGACCCATAAACTGGGTGTTACACATATGATTCAAAACATTGACGCCAATCTGCATAACTCATTCCTGGCATATACATAGGAGGCTTATTTCCTGATCAAACCTCATTATTTTGCTTCAACATAGCTCCAACCGACTGAATAGAATGTGATGTAGAAGCTGACATTTTGAGTTACCTGCAAAATAATCAAATACACACAAAGAACAAACTGTTATGCGACACAAGTATGTGTCGCAAAGAGATCAAGCGACACAAAGATTATGTCGCAGAAACTGCTGAATTCCAAAGTGCCTAGCGACACAAAGGTTGCATCGCAAAGTAGTAGCGAAGGAAGAAAACCGTGTCTAATGTCACAAGCTTGTGTCGCCTAATCAAAGGCTTATGTCACCTACTTAAAGGCTTATATCGTAGAGAACAGAAAGCGGCAGAAAGATATGTCGCACCAACTCTAATCGCGACACAAAATTTTGTGTCGCTCCTTATGTTGCAAAAACGGCTGCAGCAGCAATCAAGAAACCCTAAAATTCGTAAGATTCGTAAACCTAACGAATTTTCACGAATGAAGGACAAACAATAAACCAAAAAATCTTCCAGAGAACTGAGAAATCAAAGTTGTAGCACCTTTCTATGAAGATCTAATCACAAAAAAAGTTGTTTTAAACCGAAAAATGTCCCAAATGGATTCAATAATGCCAAATTCTTAGATTTTTGTTTTGATACCAACTGTAGATCCCCTGTGGTCGGACCTAATCGAATCCTAATACTCAATCAACGTGCGGAATCCAAAGATTGAATATAAACATTAAACGATTAAAACGAAACAAACACGAAAGTATATTAATACTCAAATGAATACTGATAAGATTATCTTCAATAACTCGAGTACAATATGCTGTAACAACACCTAAGTTCATCAACCCTAGCAAATGAGCCGAACTCATCTATTTATACTCGACACCTAATCTGATCTATGCGACACAAGCTATGTTGCCAAGCCGACTCATGCGACACAAGTTATGTCGCCAAATTGACTCTTGCGACACAAAACCCTTGTGTCGCCAAAACACAAAATGTAATTACTTTTCAAATACAAACGTCATAATTAACGTAATTACATATCCAACGCATTACATACTTAGACCAACTGACAGACACACTAAGATGCACCAACACCGGTGCTATACAAACGAGAGCCGTTTAACGTTACCTCCATTGTTTCATAAGGACATCATCCCAATTAATGACTAACTACATCACAACAAACATAAAATACAACTACTCACTAATCATGGCAAGTAATCCTAAAGCTAGCATAATAACAATAATAACATGCATTATGATAGATAAAGAAAGATATAACCTTAAGTAGCGCGTAGCTTGAATATATACTGAAAGATTATAACAAATGGAACTTCCGAAATATCTCTGACAATACTACAAATAAGCCCGCAAAGTATCTTCAACAATGTTACAATATTACCCCTTCGTTAGTCTTGGTTAAATATTAACCAAGATCTAACCTACTACTAACCTAAACTAACCAATAAACTAACTAAACTAACTAGAGAGAGAAAGTAGAGAGAGAGAGAATTCTTGAGAGAGAATGAAGAATGAGGTGTGTGTAAAATGGGAGGGAGAAACTGAGAGTCCCGAATTCACTATTGATTAGTGAAATGGAATCGGAATATGTAAAGTTTAATTGTAGAAAAGGGGGTTGAATACAATTAAAAACTTTTTCTGATTTTAACCAAGTTACTTAGACAGTTTTTAATTATTTAATACAAATAGAGGATGCAATAATAGATATGACAATATCAAAGTAAAGGAGTAATAGTAGCTGAATGGTGAATTATATTAATCATAAAATTTACAAGTGTTGATTGCAGAATGGACTAGCCTAAGCTAATCCAAATCAAACACACAAGCTAATCTATTACAAATGAGATGAACAGCAGTGGACAAACACGCTGACTGTTCACTCGCTGAATCGACAATACGTGCTTAGACAAACTACTCACTGACAAACAAGTGATTAACACGCATGAACGACTAACCTCTAAAGTACTATATACTGGACTATTTATACTACAAGAGTTCCTAGAATATCTCCTACAAAATAGGATCTTGGAATGACACGTGTCGCTGCTTGATTGGCTTGATCTCTGATAAACTGACATTCTGCGGGTCCCAATTCTGTTACTGCAAATATCTTGTTTCCTTTAGACCAATCATTCGCTGCCACGTAATCCTTCTGAATATTCTTTAGATATACTTTAAGTACCAGAAACTCTTGCTGATGTATATAAGAATAATACTTTTGCACTTGTAGTTAAAGAGGCTTTATTGAATAGTCACTGAAGAAGCAGCATTCCTCCTTACTCACTGTAAGCTAACACGCTCTGTAGAATGTCTTGAAATATTGTTCTTCAGTGACTAGCTGTTATTCGGGCAGTGACTTTTGCCTTTATTAAATATGAAGATGTAGAACTCTCGCTGCTTAGTATCAGCGACACACCAAGTTGAGTTCTAATCTTCCTCGGCATATCATATCCTTCATAATAGAATGAATAACGATCAGCAATAACAAACTTCAGCAACAGCAGCTTTGATACAATTCATTTCTTCATCGAGTAGTGTATAGTTGAGATGGTCAGCGACCAACGACTTCAGCATGGTCAGCGAGCAGTGACTCAACAGAAGCCCTCTATTTATAGTGGAAGAGAGGATGGAGGTGGAAAGCATGGTACAAACATCCAAGAATACAAGATAACACGCCAAAGTACACAAGGGGGTACTAGACCAAGGGGGGGAGGTCAATCTGCACCCTGGCAAGGCAATAGGTACCATATGTGGTACCTAAGTGCCATTTACGGCCCCTCTAGGTACCGTATATGGTACCTAAGTGCCATATACGGACCCTCTAGGTATCGTATATGATACCTGGGGGGGGGGGGGGGGGTTGCCTCCCCCTTAGCCTTTTTGCTTGCTCCATTTGCTGCTTGTTTCGTCCGTATCTTCTTCGTTCGGGGCCCGATTTCCTTGTTTCTTGAACCGTTGGATTTGTCTTTCTGTTACGCTTCTAATGACACTAAGTTTGCCATATTTGGATTGTGTAGCTTTATTTGTGCTTTGGAAGACTATCGACTGCGTTCCAAACTACATATCTCTTCCGTCTTTTATCCGTTTTGCATGATCCTTGCTTCTCCGGCTTTGAAATCTCTTGAGATATCATATAAGAGTGCTTAAGATCTATTTTTCAAGTGATAATAAAGGTCGGAAAAGTAAGATGATATTTATTGCTCCATTTTGCGTGCTAAATGGATGTTTTTGGTGATTTTTACAGCAGCACCTAGAATTGGACCTCATTGGTGATTTTTAGTGAATAAAGGTTGTTTTAGAATGTTTTCACCGGATATAAGTCCAATAAGTACATAATAATGTGTCTAAAAACATGACTTTTTAGGTCACATCAATGATCACTTCCAAGTTTGCAATATAATTCCTCATGACAAAGGTATGAGAATCTTTAAAATAGAGGATGCATGACGTTAAAGGAATATTCAAGTGAGATGTAGGTTATGCTTAATTGCAAGTACGCACTTTCTGTTCATTCTTTTTATATTTAATGCAACATGACATGATGCATATCAATATGGATTGTGACTTGTGAGACATTTGTATTGATATGATTAACATGTGGTATAATCAACATACTAAACGTATGTGTCTAATCAATGGAATGACTAAGTTCTTTAGATTAATCAAAAACTTGGAAATGTTTGGTCTGGTTTTTAGATCACATGAAATATCCTTAACGATATTATGCCATTTGTGAAAAATTATTTCAAATTATTAGATACTATGGTTGCATAAGACTGGTTATTAATTGTGGATTTAATAACAATCATATATATGGCCTTTGAGAATGGATAAAATGTTCTGGTTTACACTTGCTGATAAAGTGAATGGGTCGGTGGCGGTTTACATTCCCCCAATTATTATTGAATGTCTCTTTTGACTAAGATAAAATATGTGTATAATTATTAACTAAGAAACATAATTTTGTATTGGAAAGAGGGTTTTATTAATTTTTCCACGGAAATCAATATTTGGCGGTTCGCACTGATCTTGTGCAAACTGATGACGTATGTCATATAACAAGAAATTATATGTTATGGTTTTTCCTAATCCGGAGGAAAATTTTGCAAATACATTTTGGCGGTAACTGCAATCTGGCGGTCTTGTTTCCAGTTAAAATTAATTTTTAGAAATCAAGAAAGAAGTCTGAGTATGTGAATACCTTCTTACAGTCCTACAAAATTGCATGCTTGCTAAGTTTGGTTAATTAAGCATGTTGATTGCTTAATAATAATTAAATTATGAATAGTTTGGATTAACAAATGTGATTGACATGCGTGCTTCAGTTTACGTGTTGATTCTATTGATCCAACATGTATGATATCAACGTATATAATCTAATCTGATGATCTATTGATATGTATAATAATAATACATGGGGTCAATGATGCGTTAATTCATTGAACGATGTATAGCGTCGTTTGTGTATATATTGGTCGCTCGCATGGCATTTAGAAGTTTGGTATGTTTAAGTGCAGTGTTGTTGTTGTTATTATAATAACAGTGGACACACTTAATGCTACTTAAATGCCTGAACGCTATTGGAATATTGGATCATGATATAATTGTTTATGTTGATGGACAAAAGGTTTCTTATATATTTAGAGACTTTGGTGATTCTTGGTAAAACGTAGAAATTTGCAATTGGGCAAATTTAATCTTTAATTTAAGCACATGGGAAGGTTTGTATATGTGGTCTAACACAAAATACAAATCAATCAAAATGTTGGAAAATGGTTTGCATGACATAATATGTGTGTGCTTGTTTTTTCCATTTTGATGAGCTTCAACATGCTCTTAAACTCAATGAGAACTGAATTCAACTAAGTTATTTGGTCAAGGTTCGGATTTTAAGAATCTGACAAATGTATATGCGGTTGAAGTATTAATAGTTGATGAAGTGCTTCCTTTTATTTATATATAAATAAAAATGATATGTTAGTATCATGTAATTCAAGTACTTTGGTACCTGGTTGTAAAACTTTGGGTTGTAAATGGATCTTCAAAAGGAAGATGAGAGTTGATGAAACCATTGAGAAATTCAAGGCTCGATTAGTCATTCAAGGCTTTAAACAAAGACCTGAGATTGATTATTTTGATACCTATGCACCTGTTGCTCGGATTTCTACTATTAGATTGTTGATTGCTTTGGCTGCAATACACAATCTAGAGATTCACCAAATGGATGTGAAAACTGCATTCTTGAATGGGGATCTAGATGAGGAGGTTTATATGAAACAACCTGAAGGATTTGTTATGCCTGGTAATGAGCAAAAGGTGTGCAAACTTGTTAAATCCTTGTATGGATTGAGACAAGCACTGAAACAGCGGCATCAAAAATTCGATGATGTGGTATTGTCTAGTGGATTTAGTTTGAATCAAGCTGGCAAGTGTGTATTGTGACAACCGCCAAATTAAGGCTGTAATTAGTGCTTAATTTACTTGTAATTACATGTATTTAGTTTTGTATTAATCTAAATATACGTGACATTTTGTGTAATTACATACACGCGTACGCGATTTGTTTAAATGGTACACTTATGAACCGGACGAGGTCCGACTTTATTCAATATGGACGTTGGTGATAAAACTTATAAATAATGTGGAATTATCCAATCAAACATTATATACTTATATTATGATAATATATTACACGAATTTCGTATTATTTAAAAATATGTTCTATGTTATGAAACCACGCGAAATGCACCCCAACAAGCGAAGAATAACCAAATTATTTTTTTATAATTTTATAACTCAAAATAAAGTATTTTGATAAAATACTACGGATAAAAAAAATAGTTCGAATATACTTTAATGACTACGGGTTTTAACCGACTACAATTCGTAACACGAAATTAGAAAACAAGAAACCGCGAGCCAATCCCGAATGGGTCGACCCTGAACCGCGGACCCAACCCACCAACCCATGACCCATTTCCCCTTTTTATTTCACTTTCTTCTTCATTTTTACACACACACATATCTACATTTTCTCTCATCTCTCCCTCTACCACATCTCCATATCTCTCTCTCTAAAAACTGAAATAACAAGAACATCATCATCATAATCGGCCATCACCATCAACAAAGGAGCAAGAAGCAACAAGATCATCATCTTCATCTTCTCCATTTTCATTTTCTTGGTAAGAAACCCTTAACCCTTTTTCAAATACCTATAAAGTTTCTATTTACATGCTAAAACGTTTGCACAACAAGATTATGTCCAAAAACCGACTCAAAAATGCGTTTTTAAAGTGAAGTATACGATCAGTTCATCCTGCGAGTCGAGATCCCAGATGCAGTTCGTCCTGCGAGGCGAACTGAAACCGCGAACCGAGCTGACTTGCGAGCTGACTTGCGAGGTGACTTGCGAGTTGACTTGCGAGTTGACTTGTGAGTTGATTTGCGAGCTGACTCGCGAGCCGAACTTTGCTCTGCGAACCCAACTCAGTTTGCAGCCTACTTTGCCTTGCAAATCCAATTTCAGTTCGCATCGCGACTCAGTTCGCACAACCATTTCAGTCCGCGACCAAACTTGGACAATTTTCCCGAATTTGAATTTTTGATGAATTTTTCACCGAGGCAATGTGGTAGAAATAAAAAAATTTCCAGCTGACCTTGCAGCTCGACCCCAACCACGGGCTCTACCCCTTGGACCCTGCCAGGGGCTGCCTCCCCTTGGACCCCGCTACCAGGGGCGCTGCTCCCAGACCCCCGTCACCTAGAAACTTGAAAATACTTTTACACTAAGTGTTGAACACATACGACAACCGAACTTTATGCGATAATACTTGGACGTGTAAATACATATACTTTGTAAGACTGTAATGAAACAAACATAATAATAATGTTTTCAGAAATTATTATCACGTAGCATCACCAACGGACCATACTTGTTTTCAAACTATAAATGAAATACTAAACAATCACTTGGACATTTCCTAGTTGAGTGGACAACTAGCATGGGTGATCTTTCAAGACACCAACTTATTTACTAATTTACTTACAACCCTGTGCATATCGGACGCCAAAAGGTTGCAGGGTTCTGAGAACCAATATACGGACTTACATCCGACACGCCTACTGACTTACAGCCGCTTTACTTGGTTGATTTCACATGCGTACTTACTAGACTCAGGTAAGTCTTATAGCCCCACTTTTTACAGTTTTCTACTTGGGGTAAGATACTTAGATTACTGTTTTACGCATGAACACGAGTACTGGACTGCCTATACTACTTTTTACACACATTGCATGAGTACTCTTTATCCACTGAAAGCCTCATATCGTAAGTTGTTAGTTATGGACTTAAGCGCGAGTACTAGTAAATGGATCCATTTGGGACTGACAATCCCTGCCTGGGGTAGCAGCGCTACCACAGATTCACCGTAGAAACAGGCATATTAGTATTTGTTACATATGAGTGTTGTGGATAGCATTCACGGGGGTACTTTATATGATACTTGATTGAATCATACTTACACACGGTTAAGCTTCAACTTATGAGCTCATGGCAACTGTGCTGACATACTGACTTACTTAATTTGCTTGATAGCAACACTGGTACATACTTGTGGTTCATAACGAATACTTATTACTAAACCTGTAAGATTCACCAACCTTTTGGTTGACACTTTTTAGATTTGTATCTCAGGTACACAGACGGAGTAGGATTACCCCAGCATACTAGCTAGAGTCGCATGATTTCTACATTGCATCTAACGGAGATTCTTAGCATTATCTTTTGTATATCATGATTATGTAATAGAATCTCCCGCTATATGCATGGACTCTGAGGAACTATATTTTTGTAACCGAAAACACTATGTTTTCATACATTTTATATATGGAAATGTAACTATTTTTATACATCTCATTTAGAGGTCATCTGTTGTATACTTTGTGTTGTTGATACTTGATTAGTAACACCCTAAAGCTTGCTTTCGCTAAACAGATATTTGGGGGTGTTACATGTATATAGAAAATTTGATAACTCTGGTAAAGGAGTGATCATTTGCTTGTATGTTGATGACATATTGAATTTTGACACAGATCTAGAACAAGTCAATTAGACTAAGGAATTCTTGTTATCAAAGTTCTCCATGAAGGATATGGGGGAGGCTGACGTTATCCAGGGTATTAGGATTAAACGTGAGAATAGGGGAATTTCTATTTCACAGTCTCATTACCTTGAGAAAGTGCTGAAGAAATTTAACTGTTCTAATTGTAGTCCTACGAGTACACCTATGGATCCTAGTTTGAAACTGATGGTTAATATCGGTGAACCAGTTTCACAACTTTAGTACTCTCAAATCATTGGCTGCTTAATGTATGCCATGACGAGCACTAGGCCGGACATTGCTTTTGCAGTCGGTAAGCTTAGCAGGTATACTAGTAATCCTAGTGTACATCATTGGCAAGCTGTGAGGCGAGTGCTTAAGTACTTGAAGAGAACTATGGATTATAGTATGCAAAACTTGGGACATCCTTTGGTGCTAGAGGGATATTGTGATGCGAGTTTGATCACTGATACAGAAGATCATTCTTCTACTAGTGGATGGTTATTCTTGATTGGGGGAGGTGCCATTTCGTGGGCTTCTAAGAAGCAAACTTACATAACCAACTTGACTATGGAATCTGAGTTCGTGGCATTAGCTGCTGTTGGTAAAGAAGCAGAGTGGCTAAGGAACTTGATATATGAGATTCCATTATGGCTTAAACCTATATCAGATGTCTCAATCCATTATGATAGCGCTGCAACATTGGCTAGGGCTTATAGTCAAATGTACAATGGGAAGTCTAGACACTTAGGTGTACAGTATGATTCATTAGTTAATCACGAATGGGGTGATATAAGTTAAATTTGTGAGATCTCAACAAAACTTGGCTGATCACTTGACGAAGGGGTTAGATAGAGACTTGGTTGAAAAGTCTGCATTAGGGATGGGATTGAAGTTCATTTAATCTCTAATGGTGGGACACCAAATTCCCTTCTAATATAGTATTAGGAGCTGAATTCAATGTGGAAAGCCCACACTTAGAGATTGGAGCACATCGATTGCATATCATCCCAAAGGTATGTGCTTGGATCTGCATGAGGGTTAGGTTGAAATACAATTTCTTAATAGTTCTTTTGAAAAAGTGCTCGTGTAGATGCATGATGAAAAGAGCTACCTATGTGAATGTGGAGTGTGGCCGCTTCAATAAGCTTAGGACTTTAGCTTTGTATACATTCATGAATGGATATGGACACATGGCCTGTATAGTGTCGGGATTTAGTTTTTGTGAACTATAAAACTTATGTGTATATTTTCTTCAGGTATTCAAATGGGTTGAAGGGTTCAACTCTTAGAACACCCCGATTCTCGAATATTTGGAATGTGTAATATACTAAGGTGAAAATACAATCTGCATGACATTTTCATTTATGCATAAGTTTGTTGGTGTTTGATTATTTTATGCAAAAGGCATTGCACTAAAATGGGGGAGGAATGTTGTATAGTTTACTGCATTGACGGATTAGTGGACACAGGGTAGGTGATGCGGACTGCATACCCGGCTAAGTTACTAAATACCGGTCTTAATCAAAATTGCGGGGTCAAGGGGGTCATGCCTCCTTGTGGGTTCCTATGTGAAATTCATATTGACTACATTCAATGGAACAAAAAAGTGACTAGATTCAATGAATCTGGACAAACGGTTATAACCGTTTTGTAACCGCTAGTTTTGGTGGCAATACATATTGCATGAATTCAGACACAAAAAGATTAGAACACATAAACGCTATGAAATCTGATTGTATGCTCAAACAGATTCAAACTATTGTCTTATCCCAAAGTGAACTTTGTGAACCCAGGCACGATAGGGTCAAAATATCATTTTTGGAAAGTGATCCTCAACACGATTCAAGAGTATATCCGGTTGAAATTATTTACCCTGTTTACACAAAATTCCCAACGTTGAATCTTCGCTTGATGGCAACAGGGATTATTTGAGTAGGGTGACCGTGGAGTCGTCTATCTGAGTTGAATCTTGGGAGCGATGCTTTGTATACGCTCCCGTAGCCACCCTTACCGATGTGATATTCTTCATTAAAATCATCAGTGGCATCTAGGCCTGTAAGTGAACTGAACGTTCGACGAACTATTCGCGAACCGTTTGGCGGGAAGTTCATTTATATTCATTCGTTTCATTATATGAACGAACATGAACAAAAATTTGAGTTCGTTTAATTATATGAACGAACATGAACACAGGTTTCGTTCATTCATTTACGTTCGTGAACGTTCGATAACATGTTCGTGAACATTCTGTTAAATGTTCGTTTACTAACCAATAGTTTAATTAAATTAATACATATTTGTATATGTTATTTTGATAAAGCTAAATATCAAATAGAATATTATTAATATTTTGATATTTTCATTTGATAATATTAAACATCTAGATATTTTTACCTTATATTTCCATATCACATTTCCCTCCACTCCAAATACACATCCACTCTCTCCCTCCACTAGGGATGACAATGGATCGGATATGGATCGGATGATGCCATATCCAAATCCATATCTATTAAAATATTTTCATCCATATCCATATCCATATCCATTTAATTTCAATTCATCCATCCATATCTATATCCGATGGATTAAGCGGATTAATGGATGTCCGTTGGATATTCAAAAAAATGTTAAAAATTTTCTAATATGAAATGAAATCAACAAATATTGTAAAAAAAAAATTAAATATAACGTAACATACGAAAATCTATTCACAAGAGCGTGTAACGATTATCGTCAATGAAGCATACTTGGTTATAATTATAAGTAAGCATATATTTTAACAAATACAAATATTTAATTTCTATGTTTATCGGTTAATCGCACATGTTTTGATTGTCGTTAATCGTAGATTGTGACTTCACTATATGGTCAGAAGTAAAACTTGGCTCAGCACGATATATTTACGCATTTCGATTTGTTATATAAATCCATAATCCAAAAAAAACCCTCAAATACACATTTAATTTAAATTTATGACTTTATATATTCAATAACACATTAATAGTTTATAGTTTATATGTACGTGGATATGTAAATTTATATGCGTATATACATACATATATATGTATATGTTTGTACATGTATTTCGGGTTAATGGATAAATCCATGGGTGATAACTTGTCATCCATATCCCATCCACTATTCATCCACTACCATATCTATATCCACTATTCATCCATTTAGATCGTCCGTATCCATCATTAAGTGGATGGATCGGGTGGATATCCATCGGATCGGGTGACAATTGCCATCCCTACCCTCCACTAGTTCCAGATGTGCTACTCTTTCCAACGATAGGAGCAAGCAAATGAATTTATCTTCATATTGTGATCGTTTTGTAATGTTGAATATGCATCGCAAAGTTTCAAGTTATATAATATATATGTGTAGATGTGTAAGTGTGTGTGTGCATATGTTCGTTTAGATAAACTGTAACAACCTACACACCCAAAAGTTGAATTAGCCTGGAGCACTATACAGCAGAAGAGTAAAGTTGTAAGGATAAGTGATGTAACTCACCTTCCATTAAATTATTATAGAGTTGTATGTGAACACCCGAAATTTATGGATGCACGTTCTGTCGCAGCAAATAAACTGTCAATAATTAATTCAATATATTTATTTCGTATTCTCCCTGTTATCCTTTTTAGTTTCATTTTCTTCTTAAAAAAAACTTATAAAACACAGGAAAAAAAACTTTAATAAAACCAAAAATTATATAAAAAGGTAAGATTTTTATAAAAATGATTGTTAGGAAAGCCTACTAAATAGAGAAAATTGTTCGTTTCGTCCCTATATTTATCCAAAAAATCACGTCTCATCCTTGAGTTCATGAAATATTATTAGTGATCCCTATATTCGTCATTTTGCTCACTAGTCGTCCCTCTTAACAAATTCCTTTAGTTTTCTCCATTAAGCCATGATACATGACCAAAATATCCTCACCTTCTTTATTCAAACACTTTAATTAATGGGTTAACCATTTGTGCTATCAACATCACAAAAGTTTTGTGTTCTTGACCAATAGAATATAAAAGGAAATATTTAAATGTTACATTTTCAGTCATTCTACTTTCTTAAATTTACATATTTAACTATTTAAATTAAACTAATTGCACATTTACAATTGTATAGTTTTACTATACAAATTATGGGTGGTGATATATACAACACCCAATTTGATACATACAACACAACTATGCAATAATATACCTGTATTACCTACTTTAATAGTTGTACAGTGTGGTGTGAGAATCACTTTTTATGTTTTAAATATCAACTCCCCAAATTATTTCCCCTTAGTAAATTTGTTTTTTCTTATACACATGGCTAGTCTATGTTCTTGATTTTTAGTTCAAAATAACCACATAATTAAAATATTCAACTACATTTCCCCCGAAACCCCAAACCCCCAACCCTATACCCTAACCCTAACCCTAAACCCCAAACCCTAAACCATAAACGCTTTACAAAACTCAAAACCCTAACCCTAAACCCTACTAAACCCTAACCCTAGATCCTAAATCCTAAACCCTTACCCTAACCACAAATCAAATGTACAACCGATCACTAACACATGTGTTACTAATTTATAAAACCCACCAAAAAATGGAGAAAAAAAAGTTGTCAAAAGTATACCTTGAGAGATGGCAAATCGAAGAGGAGAAAACGCTGAATTTTATGGTGCAATTTTCATGACTCTTCGACTTACCGTTGTGTGATATTTGAGTTTCAAAAATGTAGAGGAAATGAGTATAGTGGTTGAGATTGATTCCCCTATTCTTAGTCAAAATTGATGTAGTCATTTGAACTCTACTCTTCAGACTATATATAAGTTTTCATATTTTTAACTTTGATAACTCTTTCGCCAGTTTTTTTTTTTTTTTTTTTTTAAATCAACCGATGTTTGTTTGTAGATCAATAGCTGATACATATAAAAACTACATTTCATATTTATCTTTCTATTTTCACCCAAAAATTTCGCAACATGTAGATGAATTGTTGCATGGAGTTTTTCTATTTTGGTAGTATATGAATTAGCTTATATTGTTCAAACTTCAAAGTTCAAACCAACTTAACACAATAACACGTACATATGTTCAAATTACTTTAATTTCGATACCTCTCATCCATGCATTTCAAATTACTTTAACGGAACAGGACCAAGAAATTAGTTAAATCCAAGAACGAAATTAGAAAACAAAACCAAAATATTAACCAAGCATATGTGATATGAAAAGGAAAAAAAAAAAGTAAAAACGAAGAAAATAATAATCCGCCTAATTAACTTTTTCTCCACCAAAGCAAGGTCTGTCACCAAATGTCTTGAGTATTGATATTTCAAACATGATTTTTGATAGATCCATCATGTCTGTGTAGTAAACAGTTATATCATATATGTAAATAAATAGTTGTACATTATGGTGGATCTTTTAAAAATAATAGTGGAAATATCACCACCCAAACGGATTAGGACTGTGCTTGTGCCTTGTGGCTCCATGCTCAATCAAATGCTATTAGAAAATATGATGTCGTATGAACGAGTCTAATTTTATTTAACAAATGGAACTACCTTATAAATACTTATCACACAACCAGGCAAGAATACCTGATCGAATGTCAGTATAGATTCGGTAAGTCCGAGTCGATCACAGGGAACAGTGGTTTATTTATTTTGAATAGAAAATAATAATTATCTAAGGAAGCAGTAAATATGGGGGACGTTTTAGTTCCGAACGAACATTTAAATTGAATTAATAAATGAAGCAGATAAATTACTTAAATTAAATAAAAGATAGGAAACAATAGGAAGGAACAAGTAATTGTGTAGTTAACTTCACTGAGATTCAATATCCTGATTTATTGCACACTAATTGTTTAATTGTGATTTCTTTTATATCAACTTAGTTACTAATCAAAGATTCTAAGTTGAATGTAAATTAGCCAACGGTTCGGGTCTAACTTATTTCTATAACCTAGAGTCCCACATTAAACGTCGATCCAACGTCGCAAGAATGTTGCTCTATTGCGTGTTTTTCCCTAAATTATGCTTTAAGTAATCACGATTAATTATGATTGATCCTAGCGGTATGACTCAACAATACCTACTAATAATTACTTATTAGCTTATTCATTTTAAATTACTTAATTATTATTCTCTTAACCTGTCAAACTCAATATATTCAACAATGATCAAAACCTAGATTCTAATCATCAATAATCAACAATATAAAGGGAAATCAATCTCAATGACACAATCAATCACGTTAAGTAATAACTAATAATCACCAATCAATAAGGATCTACGGATAATATAATAATCTTCAATCAAACAACTTAATAAATGTGCAATCATAATCGTTCAATAATCATTATCCAAGGTTCATTACTACACAAATACTAAATATCAATTCATCATCGAATAATGTAAATACAGAATTATAAATCTCAAAAACATAGTATAATCAAGATAAACAAGTGTAAATATGAACCGAAAAGATGAATCACTAAAAGATAAAGTGAATTAGCTTCAACCTTAGCCTCTCGTGCCTCCAAAGCACTCCTAAAATTCGTAATATAACCTCTGCGGTCGAACTCTACAAACCCTAGCCGAATTCTCTTTTTTAGGGTTTAAAACACGTTTATATAGTTTTCTGGAAATTGATCCATCCGGCGGATGGATATTCCATCCGGCGAATGGATTGAAAAGAAGCCCGACCTAGCTCTGCGATTTCTGGGCCTCCACCATCTCATCCATATGGCGTATGGACTTAAATTCCAGCAGATTTTTATATATTTCTTCTTTTGAAACAACTTCGGCTCGCTTGATCTTTCCAAAATGCATCATTTAACTCGTTTCTTGACTGTTTTGTTTTCTGTTCTTTTCTCCAAAAAGCTTCATCTCCACATCTAATTGCAAATATAAACGTAATAAGTACCTAAACTTAATTAAATGCAATAAAAACATAAAAGAACAGGGGTAAAATACTACTTAAATATAGTACTTATGCGCGTTTATCAAACATCCCCCACTTGAATCCTATTTGTCCTCAAGTAGAGTATCGATTCAAAAATTGATTGCGGAAGAAAACAGTCATCTCCATTAACCTAAATAACTATTAAAGGAATTACACAACATCACTCAGTTTCAACTCAAACATTTATGTTTAAAATCCTGTTAATTCTAGAAACAATTATTAAGAAACTATGAGATTGCAAAAATAATCTACACATAAACTTATTTATTCTTAAAACATCAACTAGTTCACGAAGATTACTGATATTATTATCCACTTAAACAATCTATATTCAAATAATTGAGTTTAACTTATTATTATTCACGTAGATGTTCCCTTAAATTCCCAATAGCTATATACTCTCATACTCATAACGTGCCAACATTACATATTATGGATTTCTAATAAAACAATCATTTTTCAAATCAAGACATAGGTGACAGGTCTGTGTCTCAACACAACAAAGCAACATAACTTGATTTTGGTTTAGCAATAATAGATCTTTAGTCAAACCATTGGTGACAGGTCTGTACCTTAGTACAACAAAGCGACATAATTCGACTACATTATAAAATCATGAGTTGTTAAACTCTTTTGCTCTTTTTCATTAGATATACTGACGGAGACCAGGTCTGTACTTCCGTACAACAGAGGAAACAACACCCAGTATATCCCCATATGATGTTGCTTAAATTTCCAAAAATATGACATATCGCACGCTATTAATATGAAAATTAAGAAAACCGTCATAAACAACTAAAGTTCATCTAAAAGTAGCATCCACTCTTTTATGTTCATTTCTTAAAAGATCAAAACTCTTATATAAATTGCCTATCTATACATCATATAATGAAACTAAATAACATTTTTCACGATTTAAAAATTTATTAAAAGTGTAGAAAATTTTAAATTTAACCTACATTGTTACAAAATAAATCATCTCTAGAAAAATAGAAATTTAAATTTAAAAATTTGCTTGAAAAATGGGCAATTCATAACCTCCTAGTTACGCATTTTAATGGGATAACAGTTAATCAATTTACATGATCCACTTTCTCAAAAGGACACTTATATGGAAACTCAAATCTTTTCTCTCCCATCCCCTCTTAAAGATATACAATGTCCTCATTGTACAAAGAATGAAAACTAAAAATGGGAAAAAGAGAAAAGAAATAAGACAGAAAAACTCCCCTAGAATATCGTGTGAGTTATGGGTGAAACAAAGCCAAAATGTCACTCTCAAAATTCCTTGCTTCCAACTTCGTTGAACTTACTGCCAGCATCTCATTTGCTCATAACACAATTCTAAAAGGCAATCAACAAACATCGTCAAACGATACCACATAAAGCTAACTAAATAAAATATACACAAACCGAATATAAAACTACAATATCCAGACATAAATAAAGTACTACGAATACTAAAAATAATAAAGTCTAAAATCAAGAACCACAAAGGATGCATCTCAACCTAATTACTATCCTCCTCCTCATCCATGCTACGGTACACATGAGATGGTCCTGCCTGATCTAGTGGTGGTGGTCATGGCTGCTGGTATGTGGGATACAACTCTGGCAGCATCTGATACTGAAAAGGCTGATAGGGTATCTGGGTTGAACCGAACAGCTGAGCAAATAGGCTATCCTGATAATCCATGTGAGCACACGTCTGATGAAAGTCTGCCTCTGCAAAAGCTCAATGCTGTCAAACCTGCGGGTATGGCGGACGTCCATATGTGAAAGCTGTTGTTGTAACTGATCAAACTCAGCAGCATAACCTCTGTTGCGGCCATGAGCCGCACCTCTACCTGCAGCTGCATCTCCTCCAACCGCGAAAACCCGAGCCCGCCTAGGCTGCAAAGTCTGTCCCACAGGAGTAGTAGCAACCCAATAATGCAGCTCAGCATCACCACCATATATACTGCACAACTCAATGATATCAAGAGCCTCCATCCTCCGTGCAGTCAACCAATCCATGCCAGGCTGAACAACAGTGCATGTTCCTATCTCCTCCGGAGTCTCTAACCCAAAATGCCTAGCCAATCTAGTGACAAACTGACCACCACACAAACTACTCGAATCCCTAGTACCTGTGGCTCTCTTTGACATCCACCTAGCTAATCTCCAAGGCACATTCACCAACCTATTCCTGACAATAGAGCTAAGATAGAATAAGTCAGGCTTGGAAACCTTTTCATGTCCCTCTTGATGGCCGACAATTGTATAGGTTAATAATCGGTGAATGAGACGGTGACGGGGATCGCGAATATTCCGATAAGAAGGAGATCGAGAACCAAAGCTACCCTGGGCAATAAACTGCCACTCCTGCTCAATCTCTAAATCTGTAAGCTTTGTCACTGCACCAACTGAAATATGATCCAGAAAATGTGGGTTGTGAATATCGTGTGGCTCATATAGACCAACCCCAATAGCAAACTCAACAAGGGACATCTGTCTCGGTTGACCCCCAAGCTGAAAAGAAATGGTCTCAGCTGTCCAATTGGTCGACCTGTGATCAAACCGAAATGAACTATAGAACTCCACCACTAGCTCTCTATAAATATGCTCTCGAATACTGAACAATCTATACCAGGCATAAGAAACAAATACAATGTTACCATCCCCAAGTCTGCACGAAATAGCAAGTAATTTCCTAATCGTTTCGTGCCCGGTAGCAAACCCATTTCTCTCAACCACATG
The DNA here is from genome assembly GCA_963422505.1 of Pseudognaphalium luteoalbum. Lineage (NCBI taxonomy): Eukaryota > Viridiplantae > Streptophyta > Magnoliopsida > Asterales > Asteraceae > Pseudognaphalium > Pseudognaphalium luteoalbum. The sequence goes on from OY730198.1 coordinate 79,903,369, forward strand.
TTCTAAAACATTCCAATTCACAACATCAAAACCTCAATTGGCTGATCGATATTTTCAGTCAACCGCTCTCGAAACTGATATCTAGTAGTCTCTGAGTAAGAATCATGGAAAGTAAGGTATCTATGGGTTCTAATCAATGGGTTGCCTAATGCCTGACCGCCTCTGATTCTCCTACTAACCATTAAACTGCTAAGAAAAACAATTATTAATAAAACAAGAAATGCAAATAAGGTGCTAAAAAAAATTTCGGAGTATTTCGGCTATTTATGGAATAATCCACCATAAAGGTTGAGCCTAAGCTACCGCAAAAATCACAAACTCATATACCCTGAATTGCTTATGAACCAAACATTACTCAACTTGCTAAAATATATACACTTATTCAATTTGCATGACAATTATCAATTCAAAATGCAATATAACAATTTGGTACCAATATGAACATACAAATAATTCACTTCTCTCAATTACTAAACTCGAGCATTAGTAACTAGCAATCATTCATACAAATTCAACATGAATGATTATAAACGCATTTTTGAACAAATTCACAAATCAACAATTTTATCACCTAAAATGACCATAAATACTTGTGTACCAGACAAACATTCACCATTATAATCAAGTGACCATGAAAATTGACAAGTTTTCAATCAACAATCATAGCAATGAAATAAATAAAACAACCACATTATATATATATGCACGCATAATTCGAATAACACATACTATGCAATACATTGTAAAAATGAGCATGGCATTGCATTATACAGTTCATAACAAGCATAATCCAACCAATACATCCCTAAAAATATGTCAAATTCGCAATACCCAATTCGCATTCACAAACCCTAATTACCAAACTCGAAAATTAACCAATGAAATTGAAAAATTCGAGTTGTACCTCGTAAAGGAGATTGTGAGTAACGAGAAAGTACGAGAATGAGGTTGAGAGGGTAGCCGGAAAGTGGTTGGCTGGAAATAGCAGTGGCGGCAGTAAGTGGTGGTGGTGATTTCTCAGTTTCAAAATGAAAGAGAAAGGGTCTGCAACCTTTTATGCCATTTTTTATCCATACGACATAAGGATAAATCCATACGGCGTATGGATTAAAATCCCAGTCAACTTTCATTTAAGCCTAGTCAACAGGCCCGGTGGCCCAAATCGATCCATACGGCGTATGGAATAATCCATACGGCGTATGGATGTGAAAAACAGTAGCTTTAAAAATTCGATCACCACCACACTCACGCTACTTTCACGACACATGCTGGAAAATTAATTAATATACCTGGAGGAGTGTAATGACTTATTTGCTTCTCAATTCCAAACTAATAAATAAATAATAAAAAAATTAAAAACTTATATCAAACCACACAATAAAAACTTCACATTCACACACTAATTAAAGGTTCAACATTCAATCACACAATAAATAACTAAACTCCACAAGGAACAAGAATGTTAGAGATCCAATGAAATAAAAGTTATAGAAAATGAGGATTAACGCATAGGGTAAAGGGTTAAGAAACGCTCCGTGACTAGTGCAACAACATTAATCACGCCGTTACTAAAGCAGAAGAAATTAGACAAGTGCTCAGTAGCTACAGGCTGTAGATAAATCAAACACCAACCGATTTTCCATACAGCCTTGTTCACCAGTAGCCCAAACCACCTTATCGTCTTCTAATGTTACCTCACGGTCCGGATTGTTTTCTTCTAACTCGCTAATGAACTCCAAACAAGCATTTACTATCTCATGATGTTTGCTTAACAACGGATCCTTTCTCAAATCCCTCACCCGTCTCTCAATCTTCTGAATGACTACCTCCTGTACATAGCTAAATTCCAACCCAGATTTCTTAAAAATCTCAACGAACTTATAGTAGATTTCCACCATTTCAAAGTGGAAATGTTCCCTAGGAGAGAGTACCTTACTTATATCAATAAGGGCATCAAAATTAACTACCAAATAACTAGCCAAGTCAATCTGACTATGCGGGTGAATGAAATCAGGGTGAAGTCTCCTTCCTTCCTCTTTAGCTAGAATATCCACTTTTGCCAACATCCTTTGAAGATAGTAATGAATGGTATTAGTCAATATTACTCGATGAGGAGTCGAATCCCTAAGATGGTCATCCAACTGCAACAAATGAACCAATTCTCTTTTACCACTCATAAATTCCTTATCGACTTCAGAACTTGGATGACCGGTAATCACATATAACGCTCTAACCATTCGATGAAGACACGCTGCTTGATTAGCCGAGTATGGGAATGAAGATTGCCTCAGAATCTCATAAATCTCAGTATACCGCTTTTTCTGCCCAGTGAAAAATGCAAGCTCTTCTTCAATCCTAAAGTCCAATGATTCCCCTAAAACAGTCAGTGCAACATAGAATTGCCTGTCAAATCCATACTTACTTTCTATCTCAACTGCTTCTAAAACATCCTTAATCAATACCAGTTGATTATCAGTGAAATCAACTGTAGATCTCCTTAGTATTTCAACAGTAAAAGGTATATCCCCTCTAAATTCTTCCATAACATGCAGCAACCCTTGACAAGATGAAGTAATAGGAACTGGCCTACGACCCAAGTATGTGGTAGAAGGAACTGTCTTGGTGGAACTCCGACCCGAACTAGCAGAATCATCTCTCTTAACCATATTGTTATCATTCACATCACTTTTGTAACTCTTAGCCATTGGATCAACACCTAAATAACAATTAAATCTGAAATACGAAGCACAACTAACGAAAAGAAAGTTAGATCAAACAAACCATCCTAAAAATTAATAAAACACAAAGAATTCACATACAGAACTCTAACCGGCGGATGGAAATCCATCCGCCGGTTGAAATAATTCCCCCGATGGTTTAACCAATCCAACCGGCGGATGGAATTTCTATCCGGCGGTTGGATGAAAAAGACGGAATCTTTTAACACTTGATTTTAAACCAACTTAAAAGTAATTAGTTCAACCAATTTAATAAATTACAAAAATTAAAACTTTGTTAACTTACTTAAACAATTTAACAGAAATCAATTAAATAAATTAAATAAAAACTAAAAACAATTAAAAATTCCTATTTAAATAAACAAAACGTAACTATTCCCCGACAGCGGCGCCAAAAACTTGATGTCGTATGAACGAGTCTAATTTTATTTAACAAATGGAACTACCTTATAAATACTTATCACACAACCACACAAGAATACCTGATCGAATGTCAATATAAATTTGGTAAGTCCGAGTCGATCATAGGGAACCGTGGTTTATTTATTTTGAATAGAAAATAATAATTATTTAAGGAAACAGTAAATAGGGGGGACGTTTTAGTTCCGAACGAACATTTAAATTGAATTAATAAATGAAACAGGTAAATTACTTAAATTAAATAAAAGATAGGAAACAATAGGAAGAACAAGTAATTGTGTAGTTAACTTCACTCAGATTCATATATCCCGATTTATTGCACACTAATTGTTTAATTGTGGTTTCTTTTATATCAACTTAGTTACTAATCAAAGATTCTAAGTTGAATGTAAATTAGCCAACGGTTCGGGTCTAACTAATTTCTATAACCTAGGTGTAACACCCTCAAATTTACTGTTTAGCGGAAGCAAGCTTTGGGGTGCTACTAATCAATGATCAAAACACACAAGGTATAAGGAATGACTCTATATGCGTCGTTTTAAACATTACACTGATAATTCAAAAGTTTTACAATGTTATAATAGTTACAAAAGCTCGTGAGCCAAATAGTAAGAGATTCTAAGGCATATCTATTTTACAAAATGTAGAAATGCATATGAATCTCCTGAGATCTGCATGCGACTCAAGCTAGCTAATCCTGAGCAGTCCTACTACTGCTGTGTACCTGAGAATACATACTAAAAAGTCAGTTAAAAGCTAGTGAGCTCACAGGTTTGCGTAGTAATAAAGTAAGTGTGAACCACAATATTTAGTAATGATTGTTTGAAATGAATCAAATAATGTATACGTCTGCCATGAGGTCATAGTCTGCGCTTAACATGGGTGTCAGGATCACACTAAAGTGCCTGATCATGGGTGCCTCCGAGCGAGTGTCTAATCCATACTCGTATGAACAAAAGTTAATGCGTCCGTTTAACCAGTCAGTGCTTGCTGAACCGGACGAGGATGGTCAGTCCTATATGGTACCATACACTAACATTCACGCTACATAAAGTATTACCAGAACTATGATCGTAGAGGACTTAAAAGTGATTAGAAAACAGCTCATGCTGAATATAGCGAGTTTTGTACTCGTGTTCACGTGTAAAACAGTTAGAGCATGTATTCCCACCCCGGAAGTAAAAATGATAAAAGGTCAGGGCTATGAGACTCACCTGAGCCTGGAGAGTTGCAATGAAGCAAATGTAGTGAAGTAAAATGGGTTGTCCGAAGACTGTAACCTGCCGGGCGTTTATAACGCGCAAGGTTGAATAAAATAAGTAGCTATCTTAAAAGATAACTTATGCTAGTTGTTCATCCAACTAGTAATGTCCAATGATTTGATTTGGTTGGTAAGTTCGAGTTTTGAAAATGTGTACGGCCTGTTGGTGATTATTTGCAATAATATTATTATTATGTCGAAGTGTTATACTTAAAAAATATTTACAAACTTTAGGTGACGGGGGTCCGGGGGCAGCGCCCCTGGTTAGCGGGGTCCCAGGGGTGGCAACCCCTGACGGGGTCCAAGGGGCTGGCCCCTGGCTGGGGTCAAGATGCCAGGTCAGCTCGAAAAATTTTTATTTCCACCATATTGTTATAGAGAAAAACGCATCTAAGATTTGAATTTGGGTAAAATCAAGTGATAAAATTTTAGGTCTCGACACTTAGTAAAAATCTGAGTTTTGTTTCATGCGGCACTTATAGCGACACTTAGGGTCTTAGGCGTCACTTACGAAGTGACGCATGAAATAGCAGAATCTGGGTAAGGGCGTCACTTATAGCGTCACTTATGGAAGTGATGCATAGTGAGGCGTCACTTAGTGACTTGGGCGACACTTAGGAAGTGTCGCATAAAATTGGAAATTCTGAGTTTAGGGCGTCACTTATGTAAGTGACGCATAAGGGGGCGGCACTCTATTAGTGTCGGGTATAAGTGTCGGATAAGGCTTCCAGGCGTCACTAAACAAGTGACGGAGGTAAGTGTTGGGAAAAAGGGGTTTTATGCGGCACTTATGCAAGTGACGCATGATTAGGGCTTTTAGCGACACTCAATGCGTCACTTAAGTGACGCTATACTGCACCTTCGTTGCGACACTTAAAGCCGTTGATGAAAATTTGAGCCAAAAATGAGTTTTCGGGTTTCCGTTTGGTCTGATTCTTTTACCCAACCCTTATAGGGACATTCTAAGCTTAAAGAAACAAATAGAACCTAAAAATACTTGAAATCGAGAGTTTTCGGGTTTTTGTCGGAAACTTACAAATCGTTGCGCGGAGAATTCGGAAGGATAGAAACGTAGATCATTGCGAGGTGGTTCTTTTTCTCCAAATGAGTGATGAAGATCGAGGTCGTTTGGTGGTGTTATTAGTGAGATTTAAGGGATGGTGGTGTGGTTTGGTTTAGAGAGAAAAGAAAGAAGAAGAAATGTGAAAGTGAGAAAGAAGAAAGGAAAAAAAGGAAGAAAAGGAGGGGGAAGAGAGAGGGGGGGCTGGTGGGGTCCACCGAGTGTGGACTTCACCTGTTTTTTTTTTGTTCTCCCGCGTACGCGCTCCATGCGGCGTTCGTTTTTCGATCGTTTCGCGTTAAATAATTATTTTTATACGTTTAATTACACGTTTTAAAATATGGAGATTTATTCAATATTTTTGTTGAAGTATTTTACCAAATACTTAATAAACTTAAATGGTTTCGTTTGCTTGTGTGTTAAATGTTTAAGTCACGTAGATGTTTATTATACGATACGAAATGAAATTAAAGTATTATCAAAATAATATTTTGGGTATGTTATCGTTATTAAATAATTTTATACTATTTAATAAAATTGATCACCAATGTCCGTATTTAATTGAACCGAATTACATTCGATTTGAAACTTGTACGATTTAATCGAATCGCATATTCGTATATATTCAAAAATATATATTTTGATACATTAATTAGCCTAACTTAAAACTAATTACATGTATTACAAGATGATTAGGACCTAATGACAAGCCCTAATTTGCGGGTGTTACACTAGGGTCCCACATTACACGTCGATCCAACGTCGCAAGAATGTTGCTCTATTGCGTGCTTTTCCCTAAATTATGCTTTAAGTATTCACGATTAATTATGATTGATCCTAGCGGTATGAATCAACAATACCTACTAATAATTACTTATTAGCTTATTCGTTTTAAATTACTTAGTTATTATTCTCTTAACCTGTCAAACTCAATATATTCAGCAATGATCAAAACCTAGATTCTAATCATCAATAATCAACAATATAAAGGGAAATCAATCTCAATGACACAATCAATCACGTTAAGTAATAACTAATAATCACCAATCAATAAGGGTCTACAGATAACATAATAATCTTCAATCAAATAACTTAATAAACGTGCAATCATAATCGTTCAATCATTATCCAAGGTTCATTACTACACAAATACTAAATATCAATTCATCATCGAATAATGTAAAACAGAATTATAAATCTCAAAAACATAGTATAATCAAGATAAACAAGTGTAAATACGAACCGAAAAGATGAATCACTAAAAGATAAAGTGAATTAGCTTCAACCATAGCCTCTCATGCCTCCAAAGTACTCCTAAAATTCGTAATATAACCTCTACAGTCGAACTCTGCAAACCCTAGCCAAATTCTCATTTTTAGGGTTTAAAACGCGTTTATATAGTTTTCTGGAAATTGACCATCCGGCGGATGGATATTCCATCCGGCGGATTGATTGAAAAGAAGTCCGGCCTAGCTCTGCGATTTCTGGGCCTCCACCATCTCATCCATACGGCATATGGACTAAAATTCCAGCATATTTTTATATTTTTCTTCCTTTGAAACAACTTCGGCTCGCTTGATCTTTCCAAAATGCATCATTTAACTCGTTTCTGGACTGTTTTCTATTCTTTTCTCCAAAAAGCTTCATCTCCACATCTAATTGCAAATATAAACGAAATAAGTACCTAAACTTAATTAAATGCAAGAAAAACATACAAGAATATGGGTAAAATACTACTTAAATATAGTACTTATGCGCGTTTATCAAAATACAAACTATTTATGGATGTTATTTTACCTTATGATGATTAATCATTATATAAATTTAAGTGTGAGAGTAATAGAGCATGGTGTGTTTTACATATGCTACGTGTTTAAAAAGTGAAATGTAATGTCTAACCCCCAATATTAGTGATTAGTCGTTTAATCACGTTTAGCGTTTAGTTAGTTAATCTTTAATTAGTTTAGTTAAGTTAATGGTAACTAAACGTTAATTATATGTGAAGTATTATTCTAAATACTTAGTTTTGTATTTTTATAATGATCGTTACGTTTCGTTTTGTCGTTAATTTTCGTTCATGAACTCTCATTGCGTTGGTTACCTTTAATTCAAAACGTATAAACATTAATTTAGAAACGTTATGATTAGAATTTCTAGCATAAATAATATCCTAAATAACTACTATTTATTTATTAAATAATTTTACATTATTTATAAAAGTTGTTATCACCAACGTTCGTATTTTTGTCAGACTCAATCCGATTATTTTTGCGTAATTATAAATAATTACGTATTTCGTAATACATCAAGTATCATTACCACACAAACCACTATAGCCCACCCCTAAAAGACCAGGAAAATGGTGAAAATAACTTCAAACCAGTGATCTATTTGCAAAACGTCATACATTTTTACTTTTTTTCCACTGACCACGGCTCAAAGATTTAGTAGGACACGGGCCTGTATTTAAAGCCGTGGTCAAATACCTTGAATAAACAAACCACGGTTACATACGATGAGGGGTGGTCTATGTTTTTGACAAGGATCACGGATCCTAGCTACAAAGCGTAGTTAGTTTAATCGGACTACGGTTTTTAATCTCAAACCGTGGTTCTTTCGAAATGAATTCATGACCCAATTGTACTGTAAAATGGATTTCCATGTGGGCCGTGGGATGTGACCTTTGGGCCAAGATGTAAGTTATTTGAATCAATACGTACGTACCGTATATTGAATTAATTTTCAAATACATCCGCGTCTCGGTTGTGTGAACTGTGCTCCTTTTGGATGTAAGTGACCGTTAATTATTTTTTGATATTGGATAGTTTGAAAGTTGCATTTAATTTGGTAGTTTAACGGGTGAAAATTGATTGCAGCTTTATTGCTAATAGTATTCTCATTCTATATAACTCAAAGGTCTATTCTTATATTTACAAAATTTACACCATATCTCTTTTCTATACACAAAAAGAAAAAAATGGCAACTAAAGTTGAACAATATGTGTTGGGCAAGAAATTTGACCTACTAATCAACAAGATTGACAAAAACATCCTCGAGCCAATTGAAGAAACTCTCAAGAACTTGAACGAAGCAACTCGGAAGATCGATAAATGGATCAAAGAACTAAAAGTTAAACGTGATCAATTTAATTGTGAACTTTCCAAATCCGAGATCGAATTTTTTGAAAAATATGAAGATCATGATCTTGAATTCTATACAGTCCAGAAAGTATCAATCGAGTGTCTGAAATCATATTTCGAAGATTATGATAAAATTCATAAGGATTGGAAAAAGATTATGCTAAAAGGAGTAAAAGGAGAAGATGGAAATTAATTAGTTTGTTGTTATTATATATATATATATATATATATATATATATATATATATATATATTGCGACGTTATTTACTTTTATACCAATTATTATCGAAAATTGTGATGTGATTTTGTTTCCATATCTACTAGGTCTTATATTTTTTTAATTTGTGTTAAATTAAACATTTAAACTAGTAAAATATAAGTAAAAAAATATATGTTTCAACATCTTAAAACTGAAGGCATGTGGTTTCTGACAAACTATTTGATATGTGGTCACGGTTCTTCATTAGAACCGTGGTCTTTTTGATAGATGTATATATAAAGCCCAATTAATATTAAAAGCCTAAAATAATATAAGAGAGATTTTATGAAAATGGTAAGCAGTAATACCTAGAGTTCTTCAACTGAGGTATCAAGAAATTGAACAAATTCGGTATGGAAAAGTAAAGATTTGATAAACCGAGTTCGTGTATTATGCGAGTGTGGAGATGTAAGTGGTTTGTGGACATCTTGGACTGAAAGCAACCCATGTCGAAGATTCATAGGCTGCCCAAACTACAAGGGACGAAAGAAGTGTGATTTTTTTTCATTGGTGAGATCCTGATCTGAATATCGAGCTGTACAAAACTAAACTTGTGGAGCTGAAGAATGAAGGTATGGAATATCATCAGTTGAGCTGAAATTGGAAGAAGAAGTCAAGATGTTCAAGTCAAGAAATCATGTATACATTTTTTTCATATGTGTGCTTATCAGAATGATTGTAATGTTTCTTTTGAAGTAATTATATTGTGAGGTTAAAGTGTTGTTCGGAAAAACTGTTCGGGTTTCGGGTAGTTCGGGTCGTATTATTCAAGTAGACAAAATAATTTATTTAGGTGTACAAATAATTTAATTAGATAAAAAGAGAAGGGGCGTTTGATTTTTTGAGGTTATTAATTTAATTTGGGGCAAGGCCCTTAAACACCCATGCTGACCATAAATGAACATCTTAAAGGTGTTCAAATTATCAAGTAGACAAAATAAAAGGTCTCCAAAAGAAAGGTTGGCATTTCTAACAAGGTCAGTCCAACCATCGGTAAAACAATAATTTTCACGAATTCTCTTGATCTTCACTTGCCATACATATACTCTAGTTGAAGATTGAATAGTCGGGTTCGTAGGGAACAGCTGCAAATATCTTGTTACAAAACTATAGGCAATTGCTGCAAATTAAGATTAAGATTATATTAATTTCATTAAGTTACAAAAACTAATTAAAAAGAAGAATCTAGCTACGGGTTAGGTTCAAATGAAAACCACAAAAAGGTACAGAACTGTGAGAACTTTTAGATTAGAAAGAAGATTATACCAGGTGAGGTGATGAAGGGTTCAATAACATCCGACAGAATTTAGGCGCTGGATCCATTTTTCGGGCAATATATAAGAATAAATGGTTTAGGTTTTTTTTTTCAAAAAAAAAAATGATTTAGGTTTTTGACTTTAGAGTACTCCAGAAACCATACATATAGCAATGTAGGAGATCGAATGTTAATTACGTGATCATGGTCCGAAAATTAACCGTGCTCCGAAAGTTTTTGGAGGGAATTGAAACATTTCAACGGAACATTGACCACGGTTTGATGTAAGAAACCGTGGTCATATTTTATTCTTGATATTAGATGGTCAAATTAAACTACATTAGCAACACTCACCTACCAAAAACCAACTCGATCATATCATCTTCTAAACAACATTTATTTCATGTATAAATCCTTAGTCAACTGTTATAGCATGTGTTTACATACTTTAATTTAATGATTTCATCTACATATAATTTATATCATATACAGAATAATTGCATGAATAAATAAAGGTTGCCGATCCCTCTTATGAATTTTTTATAACATATATATAGTAATTAATAATTGTTCATTTTTTTTCTTTCTTTTCTTAATTAGATGGAGGGTCGTAATATGTGGATGTACAGTATACCTCGTGTTAGCGTTGAGTTTATTACCAATGTATTTCATTTCATGAAAGTTGCCGAGAAACACCGAAAGATAATAAATAAAAAAGATATTTGGTGTCCTTGTGTAGAGTGTAAAAACTATCATCGCTATTGATGTGTGCTAAGTATAATCAATTAAAATAATAACAAGTTTTAAATCAAGGAAATACTAAATAATATCATCACACTACAGGCAAGAAGAATAACTCGTTCATTGTAAGATCCTGGCCTAAGTGACAGCGGGTTTGATCCACGAGGGATCAAAGTGATCGAGGGGATCGCGGCAAACGACCAGATTTGGGTATTACCTTGTTGTATAAGTTTATGTATTCCTTATATCCCCTTATTCTTTGTAATCATAAGGCACATAATTTTTTGTGCCATTATAAATAAAAGAAAACAGCTTGGTTTTTGTTAGTCGTACGTTATCAGATTAGTTAGTTGACAAACCGATTGTTCTAGAAGCAATGTTTGTTTAACCTCCGGATGGCATAAAATTAAGATATACATGTAAAAGATCATGTTAGTATATTTTGACAAATTTAAGCGTCCTGTTTAATCTTAGCAGGATCCTTCATAATCCGAAAAGGCTTACAACTGATGGTGCAGGCTTCGTAACATTTAACGTACACCGCTATAGAATCCATTGTAGCAACAATAAACAAGCATACTCCTTTTTATGTGGGAAACTTTCAAAACAAAACTAAAATATCAGATGACCATTATATACCAGTGGTGATGACAACGGGATGGGGAATGTTGGGGATCTCATTCCTTTATCCTCATCCCCGTTTCCACTTCTTATCCTCATCCACACCATATCACCATCAGAGATTGATTTTGCATCCCCCTCCCCTACAGGGATTGGAGATCCCATTAGGTATTTGGGGATACTCGTCGCTCGCAAGTTAACTTATAGTACATACAAGCTATCAAAATGACAACATCAACAAATAATATATATCATTTAAACTCATATAATTCATTGCAAAAACGACTTATTATTATAGAGTGATGCAAGTTTTCAAAGGTACAAAAACGTAAGTTTATTACGATCCAAAATCGGTACAAAAACGTACATTTGTTACGATCCGTAATTTCAACCTTATAATTTGAGATTCTTAATGAGCTTTTAATAACATTCTTCTGGTAGAGTTTAAAAGATATAACAGAATTGTTGAAATGATCCATACGCATATCGCTACACTTACAATAAAAGTTGTATATTAAGAAATCACATATTAAAAACTACATAAACAATAAGATCTTCAGTCGCGAAACGTGGTAAAATAAACCTTGTTCATGTCAATCACCCAAAAAACAATTCTGCACCCAACATTTTGTTTTGTTTTGTGCATCACATCTACCATTGCCAAGACCTGGCAAAAAAAATGCAAATTTAGTGCCACTGCTACAAACCATATATATTGGCCAGCAAAATATAGAAACACTTCAAAAGTCTGTGTAACTCATTAAACTTTAAAATGAAACCCAGTTGAGTCACTTCGAAGACCAACTATGTGATGTTACAGATTGTAGTCTTTCAAAAGATCTGCACAAATTGGTATAATTCATATGTCTCGTAAGTTATAACTAGCTAGCTAGCTGGAAAAAACTGAAGTTAACCGACCAAAATGAATTATAGAGTACAATGACCTTCTAGTACATTAACCATAAAAATATACAGGTGTCATGGTAGTAACCATGTGAAATAATTTGGACAAATATCCAACTTGTGTGGCTATTAAGTGACCACCAAATTATCTAGTCATCAACTACTCATATCTACTCTTAACCATATAATTGGAATATCTTGCTAGATATGCAAGATATGGAAGATATGGAAAAATATTAGATATGCAAGATATGAGAAAATATTAGATATGCAAGAATATTTGGTCAAGTTGTTGGATCGTTATTGTCCACAAATGTAGTTCTCACAAGTAGTATAAATAGGTAGTGTGGTTATTGTTGTATCTATCACAAGCTAGGCATAAATAAGTGAGAGTCTTGTTTGTGTAATATAAGTGTTGTTTGTGAGCAATAAAAGTTTGCATTATTTTGAGTGTATTCTTTTCGATATTTAACAATTGGTATCAGAGCTAAATTTCCAAGTATGCTCTGTGGTCGCATAGTAATATGATCTTCCACATCATAAAGGAACCTTTGTTTTGAAGCTAATCGAAATTTTGATTTTTCAAGAGCTCATGATTAAGGATCATGGTACATCGAGGTGCTGCCACTACACAGTCTGGGACTGTAGAGTTCATTGGTCGGGGACCAATTTCGGTTCTCAATAACCAAGTTATTATGGCGGACATGTCTACCTCAGTCAGTACTATTGAAAAATCAAATAATAACAATTATAGCACGTGGTGCACTCGAATGCAATTCTATTTCCTCGGTCAAGATCTCTGGGAGATCGTTGGAGGAGGTGCAACAACACCGCCAACTAGCGAAGATGATCAAAAGGGTTGGAAAGTGAGAGATGAAAAAGCAATGTACGCTTTATTGATATCCGTGGAGGATGATCTACTTCAACGCATCAAGGATGTAAAGACACCTAAGCAAGCGTGGGATAATCTTGTGGGATTATTTGCACAAACAAATGATGCCAAACTCCATCAACTCGAGAATGATTTATTGTCAATCTCTCAACAAGAAATGACTATAGGTCAATTTTTCACAAAAGTGAAATTCTTGAATCAAGAGATCTCAAAACTGGATTCTCAAAACCAGATTACTGAAACTAGAATCAGGCGAATTATAGTCCATGGGTTACGACCAGAGTTTAATGCTCTTGTCATCGCAACCCATGGGTGGTCAAAAGAGCCAACGTTAAACGAGTTAGAAAACGTGCTAGCAAATCAAGAGGCTTTGGACAAACAAATGTCAAAACCCTTAGTAAAAGAAGAAGAGAAAGCTATGTTTAGTAATAAAAGAGGCAAGGATCCACAAGTGCCAAGATCAAGAAGCAGATCAAATTCAAAACAAAATAATTGGCAAAAACGTCAGCAAGGAAGGAGTTGGCAACAAAAGGGAGCTCACCACAACCATGATCACACAGATGACAAGTCACATCGACGTAAAAATAACTTGTGCTACAATTGTGGCAAAGGAGGTCATTTTGCTCGAGACTGTCGACTAAAGAGAACAGAAGGAAATGCGGCAACATCCTCTCACACAAGAGCTGAAAGTGAAGATAAATGGGACTTTCAAGCTTCGTGTGCCATTGTGGGGACGACAATGAAAAAATGCATTGAAGGTGTCTCATCAAATGAAGATCAAGCATATGTCTCGATGAGCGATACATATGTAACTTATAAAGATGATTGGATTGTTGATTCTGGTTGCTCAAACCACATGACAGGAGATAAAAGGAAACTCCAAAATATGTCAGAGTATAAAGGAGAGCGAGTAGTTGTCATTGCAAATGACTCAAGGCTACCTATCACTCATGTTGGAAGAACTTCAATGGTGCCCAAGTATAATTCCAAACAAGTGGAGTTAGAGAATGTCTTCCATGTCCCTGGGATGAAAAAGAACTTATTATCAGTATCACACTTAACAACATCAGGAAAGTATGTTGTATTTGAACCAAATGATGTTAAAGTTTATCGAAGCTTAAAGGTGACTAGCAAGCCACTAATGGAGGGACGAAGACTAGAATCAATCTACTTAATGTCAGCTCAAACAGCTTATGTAGACAAGACAAAGAAAAATGAAACTGTTGATATATGGCATGCACGGTTGGGACATGTGAATTATCACAAGTTGAAGGTGATGATGAATAAGTCTCAAATCAAAGATCTTCCACGGCTCGATGTTGAGAAGACACAATCCGCGCAGGATGTCAGTATGGGAAAGCGCACCAGTTGCCATATGAAGATTCCGAGTATAGGTCAAAGGAGCCCCATGAATTAATTCACTCGGATGTGTTTGGACCAGTGAAACAACCATCAATAAGTGATTTTCGGTACATGATCACGTTCATCGATGACTTTTCAAGATACGTGTGGGTGTATTTCATGAAGGAGAAATCAGAGGCGTTGAGCAAATTCAAAGAATTTAAAGAAGTTGTAGAAAAAGAAGTTGATCACAAGATCCAATGTCTTCGTACCGATAATGGAGGAGAGTACACTTCACATGAATCCTCAAAGTATCTCCACAAATGTAAAATACGTCGACAATAAACTTGCCCAAATACTCCACAACAAAATGGAGTAGTAGAAAGGAAGAACAAACACCTAGCAGAGACATGTAGAAGCATGCTACATGCAAAGAATGTTCAACCGCGTTTCTGAGCAGAATGCATGAAGACTGTTGTACATGTGATCAATAGGATCCCACAAGCACCACTTGGATCGATTTCACCTTATGAGAAATTATGGAACTCAAAGCCAACTATCAGTCACTTTCGAGTGTTTGGTTGCGTATGTTATGTATTTGTGCCTGATAATTTGCGTAGCAAGTTCAATAAGAAGGCAATAAGGTGTATCTTTGTGGGGTACGACAATCAAAGAAAAGGGTGGAAATGTTGTGATCCAACAAATGGGAAGTGCTACACTTCAAGGAATGTTATCTTTGATGAAGCTTCATCATGGTGGTCTTCTCAGACGATAGTTCTACCAGACTCTAAAGAATTTAAAGAAAAGCTACATGAAAAGTTTGGGCAAGAAGAGGTCATGGAA
The DNA here is from genome assembly GCA_963422505.1 of Pseudognaphalium luteoalbum. Classification (NCBI taxonomy): domain Eukaryota; kingdom Viridiplantae; phylum Streptophyta; class Magnoliopsida; order Asterales; family Asteraceae; genus Pseudognaphalium; species Pseudognaphalium luteoalbum. The sequence goes on from OY730198.1 coordinate 79,918,844, forward strand.
GAAAAAACTCAAGATAATAATCTTGAGAAAGAGTTGACTAGTGAAAGATCACCAAAGAAAAATAAGTCAGCACAGCGCACAGGTTTGTATCAAGAAAACCAAGAAGATGTACAAACAATCCAACTCGATGAATAAACTCAAGAAGAAAATGAACAAGTACCTTATGGGCCACACTTATGGCAATCAAAAAGGATCAAGAAGAAAAACCCAAAATATGCTAATGCTGCAATCGTTAAGGATGACGATGAAAAAGAGCTGACAAATTTTGAAGAAGCATTTTCGAATAAAGAGTGGAGAAAGGCCATGGAGGAAAAGATAGATGCTTTGAAGGAAAATGAGACTTGGGAGTTGGTTCCAAAACCAAAAGGTGTGAAGCCAGTAACATGTAAATGGATTTACAAAGTCAAGCGACATCCAGATGGTTCAATCGAGAGATTTAAAGCTCGTTTGGTGGCTCGTGGCTTCTCACAAACGTACGAATTAGATTATGAGGAGACATTCAGTCCGGTTGCAAAGATTACTACAGTTAGAGTTCTTATGGCCCTAGCAACTAATAAGAATTGGAAGCTTTGACAGATGGATGTAAAGAATGCATTCTTACATGGAGAACTCGATCGAGAAATATAAATTGAAACCCCCCCCCCCCCAAGGGTTTGAGAGCAGGGCTCATCCAAACCACATCTGCAAGTTGAAAAAGGCACTTTATGGACTAAAGCAGGCACCTCGAGCATGGTATGGAAAAATAGCAGAGTTCCTCATCGAAAGTAGTTATACAATGGCACCATCAGACTCAAGTTTGTTTATGAAAGTTCGAGATGGTAAATTGATAATTGTCTTGGTTTATGTTGATGATCACAGGTGATGACCATGAAGAGATATCTTATATCAAGGCCAATTTATTTGTGCAATTTCAAATGAAAGCTTTAGGAGAACTAAAGCATTTTCTCGGTCTTGAAGTTGAATATACGAAAGATGGGTTATTCATGTGTCAACACAAGTATGCCAAGGATCTTCTAGAAAAGTTTGGGATGTTAGAATGCAAGCCCATGTCAATTCCAGTAGAGGTGCATACACGACAATGTTCAACAGAAGGGAGAGATTTAGAAGATGCTACAATGTATAGACAGCTTGTCGGAAGTCTGATTTATCTTACTCTCACGAGGCCAGACATTTCATATGCAGTGAGAATGATAAGTCGATTTATGCAGAATCCAAAGAAACCGCATTTGGAAGCTGTTCGCCGAATTCTTCGATACTTAAAAGAAACCATTGACTATGGCATTCTTTACTAGAAAGAAGAAAAATATGAGATAGTTGGATTTTGTGATGCGGATTATGCTGGAGATCAAGATACAAGGCGATTGACTACAGGGTATGTGTTCAGCCTTGGATCAGGACCAATTTCTTTGGTGCAGTAAAAGGCAACCAACGGTGTCCCTATCCAGTACTGAGTCAGAATATAGAGCAGCTTCAACAGCAGCACAAGAATGCACATGGATATTGCAACTGCTAAAGGACCTTCACCAACCAATTAACTATTCAGTGCGGTTATATTACGATAATATGTCAGCAATACATTTGGCTGAAAATCCGAAGTTTCATGCAAGGACTAAGCATGTGGAGGTACATTACCATTTCTTACGTGAGAAGGTCTTATGTGAAGAAATCAAAATGATGCACATTGGTACCCAGGATCAAGTTGCAGATATATTCACGAAAGGTCTCAGTTGCACAAAGTTTGAAGGTTTCTAGAAAATAGCTTAGCATGGTCAGCAGACGAGTCTTGAATGAGAGTAGTTGTTGAAAGGGAGTGTGAAATAATTTGAACAAATATCCAACTTGTGTGGCTATTAAGTGACCACCAAATTATCTAGTCATCAACTACTCATATCTACTCTTAACCATATAATTGGAATATCTAGCTAGATATGCAAGATATGGAAAAATATTAGATATGCAAGATATGAGAGAATATTAGATATGCAAGATATGCTAGATATGCAAGAATATTTGATCAAGTTGTTGGATCGTTATTGTCCACAAATGCAGTTTTCACTAGTATAAATAGGTACTATGATTATTGTTGTATCTATCACAAGCTAGTAAGAAGCATAAATAAGTGAGAGTCTTGTTTGTGTAATATAAGTGTTGTTTGTGAGCAATAAAAGTTTGCATTATTTTGAGTGTATTCTTTTCGATATTTAACAAACCATATTTTTGAACACAAAACACAGCAAAAAGAAAGTTACCACAAGTGCTTTAGCCAATTAGCCCCAAGTTGATGATTTACCTGAAGCCATGGGTCAGTTCTGAGTCTAATCATCCAGTCAGGGAGAAATTTGGACAATTGATAATATCGCTCTCTGAATGTGATGGTAAAGTAGCTCCGATGCTTTTCAGCATTTGGAGGTCCTCAAGATGCAGTTTGCTTAAACATGTCAAGTTGTTGTCAACTGAGTTGTTGTGTGCAACCAGAGTCTGCAACTTTTCGCAATATCTAATCTCGATAACCCGAATCTTTTCCAACGGAAGATTGGAAGAGATAACATTTTCAAGCATCGGGCAACTTTCCAGTTTGAGAGTTTCAAGTTTCATGAAGTTATGACTCTCCTGATTTCCAGTATACAAGCTCTTCAAACTAGTTGCACCAGAGATCCATAGTGTTTTCAAATCTTTAGCGAATTCAAAGTTCTCCCCAATTTGCTTCACTTGAGGACATTCACACATTTCAAGATTTTGAAGAGACGGAAACAAGACGCCGATGCTCTTCAGTTCTGGTAATTCCCATAAATGTAATGTTTCTAAATACGGAAGTTCACCTTCATCCTGAAATAGCGACTCAATCTTGTCACAATGTTTGATTTGAAGAACTTCGAGGGTCTCTGGCAGCCATGATGATTGAAATACAGTTCCGAGTTCCGGACAACCGTCAATGTACAAAGACTTCAGACAATTGAAGCTACTCATCGGCTGTATCCCGTTATATAAACTTGTTAAACGGCGATTGTTTGAAACTCCCAAATCCTCAAGAGCAAATCCTGATCCTGAATATTCTTTTAATTCCTCTTCCCTGAAAATGCTCACCATTTCATCACACCTTTCAATCCAACAGCCCTTTAACTTACTGAGAACAGAGGCACTTAAACCAGATAGCAAACTCTTGAACTTATTATCAATCAGAAAGACCAGGTTGAAGTAATGGACAATGTTCTCGATGCCCGTGGGAAGATGGTTAAATCCGCGAAGCTGCAAAGAACTCTTACCCTTGTAATGAGCAAAGTGACAAGTTTGGAAGTAGAGATCTGCAAACACAAGTTCACGTCTTCGAAGATATCCATCCCCAGTTTCACCTTCCCCCGTGACTGAAAATGCACAAAAATGGAGTTTTTGTTGTCGCAAACACATTTCCTTTACAATTTGAAGATATTGAGTGCCACTATGAAACAAAGGAGGTGTGTCAGTGGGAGACAACTCGCAGATGTTCCACTGATCTTGAGTAATATCTTCTGTTGAACTTGTAACAAGGCTTCTTTCAACTCTTTGAATGCCATGAGTATTTGGAACTGGATACTCAATGTAGTCAATATGGCTCAATGCAGATATCCCAAGAGGTATATCAGGTGTAGGCCCTCGTAAATCTCTAACTTCCGTATCTGTAACATCTTCCACCAAACAACAATCTTTTAGAAGGAGCTTATGAAGGTTTCTGGAATTGCTTAAGTTTGGTAATCGCTTGACCGATGATCCAGACAGATCCAAAACTTCAAGCTTTGTTTGATGGTTTAAATCTGGTAAGTATAGTATGTCTTTGCAACCAGTGAGGGAAAGATGAGTAAGGTTTTTGAGCTTCGACAACATAGGTAACTGTTTAAGTGAGGTGCCCGAGAGGTCAATAAATTTAAGGTTGCTCATGTCCTTTACGACTTCAGCTCCATCAGGTGCCAAAGAGGTAATACCAGCAAGATTTAGCACCTCAAGATACTTTGAAGATGCATTCAGCTCAAAATTCTGCAATGTGGTGCAATTCTTCAATAAGAGCTGGCGCAAGTTGCTTTGATTTGTCAGGGCGGGGAGATGTTTGATCTTTGTTTCCGAAAGATCGAGCTTCTGAAGGCAAGTCATTCTCTCAAAAGAGGAAATGTGTAGGTCTTCTAGGGCAGTACACATTGAAACATCAAGAACCTCCAATTTTGTAATGGACTCTAGTGATGGGAGCTCTTTTAAGACCGAGCAGCGAGATAGAAACAATTTCCGAAGATTGGACAGGTTGGAAAGGGATGGAAGAAATGCAACTTTAGTTGCTGAAAGATTGAGCACTTCAAGATTTATCATAAGGTCAAAGAAACCATCTTCGATATAATTGAGATTCTTTGAACCTGAAAGATCAAGCACCTCAAGTTGTACTAGGGATCCAATGCACCAAAGTTGTTGTAACAGGAGGCAACTCTTCAAATAGAGATGGATAGGATTAGAAATGTTAGAAGGTAGACGATCAAGAGTAGTTCCTGATAGGTCAAGGGTTCGAAGGGAAGTCAGATTTTCTAGAGATAGATCGTAGAACTCTTCAAAATTGGTAGAACCAGAGAGATCAAGAATTTGGAGTTTACGTAGTGAGGTCAAGCTCCTTAACCTACCTAGATTTTTGCAGTTATGCAATAGCAAATGAGTGAGTTCTCCCACATTTCTGAACAGTGGTGTTGATAAAACTATGGTGTTAGAAAGATTGAGACTTTGAAGATTTTTAAGCTCCAAGAAGTCTTTATTGACATAATTCAAAGAGATATTACCAGAGAGGTCAAGAACCGTAAGAAGATTAAGCTTTGAGAGACTATCAACTTTTTCTAAGCGAGAACAATCCTTAATGACCAGCCTCTCTAGCTTGGAAAGTTCGTAGATGGACGAAGGCAAAGAAGTGACTAGTAGTTCAGATAAATAAAGGCTTTGAAGTTCTTTCATATTAGTAAAGAAATCTGGTTTCAGTTCACTGAGAGATCTAGCACCAGAAATCTCAAGAACACAAAGAGTCGTCATCTTCTCTGATGACAGATTGAGATCTTTCAAAAATGCACAACCTCGAAGCACGAGAACACGAAGACTGTTCATCATATCTAATGATATAGGCAATTTTATAATGTTAGGATTGAAGATTCCAAAAGTTTTAAGTTTCTTTTCATGTTCAATTAAGCTCTCCAGGCCTTTCTCGCTGATATAAGCCCCATCAAGCATTAATGTTGAGAGACTCTGACCACCTTCCTCTGACGACCCGCTATGTTCTTTATTTTTCCCTTTCTTCACTTTTCGAGGTGTCTTTAGCATCCCTTCATCATGTGCAATCCTCCCAAAAAAATTTGTATCATGAGCAAACACCTTTGCCAACCCAAGAATGGCAATTTGATCGAGAGCATCAAAGTTAAATGGTATTACGTCAATGGAAAGATAACCACTTTCCTGCTCTTTCAGTATTCCACAATCCCTAAGCTTTATAAGAATCTCATGACCCTTCTCGTACAACTTCGTCATGTTCCCAGAACCTAGATATCCTTCCAAGATCCAATAAGCTATCAGCTCACTGTAGTGAACACTTCCAGAATCACGAAAGGAATGGTTACCGATACAGCATAAATCTTTCAAAACACCAGTCAACAACATGTCATACTTCGTGTACAATAACTTGCTTGCACTGTACGTTGATGCTAATTCGACCTCTTCTTCTAGCATAGACACCCCGGATGCATCTTGACAAAAGTTGTTCATGTATTTCGCAATCATTATAGCTGTAACAGGCAAATGATTGCTTTTTTTGATGAACTTTTTGCCTAGAGCTTGGATTTTCACATTCTGCCATAACTTAGCATGAAGTTTTTCAGTCAACAAAGAGATAGAATGTTCTATTCCCAAAGCTTCAATCCTAACTATGATGTATTTATCTTTATCTTCCTCTTTATTCCCACATTTTTTGGATCCGGCTTCGGGACTGATGGGGCTCGAACCCCCAGCTTCGCTACTTGTTCTAGAAATTAATACCTTGTGCAAATTCTTATCATCCTTCCCCTGTGCACATATAATTTGTTTCCATACTGACCAAAAGTTTTTTTCATTATCCATACTTATAGTTGTGTCATCGGGAGCATCATCTAGGATTAGAAGAATCTTTCTCCCTAAAAGTTTTTTCCTTATCCTATCAGGCAATTCCTCTGAGTTCTCCACCTTGCCGCCAACAACCTTTACCCCTTCACTTTCATCGACAACCTCCCACTCTTCAGTATTGGGATGCAAGCATAGCTGCCGACCGATACTCTCCGACAGAGACTTTTCGTCATACTTTCTGCACAAAAACACCCAGAGTGCAAAATCAAATGATTTATCCCTAGTGATGCGGTCAACTACCCTCTTTACCATCCAAGTTTTCCCAACACCTCGAGGCCCATAAACGTTTACTTGGCTGCTTTCCTTTATACTTTCATATATCGTCTGCAGTTGCTGGAATAAACTCATTTCCTCCAATATTACAAGAAGAATCAGTCTGCAATGCGAGCTAAATTTATAAAGACATGTAAGTGAATAATTCAGGGAAAATAAATGACACTCCCTCAGCATATGTAGAAAATAATAATAGGTAATTTAATATTATTATGTAAGAAATAATTCATAATCTATATTGAATTATTATCAAAGGTTAATATTTTGATTTAAGAAACTTGCCAGAACTAAAACTTAATCGTAGAGGAATTCTAAAATTCTACGGAATCAAAATGTCTCATATTAATACACTTGTACGTATGGATTGTACGTATATAGAAGTTAAAATTTTGCTAAGTAAAAATAATTACTCTAATACTCCGTATCATTTTTATTAAGTTGATTACAATATAATTATTCTTTGGTCAGATAACAATACGCAGCAGAGTAACAATACGGAGTAGATAACATAATACTACTTGCTGAGTCTAAAACTTACTGGCCTTGATCAACCAAGACGATGCCACGTATGTAAGCTTATATATAGTTATATATATATTAGTGTACTAAATGTCAATTAAGAACATGATAGTATTAATTCTAAACTTGTAAGAAATTAAAATATTTAAGTACATCAAATTACGTTGAGCAATATATTTATATCAATCAAGTTAGATAATATGCTCACGTTAAAATAGTTATCTGACTAGATTTATCATAATTATCCTATATAGTAGATAATTTAATAAAAAAAAATAAGTAGTAGATAATATCAATGGCCATCAGATGAAATGAGTCGATTTTCTTGGTAAGTAAGGAACAATTTATAATGTGACATCTGTTCGTAATAATGATTACTTACTATTCCTTTCGTCCCAGAGGAAATTGTGCTCCAAACACTTTTTGTTGTGATTGAGATAGGTTGTCATATTCGCATTTATAATCAAGACAAGTTTTACTGAATTTATTTGAGAACTAAATTGAAATAAATGATTTAGCGTAATAAACTAAAGTAATATACGGAATTTAATGATGAGATAAGTGTCTGAAAATGCATCAAACTTTATCAAGATCTTTATTGTATGTATCAATTTTCAAAACCTGTTTTGTATGTATTCAACTTTCGATTATTGCTAATTGTATGTAATTTGATTAGTGTGTCATCCATATAGAGAATCCACGTGGCATTCACACACAGTGTCACGTTGAAAAATTACATACAATTAGCATAAATCGAAAGTTGGATACATACAATAGAGGTTTTGAAAGTTGAAAGTTGATACATTACAATAAAGATTTTGACAAAGTTTGATACCTTTTCATACACTTAGCCCTTTAATGATTTTAAATATCTATTATCTTGCAAGTGGACAATTATTTCGACACAGATATGAATAGTACTGTAGACATTTATTTTAGTTAATGATAGCAGCTAAAATCTATAACTATAAATACACTAGCAAAGTATCCCTTTATCTCAATCCAGAAACTAACTAGGCATTATCATGACACATTGAAGGGTAGAAAAGAACTTAAGCATTAAATCATGATAAATTAGCATCTCATGAAATTTCGAAGGGTATTATAGTCTTTTACATCAATCGAATTGGGTCTAGCAGTAAGCCAGTCCATCAATAATTCATCCCAAATTTATAATATACATTTTGAATTGGCTATGACAAATTACCCTCCTTAATTTTCTCACTAGAACCATAACTACCAAATATCTCTACCTCCATACATACTAAAAGAGAATCTACAATTTGCAATATAAAACAAGTTTAAGTTGAGAAGAAGTAATTTTAAAGGACAATTTGTGATGTTGGTGAAGCAAAATAGTATCATTAAGAATCACATTAAATAAAATTTCGAAGTACTTTTGAAGTTCAATATAGAATATTATTTCTACTGAGTCTTTTTCTTTTCTTTTTTTTACTCTTTCTTTCTCTTTTTTTCCTTAAGGGGGAGTAGTTCTTATTTTTGATAGAAGCATATAGTTAAAAAAAAATACTCTAAGAATCAAACTGAACATCATTATAAACAAACTGTCAAACTCGATGTTTAATAAAATTAAATAGCTTTCAATGTAGTTATAATAGTTCTGAAATTTAGAATCAATCCACCTCTCAAACTATTCAAAATAAATCGACATATAAATTCAAAATGAAAGGATTATAAACAATGGATGATAGTTTATGAGATGAAAAGGATGAAAAAGGAATAATATAATAGTAATAAGTTTGAGAACAAACCTGAGGAATTTGATATCTCGTCTTTTGCAGCGATTTGAATCTGGAGTGTAGAAAGTCAAAGAGGTTTGTTTGGGTAGTTATAGAGGTGAGGATGGGGCGGAAGTCTAATTTTCATAAACAAAACTCACATACTATATTATTTTGTAATTGTAATTGTAATTTGATGGAGAGAATATCTTCGGCCTTTAGCTCTTCTACCGTCGGTTCTTCATTTAAAATGTGAAGTCGAATGTTTAAGCGATTCGAGATAATTGAAGGGTCAAAAATGACAATTTATAATTGTCATATTCTATCATTTTATATTTAGTATTTATTTTATTTTAATTAATATTTATAAGAGTGCCCAAATCACACAATAAACAAGATCGGAAATTCAATAAACCCTAAAAGGGTGCCCAAATCGGGACTTCAAGAGTAACACTCTTCTTTTCTCAATTCATCGTAATCTAACTAAAACCCTAATACTCTGATCTTTATATAGTAGTCCAAAATTTGGAGGAGAAGATAAATCTTTTCTAATACATAAAAGATAAATCCTAATTAAAATAAAATAAATACTAAATATAAAATGATAGAATATGACAATTAAAAATTGTCATTTTTGACCCTTCAATTATCTCGAATCACTTAAACATTCGACTTCACATGTTGACCGAAGAACCGACGCTTAAGTCGGAGGAGCTGGAGGTCGACGACATTCTCTACATCATAATTATTATTATTATTAAATTTTAACAGCTATTTACTGCTAAAATTAATGAAAGATATATAACTACAAATCTGCATTGAGCCCCATCCACTTACAATTTGGGAATATGAAGACCCAAGAAAACAACCCATTAAACTCAAAGGGAGTTGATAGATACAACACACAAATTGCTCCATACACCATATTTATGCTATTGTAGACTTGTACTATCTACTTTAACTACCGTACAATGTGTTGTATGAATTACTTTGGGTGTTGTATCTATCACCTCCCAACTCAAAGTAACACACCAGTCACTATAAAACCACATAAATCAAAACAACCACCTTCAATTCTTATAATTCCATAAAACAAAAATATTTCAAGACACGGTCATTGCATGCATCGAAACCTGGCACCTGAAACTTTAAAACCTCCATGGCCACTTCTAAACAAGAAAGAAGCATTCATCCGGATACAAAGCCGTACCAATAATTAGAACCATTGGATTAGCTTAGAGCATCATCTCCAATAATCATATATATAAAACGGTTCATTGGTGACATTAAGACAAAAGTAAAATACATTGTCAATTCGTACCATAAACCCTTATATAAAAAGCTTTTCAAATATATTGTAGTGCAACTAGCCAAACTTAATATATACCAACTCATTGGCCACTAGACTCACTCACTTTATATGAACTTAATTCAATTAAAATAGATTTTATGTACTTGAAAGCTTTTTCTTGTTGGAGCTAGAGCTTTTTTAAAATCTTTTTTGTATTTATGCTCTTACACCATTTTTAGGAAAAGCTTTGTAAAAATCTTTACATTTGGGATGCTCTTATTTGATCTTGAGATGCCACCTTTTGCTAGAAATCTGACATGTTCAAATCGTCCCGGCCTTCCACAATGAACCACATGGATCTTGCTTGACTCCCTTAGCATGTTACGGATTTTACTTATCAGTCCTACCGCCCATAGAGGATGATGATGGTTTTTATTAGTATAATCTACTGCTACACTTGAATCGGATTTCACTACTACACATTCATAATGCAAGTTTTTCCTCCCAATTAATTCATATATCACCTCACATATATAGCCTCCAACTCTGCACCTACCACCCACACAAATATACACCTTAATTAACTTCCCATTCTCATCTCTTAGACAGCCTCCTACTCCACCCTTACTATTGTGCCTACCACTGCATCATCACAATATTAATCCATTCATCATCCTTTGACTTGCCAAAGTAAAGCCTCCTGCAAAATTCTCCAAGGGGGGTCTAATAGTCAACGGCCAACACCTTCCTTCCAAACATCTTGTTATTTCTATGAAACATCTACTTATTCCGTTCGCTTAAGCTTCGTTTTGTAGTTGACTCTATTGTTTCTTTATGTTCAATATTAATTAATGCTTTAATGGCTACTTGTATTGATTTACTTTGTAGCCTACGTAAGTGCGTATACAGAGTGCTTCGTGGAAAACACCATATAAAGCTCGATTTGTGTTTCTCTGTAAATTTGTATTGATATATACTACAGCTTTTTGTATCTATATATGTATCTCGATCTGTATTAATTAGTCTATTTGTATCGATTTAGTGTTTCTACATTGATCCTAACACAGGACGAAATCAGCTCCAGTATATATATAAAAAAACAATTTGTTTTAGTGGCCGGATGATGATCCATCCGTTTTATTTTGTTGGATAATGGATCGGATCGCGATCCGTAAAATTGGATCATGGATCAGATCATGATCCATTTTGGTTGGATCATTATTGGAGCGGATCAAGATCCAACAATATCCATCCATTGTCAGCCCTAGGCTCCACCATCACGCCGTTTGCTACGGATCCACCGTCACGCCGTTAGTGGATCCGCCAGCGTTGGCTATGGCTCCACCGGCGTTTGCTAGGGCTTAGTCGTCACTTGCTAGGGAATCATCATCCTCGACTCTCGCTATTGCTCCACCGTTACGTGCGTTTGCTAGGGCTTCTCCATCGCCGTCATCAGCGCTTTCCCCTGTCATGGTTTGATTAGGTTCATTTGTGTATTACTTAATTGTACTTACTTTTTATTCAGTTAATGAATTCTGTGAATGTTTTATTGAACTATATTTATTCTGCCCTAATTTTGAATTGTGTGAAGGTATACTATTGAATTTAATATATACACACTTCCAGCTATGTATCATAACTTGCATCCATAAGTTTTTATTGAATTATATTACTTTTGCCCTAATTGTTTGACTGAGTTCATTTTGATTTTGTAGGTGTAGTGATTGGATTCCATAGCTCTGATTTTGAGGGAATGGTGATTGTATTCCGTAGTTATCATGTAATGTTATATCCGTATGTTTTACTGGATTAGGCTACTACTACTCTAATGGTATGTATTGGATTTTTGACCTAGAATAGCGATTTTAAATAGTAAGTAGTAGTAAAAATGTTTTTCAAGAACCACTATCTATTCATGAATATTTGGTTCATTGACGTGATTACATGTTGATGAGGATGCGATTAATGAGTTCGCGGAAATGTTTATGGAGAAGTTCGAGCGGGGAAAATGAGTGAAGAATCGCAAGTAGAAGTTTCGGATGATGAAGTCATGACTAGTAGGATTGAAAATCAAGTGACATCATTATCTGTAAAAAAAATTCCAAGTGTCATACTGAAAACTACGGTTTCGGAATTGGACGAAATTCGCATGGTCACTGAAAAACGGCCTAACTTGCAAAATCCTAGCTTTTCCGTGACCCAGGAGCAATTTGAGCCAAACGAAAGTAAACCCCACACGAAAATCAAATTCGTAATTGAAAGTGAATATTATTAAAACGTACAGAATAAACGAAACAAGCCCTAACACTTATAAGATTCACAAGTCTTGCATAGCAAAAAAACCTTATTTAAATATTCGTAAGATACTAATTTGTCAAGGAAACAAATCCTAAACATTTATTCAAACCGAAACTAATTAAATTAAATAATTAAATACGAACAAAACCAAAAAAATGCCAATTTGAGCCCCTAAACAATCTCAAAGGGCTAAAATTGCCAATTTGGGTCCTAGCGAAGCAAGGAGTTTTGCAAGTTAGGCCGTTTTCCGGTGACCGTGTGAATTTCATTCGATTCCGAGACTGTAGTTTTGAGTATGACACTTAGAATTTTTTTGAAGATGATGATGTCACTTGATTTTCAATCCTACTAGTCATGACATCATCATCCGAAACTTCTACTCGCAATTCTCACTCGTTTTCCCCGCTCGAACTTCTCTATAAACATTTCTGCCAACTCGTTAATCGTGTCCTCATCATTTCCCCTCACTTGAAAAGAACTCGACCTCGAATTCTCAGGATTGCTACGAGGATAATATTTGTAAATATCATAAACGTTGAAGGTCTTTGAAATATTCATCGAAGCACTAAGATCAACAACATAAGCATTGTCATTTATCTTAAGCAAAATCTTGTATGGCCCATATTTCAACTGTTGCGTTACTATAAGTACCCACCGGAAACCGCTCTTTTCGAAGATAAACCAATACCTCATCTCCAACCGCGAACACTTTAACCCGTCAACGCTTAAAACACATCTCCGAGCAGTTTGATCTTCACAGTGACAATCAATATTTTATTGCTCTCTATTACCATCCGTACGTGTATCTATATCTATATATTTGCTTGCTATATTATTATAATCAATATTTATACTAAAAATTTTAAACTTGTTGGTAGTTAACATTGGGTCATGTTCATTATTGATAAAGTTGAACACATTGGGTACATTGCGGATTCCATGAGGAAGGAGAAGGTACTCGGATCTTATGCGTAAGCGTCCTAAACTTTTTCAATATGTAAAAATCCTTGACTATACCCATATGTTTTTATAACTTGTACTAAATATTAATGAATATTTAATTAGGACTAATCCATCCCGAAAATGGAATTGGGAAATGGCTGATGTAAGTTGTTTAGAAATTCTTGTTTATATATATATGGATATTATATTGAATAGTGTTGTTTAACTAACTTTTTAACTTTCAATTAGTGTCCCAAACAACAATCTAGCTGGGAATGTGGCTACTACATGATGAAACACATGTTCCAAATGGTTATAAATATGGAAAGAAGCTTTCCAGCCAATGTAAGTCCTTAATTAGTTGCTAATGTTCTATGTATATCATATCCTATTTAGCTTAGTTAACTAGCTTGTCATTGTATATTTTTCTATGTATATTTGGAAAACAAGCGGGCAATATATGAATCGCCCCGATTTACATTTTATTAAAATCATAACATTTAAAAATATAATTTGTTTATTTTAGGTCCCTTTTGAAATAAAAATCCAGATTTGTATCACCTGATATAAATATTGACATCTCTTTTAACATTAAAGTATCCAAAACCATCAGTTTGTGTGTTTAACTTTACAATGTCATTATATAATAGTACAACGTTTATATTTAGCAAAAGACACAATAAATAAGTTTACAATACTTGGGCGATTTATACAAATGTTACACAGCGATAATTTAAAAGAAGAGAAGCTCATCTGACCAAAAAGCAAGCTTCCAATATACTTCTTAGCCAAGCCTCCCTTCTTTCCAAGTGATTCACCTAAAAATATTTATATATTCAACCGTAAGCACAATGCTTAGTAAGTAAACAGAGTACAATCACACCTCATTATTTTTATTTTAGCTAAGGATCCTTGTTATCCATTCTAGTCATATACTACTAGCAATCACACGAGCCTATGGCCGCAACCATTACCCACAGCAAACCACCAGCAAATGGCCGCAACCATTCCTGACAACCATGATCATGTAATCCGAGAACTTACCTGGCAAAGGACTTAACGATTTACTTGTAATACTTTCATCTTCTTTATTACCTAATCACATAGGCACATAACATATATTACAAACATTATTATATTTCAACACTTCATTTCATAACTTTCACTTTAATCTCATTTGCATAAGATTTATCCATACTAATTATAAATTTGTCATTTCATCATATACACATGGATATTGGTTTCATTAATCATTAAGCATCACAATCTTTATAGACTTCCAAGTTCTTATTACTTGAACATAATCTTACACATACAAGTATCACAATTTGATCCTAGCAAGTTCCTTAACTCAACCATGTCTTTGCTTAAGTTTAGTCGATTAAATATTCGATTAAAGTATGCATTTAGCAACTATAAATGACTAAAGTGAATTACTACTTTCATTTAGTCATTAGTCGCTCAACCTAATCGTTATCTATTCAACTATCTTCTTCAATTACTAGTTTCATGATTATGTATACCTTTAATAATTACGAAGATTTAAAAGATTCATCGTTTAATTATAATAAATCTTTGAATTTAAACACTTCTTACTTAAGCTTACTCTAGAATCATTATAAATTCATATCTTACATGAATTTGATCATTAACTAACCGATCATATTCATTTGAATAATTAACTCATTATTGCTTAATCATGTTTTAGGATCTAATAGGTAAGGACACTTGGGGGTATATATGGTTCAATTTACTATCCCACCTGAGGGTCCTAATTTACTAGCAAAGTCTGCCATAGCTTCTGTATTACATTCTAGTATCGACAATAATTCAACTTAATTAAGGACTAAATACGATTTCTGAATTACACCTAATCGTGTCGCGAGACTACTCAGATCGCGTCGCAAAGTCATATAAATCACGTCGTGTTTGTGCTCTGGTCATGTCGGGAAATAGGGTGGGTCGCATCGCGACCTATACAGTTTTCGATTCTGCAACTTTGGTTCAAACTGGGTTCCACGAACTTCATTTGCAATAACAAGAATCAGGCTCTAAATCTATTAATCAAGACTAAATAACACCATCTATCATCTTTGTACCCTCACAAAATCAAGTTTCTAAATTAAAAGAATAGGGGGTTAACTTACAAGAGAATTAGGAGGGAAGCAAGGATGAAGATGATGATAATGATTCCAAGATCAAGTCTTGAAATGAAATTAAATTGATGGTTTCTTGTTTATGGATGACTTGCGAAAGCCACAGGGACGATTCTCTATTTTTATTTTTGGTTCTGGAACATGTAGGAAGCAATTGGGAGTATATATATATATATATATATCCATATAGTATTATTTTGGTCCCCTTTAATATCTATTGTCAGGAACCTAAAAACCATTTGCGATTTTAAACTATTTTATTATTCTTACATATTTAATAATTTAAAACAATTATTAATTTATTTATCACAATAATACTTTCAGATTTTAGGGTGTTACAACTATCCCCCACTTTATCTCATTCGTGTCCTTACGAATATCAGTCAGATCAGTTTAATCTTAATAATATCTCTAACTAGTTTATTCTTATCGGTACTCAATTTACTATACTAGCTTATCTATAGCACACTTATCTCACGTTTATAACTTATTGTTTTTTTTTTCAAACCTACATCATAGCTCTCAAGTTATATATTTAATATAATTCTTTCAATTTATACAACTTATCAGCATCACATATCTTAGATACTTATACTAGAACCACTATATATATTTCTATACTTCTTTATCTACACAGCACAAGATGTGCATTTAAACTCATTGACTACGTAATCAACGTACGTCACCCCCTTGAGTAACTTATAATATGTATACATATCTTCAATTCTTTTCACATGCACATATCTAAATATGTACATGCTTCTATTTTCACCCCTGCACATATATTGTGCATAAACCCTATTCTCATATATAAACCGACCACTCGCGTGAACAAATTGTAATTGGTCACGTACATACTTTTAATACGTCTAATCGTTTTAAAAAATGAAAATAATAAGTTATAATACTCTGACAAATCAGAAACTAACAACCTGCTAGAATCTCTAAATCATTTTAATTACTTACATCTTTTTAACAACAATAGTGGTTATAAAAACCACAATACATGTATCAGTAATGGGCTTAGATTCAATTTATAACTAACCACCAGCTAGTATCCACACATTACTTTAACCAGAAAATGCTAAAAATCTTAACTTTTGCAATTAGTTAACACTTAATCAGACTTGGTTATAATAAACCTCTTACTCAGAATAAATCTGAAATCTCATAATCTGATACACATATTATTTAGTAATATGTAACGGTCAAACTCTATAATTAATCCATAATCACATTATCAATTAGCACCAAATCATATCAATTGGATGCAAGTCCACATTATTTAATACTATGCTATACCAACATACATACCATAACATCATAGTGTGTTATTTTATAAGCACATGCTTAACAATATCAACACTATTATAATCACATACCGTTGACCCCTGCATTAGCTAAATCCATCTTGTAACTCTTTCTAATTACAGCTTATTATTCCATCCCGTCTTTAAGTATATAACAACATTATATAAATTCTACATTTTCCACCATTATTGTTAGAAACATTTCATTACTATCCTTGACATCATTTCCAATCATTTCTTCAAAATAGGTTATTCGGGTTGTTAGAATCCTCATTCATACTCTATCATCAAAATTTCATTATTATAATTCCAAGTTTGATTATATAACAACTAATTATACACTATATCGTCATATGATGTGTATATCATTTAATCAAAAGTTTATCCTCCACTTTAATTTGTTTCACTATCGCTTTTTAAAACAATATATAGATACGCCATCTCAATTATTATTTTTTATTTTTTTATTTTTTTTTAAATCATAACATCCATAATTCCACTTAACCATAAGACATGCACACTGTTCGTGCACTGATTAGTTCTAATATGATTAAACATAACGATGAATGAACTAAACTATAAGAGACTGAAATCAAAATTCTGACCACACCAAATCGCGTCGCAATTATCCATAATCACGTCGTGAGACAAATCATTTAGCGTCGCGACCTTATAGGATCGCGCCGCTATTCAGATATGCACAACTCAGCTTTTAAACACTAACTTTCAACGCACATATCTTTTAACTCAAAGAGAGTTATGACCTGAAATTTTGCATACACACCCACAATATTTTACACTTTTTCAATTCACGCATTTATAAAAGATTTGGACATGTTACTAACTTATGGCAACTTGAGACAATTAATCAAGGTACCATAACCTTTGACAAACATATTCAACTCCCCTGGGTCCTAATGGACCCATTTTACACTTTCTAACTCGTTTGGGGATTCTACCATATTTCAAATAATATTTTACTAAATTTCACTCAGGTTTGACTATCTCAACGCTATTGACTATTTATCAACTTCAAGTTTGGCCAACCAATCGATAAAAATTTAAAACCGTTTTTCCATAAATTTGACCCAAAAATAACCAATCATAATCAAATGATTTCGTACCCTCTCCATACACATACGCTAGCCTTTTACTCATGTTTTGACTTTCAATGTCAACACAACTACTATATTAACACTATATTTTGTGTTTAATTAAAATTCACATTCTTTTTCATAAACCCTATTTCCATCTTACTATTTACCCATTAAACAATAATGGAATCAATACATCTTAATTTTAACTCCTCATAACCCAAAGGCACATTAGTAATTTGTTTGGACACTATATGGCCCATTTAATAAAATAGTCCACTTATTATATATTTCACATCATCATAATTTCTCATAGTGGCAAGTATTATATACACTTGCACTTTTTAAAATTACCAATCAATGTTCTAATTAAAATGACATTTAACATACTCATACTGTAGCACATTTATACTACGGTTATACTAGTGACCTGTTTAGGTGCTTTTGACCCATTAACATAGCTTCTCATTATTAACCATCCTCTGATATTTTAGTTCAAGTTTCCACACACTTTGACTATTTCAAGTAATGACTATATGTCATCACCCAATTGGATTAAAGCTTCAGTTTTCCACTTTACCATGTATATTAGCTCTATATAAACAACGAATGAAATTGGAAATGATTTAAATATTTTAATACCTTAGCGACTCACATAAGTACCATTTGACCCGTTGAGGGTACTAACCACAACTCTCCTCATATTACATTTACTTTTAATGTCTCCATGTCAACATTGGCATGGTTAACATTTATTAAACTAGTAGAATCAATCCAAGATTCCACTTAAACAATACAATCATAATTTTATCCAATAATTTACTCAACATATCATTTATGAGCACATTTAAATATTCATGTACAAGTACGTATTCCACTAATTTATGTTTTACTGCATACAGAGTTTATACACATCTTTCACTTATCTACAACATAGTCACATTAGGTCTCTCTGATAATTGGTCGCCTAAAGAACTTCAGGTGACATAGCATAATATAATTACGGTGATCAGACGTAGCTATATTATGTTTTTCACACTTTCATTCTAAGGCCACTTCATATCATTAATTCTTACTGTGACTATTCCACATTTATACAAATATACACATATCAATCGAGCAATTGTAGAAACTCTCCTGGACTCTGCCCCTACTTTAGTAACCCACCTCTCGGGTGATAACATACTAAATCCTTTAACCCATGCTAATTATCCACAATTAGTTTTACCTTTTTATTTACCAATTAATGACCATATATCATGCATCATTAATCGAAACTATCCATTTACCTCTGCATGAGTCCAGTTGCAATTTCTACAACTCTCAATTCACACATAACACATAATCAATTTACATTTTTCATGAGGCATTTATTAATGCCTCTCCCACTTTATCATTTCACATATCATTCTTTACTTAACAACTGACACCAGTCAGTATTTCTCATCTTTCAGATTTATTATGCCCATATAACACATATCATCATATCAATCGTAGCTAACATAAGTTAGCAATTCTTTCATCTAAACTTTAACATATTGTCAATATACATAGTAGCAATTTTCCACATATCCACACGTATAGCCAACTTAAGTTAGCCTTTTTCAACATCTAAGTCTGATTGAACTTTTATACATACACTAGGCACATAAACATATTTTTGTTCAGCTAGAACTATTTGGAATACTAATACTTCATTTAACATTCTGTTATTAATTTGACACATTAAATCATCGAATAATTCACTACAGGGAAGCATATCAGTTCAGTCTACTATACTTTACTACTGCACATAATCAGCATAAATAATCACACATTTCATCTTGGTTTAAGTTTAGGAAATTCTATCATGATTACCTAATTCTCTTAAACCATCGCTCTGATACCAACTTGAAATGCCCCGATTTACATTTTATTAAAATCATAACATTTAAAAATATAATTTGTTTATTTTAGGTCCCTTCTGAAATAAAAATCCAGATTTGTATCACCTGATATATATTGACATCTCTTTTAACATTAAAGTATCCAAAACCATCAGTTTGTGTGTTTAACTTTACAATGTCATTACATAATAGTACAACGTTTATATTTAGCAAAAGACACAATACATAAGTTTACAATACTTGGGTGATTTATACAAATGTTACACAATGATAATTTAAAAGAAGAGAAGCTCATCTGACCAAAAAGCAAGCTTCCAATGTACTCTTACCCAAGCCTCCCTTCTTTCCAAGTGATTCACCTAAAAATATTTATATATTCAACCGTAAGAACAATGCTTAGTAAGTAAACGGAGTACAATCACACCTCATTATTTTTATTTTAGCTAAGGATCCTTGCTACCCATGCTAGTCGTATACTACTAGCAATCACACGAGCCTATGGCCACAACCATTACCCGCAGCAAACCACCAGCAAATGGCCGTAACCATTCCTGGCAACCATGATCATGTAATCCGAGAACTTACCTGGCAAAGGGCTTAACGATTTACTTGTAATACTTTCATCTTCTTTATTACCTAATCACATAGGCACATAACACATATTACAAACATTATTATATTTCAACACTTCATTTCATAACTTTCACTTTAATCTCATTTGCATAAGATTTATCCATACTAATTATAAATTTGTCATTTCATCATATACACATGGATATTGGTTTTATTAATCATTAAGCATCACAATCTTTGTCGACTTCCAAGTTCTTATTACTTGAACATAATCTTACTCATACAAGTATCACAATTTGATCCTAGCAAGTTCCTTAACTCAACCATGTCTTTGCTTAAGTTTAGTCGATTAAATATTCGATTAAAGTATGCATTTAGCAACTATAAATGACTAAAGTGAATTACTACTTTCATTTAGTCATTAGTCGCTCAACCTAATCGTTATCTATTCAACTATCTTCTTTAATTACTAGTTTCATGATTATGTATACCTTTAATAATTACGAAGATTTAAAAGATTCATCATTTAATTATAATAAATCTTTGAATTTCAACACTTCTTACTTAAGCTTACTCTAGAATCATTATAAATTCATATCTTACATGAATTTGATCATTAACTAACCGATCATATTCATTTGAATAATTAACTCATTATTGCTTAATCATGTTTTAGGATCTAATAGGTAAGGACACTTGGGGGTATATATGGTTCAATTTACTATCCCACCTCAGGGTCCTAATTTACTAGCAGAGTCTGCCATAGCTTCTGTATTACATTCTAGTATCGACAATAATTCAACTTAATTAAGGACTAAATACGATTTCTGAATTACACCTAATCGTGTCGCGAGACTACTCAGATCGCGTCGCAAAGTCATATAAATCACGTCGTGTTTGTGCTCTGGTCATGTCGGGAAATAGGGTGGGTCGCATCGTGACCTATACAGTTTTCGATTCTGCAACTTTGGTTCAAACTGGGTTCCACGAACTTCATTTGCAATAACAAGAATCAGGCTCTAAATCTATTAATCAAGACTAAATAACACCATCTATCATCTTTGTACCCTCACAAAATCAAGTTTCTAAATTAAAAGAATAGGGGGTTAACTTACAAGAGAATTAGGAGGGAAGCAAGGATGAAGATGATGATAATGATTCCAAGATCAAGTCTTGAAATGAAATTAAATTGATGGTTTCTTGTTTATGGATGACTTGCGAAAGCCACAGGGACGATTCTCTATTTTTATTTTTGGTTCTGGAACATGTAGGAAGCAATTGGGAGTATATATATATATATATATATATATATATATATATATATATCCATATAGTCTTATTTTGGTCCCCTTTAATATCTATTGTCAGGAACTTAAAAACCATTTACGATTTTAAACCATTTTATTATTCTTACGTATTTAATAATTTAAAACAATTATTAATTTATTTATCACAATAATACTTTCAGATTTTGAGGTGTTACATTATACATCCAACGAGTTGGACTAGACTATCATTAGTTGGGCAGTCGTATTTACAAAAGGTCACATTGATGTTCAATTAGCTAGCTAGCTAGGTGACATTTGAACATGTATATCAGCTAGTTGTACAACATTATTATCTTAATACATGTGTGTGTGTATATGTTTTGGTAATTTAGTATTCGATCATTTGGTTTTGAACACGATATAGCCGCTGCATCAAACTGATTTATAGGGAAATTGATTACATTAAAATAATGCTTCAAACCGCTCCGAATTTGGTAAAAAGAACCGATTCAAATAACGCTCCAGACCGTTTCTAAATCAAAAAATAAACCGATCCAAGTGACTTTCACAAAAATATATTAGAATAAAAATAATGCTCACAAACCGCTCCTAAATCAAAAATACAACCGAACCAATTGAATTCTCAAGAATATATTAGAATAAAAATAATGCTCACAAACCGCTCCTGAATTAAAAATAAATCGATCCAATTGAATTCTCGAGAATATATTAGAATAAAATAATGATTTGAAACCGCTCCTAAATCATTAATAAAACCGTTCTAACAATTCATTTTCGCGCAATTATTGTCTCAAGTTAACCGCTTCATGTGTGATGAAACCGCTTCAAATGTGGTCATTTTCGCGCAATTATTGTCTCAGACTTCTGATCTTTTCTTCCCTCTTTTCATACCTTCTTTTCTTTGACTGTTCCAACTCAGCATTAAATTTAGCCTCTCCGGCAGCTTGTTTTTCAGCAAACCTCTTCCTCTTCTTCTGAATGTTGGCTTCAATGGTCTTTGATACTTCTGGATGTTTTGAACTTGCACTACCACCAGCACCAGAATCAGGTCTGCTATCATCATCATCAAATTTACCTTCACTGTCATCACTATCATCATCTCTCCTTCTCTTCTTTAACTTTTCATCATCATGCTCACCCTCAGATTGATACTTTCTTTTCTTCTCCCCCTTTTTATCATCATCAGGGGTAAAAGTTTGTAGAGGAGTAGCATAGAAGGCTAGAATATCATCCATCTTCTTTTGAAGATTGTCAAGCTTGTTGGACTGATTATCTTTAAAGAATGCAATGGAACCCAACTTGTTTCTGAATTCACTGAATTCTTTGGTTGACTCTGCTTGAGCTTTTCTTACGTTGGTCAGCTAAGAAAATATTGAAGACTTCTCCTCAGGTGAAATAGCACTGGCTCGAAAGGCTTCATTCTCAGCTCTAAGTCTTTCATTTTCTTTTCTCAAGGCAGCCATCTCAGCCCTTAATTCCTCCTCCTTCTAATGAATGATAAGTTGTTGTTGATTGGTTTCCATGGATTGATGAAGAGCTCTAAGCTCTGAATTGACAGATTCAATAAGTGCAAATAATTTTTTCTTTTCTTCTGCAGACATAACTGCTGACGCCATAGCCTCCAAAGCTTTGGCAAACTTGCCATGAGCTTGTTCATCACCAGCAATAATGACATTAAAACGTTCAGTGAACCCCTGGATGGCTTTGACATAATCTTTGACAAACTGCTCAACATCACCCATAGAGTCAAGAATGGGCTTCAGCTGGTCCTTAAGCACTAGAGAGAGTGCTTCAAGAACATTGGAGATGACATCATGCATAGAAAAGACTTCATTCTGTGGTTGGTCTTGTTCTTGTTGTTGTTGCTGCTTATCAGAGTCATGAGCAGAATCATGATCTGATGGTGGAGTAAAAGATTCATCATTACTGGGTTGCAAGTGAATGTATTCATCATTCTTTTCTTTCTGAGCTGCCTCCACATGCTTAGCAGCATCATCACAAGAAACAACATTTTCTCCTATGCTTCTATCACCAGCAGAAACATCAACCTCCATATCATCACCTTTATTTACTTCATACACACAGACACCACCCTGGTCCTCCAGATCACTAATCACATCATCAACCAGTTCATCCTCTTCTGCGACAGGTGGCAAAACCTGAATGTCAGCATCATCCTCCATTATTGACACAACCTTATCAACATGATCTAAGCTCAACCTTGGATAACAGGTGAGAGCTAAAGGCTGTTCAACAAGTGTAGCAGCAGAAGCCAGCATATCAATGGCTCTATAAGTGGATCGTTGAAGTATAGATGCTGCCTCTGGAAAGATGATTTGAAACCGTGGAGCACCAGAGAAAACAAATTGGGTGGATAATGATGTTGGTTCCTCTGAGATGGTTTGTTGTCTAATCACCTCTTCATTGGAAACAGAAGTTGATGCGTGTGAGACCAGCTATGTCTCTGCTGGTTCATTGACAGCATGTGCAGACTCAGAATGTGTAAGAGATATTGTTGGGGTATGTGGATCTGTGAGACTCATTCCAACCTGGGATGGGTTGTCAACACTTAACTCCAAAGAGTCAGCATTGGTAGATGTGGTTGCCCCTTTTAAGATGTTATCTATTCAGGATGATAACAAATGTTCAAGTTGATTGGGTTGACTCACTGACTCGGTATGAGGTGAGATATCCCTCTGTCTTTCAATGACTTTCTCCTTTCGAGAGGATAGGTCAGATTGCGGCTTATCTCTTTTCTTGGATACATCTTTATGAGAAGATGTATCTGAGCTGGCTAAGGGTTGTGCAGGAGCATGAGTTGACTTCTCACGAATAGAAGACAACCCAGCCCTGAGTGCTTTGGGCATGGCTGATTGTACCTTTACCCTGGATTGCTTGATGTCAACTTTCCTTTTAGAGCGCTTCTCGAATATTTTTGGTTTGGATTTTGACACCTGAGCTGGCTAATCTGTCAGCTCAGGGTTGGTTTCAGATTGATATTTTAAAAATGAGGTGGATGCTGGGTCAGAAGAGATGGATTTACTCTTCTTGGCATCCTCTTTAGAAACTTGGGAGGAAGAAAGTAGTTTAGAATCCATACCTGAAGTTCTCTTGCTGGACTTCAATTGTTTGGCATCTTTCTTCTTCTGAGTTGGTTGGTCACCAGACTTCTTCTGTGTTGGCTAGGCTTTGGATTTGATCCTTTAAGCTTATTGAACTGGAGGTTGGTCTGGCCCTTCTTCATCATCACCAGATGATTCAGTTGCTTCAGAGTCATTGGACACATCTGGGTCAGAATCCAACACCAGTTCATCAGGAATCAAGGCCAACATAGCAGGTGACAGACCTTGATGGGGTTTTTCAATCTTCTTATGAAATATTTTCTCTCCTAGATAAATATCCCCTTCATCATTATCACCAAGATTAACATAATCATCTGCTAACATCTCTTCCAAAATCATACTCAGAAATCTAGGAAATGGTACATTCCTTTCTCTCTTTGCCTTCTCAATCATCATCCTCCAATGAGTATATAACAACTCAGCATAATCAATGTTTCTTCCAAAAATAAAAGCATGACCTATCTGCAGTTCATAGTCATTACACTGATTTTTACTCCCTACCTTATGATCCATACAACTAATGATCACACCAAAGAAATAACTCCAAAATGCATTCATCTGAAACCTTGTTGGACTGTTGGTGAATGGGGGTGGATACCTAATGAACCTCAACACTGCTTCCCTATAGTCTGAAGCAGTAGGTCTTTCTACATATGAGTTTTGTTTTGTAGTAGAGGGAAACTTAAGGTATCTTTGAATATGGTGCTTGGTGATATGTATCCTTCTACCATTTCCAACAGAGGCTGCAATAAAGGAATTACCTTGAATGTTGACAACAATATGACAAGTATACCAAAATTCTGCTAGTGCAGCAGTAATGGTGCAAGAAGGTGCATTTGTTAGGGCATAAACGATAGGTGAATGTTTGAGAAAAGCAACAATGTTTTTGTAACCTACGTTTTGATAATTTCGTGGAATAACAAGGTTTGTGACACAATTGTTGTTGTTGAAGGTGATCTCTTCGGCATTTGGTGCATTTGGGGCTTTAATCATCTGATCAGTTGCTTGAAATTGATAAGCCATGGTTATGCCTTAGAGAATTTTGAGATGAATTTGTGAGATTGTGAGTTTGGGGGAAAACAGAGTGTGATATATATAGACAAATTGTTCGTGCTTGGGGTAGATACTTAAAGACAAGGAAACGTATATGTGGTCTAAGCGCCAAGAATATGTTTTGATATTTTAGGAAATGGCAGAGACCACGCGCTGTACGTTGGACAGGGATAGGTGAACAGTGAAAGTTACTTTTACAGTTACAGTGATGGGATGCTACAGTAACAGTGGGTGAGCAACTTGTGCAGCCGCAAAAATCGTAACAGCAACTTATAATGATTATACCACGTTCGACACATTAAATATGTTTTTAATGTAACATTAAAAAGAAATTAATTTCGAATATTTCATTTAATGAGATAAATGTTTGAAAAATTATATTTTAACCTAAATGACCTGCTTGAGATGGTTGTGAAGGAAATGACTGTGTTGGTTGGTCTGTAAGTCGGTTAGCCGTTACACAGCACACCCAGCTCAGACATTGCAAAACTTCACAATCAGTTTTAGTTTTGAGAAGACTCGAGCTCAAACATACCAAGCTCAGAGATGAGATAGTTAAAACGTTTTTCATCTAAGGGTTTGGTAAACAAATCTGCCAATTGTTGGTCAATTGAGATAAAATGTAATTCAACATCTTCTTTCATCACATGATCTCTGATGAAATGGTATCTGATATCAATGTGCTTGGTCCTAAAGTGCATGACAGGATTGTTGGTTATGGAAATAGCACTTGTGTTGTCACAACAGATTGGAGTTTTGCTGAAGTGAATGCCATAGTCTTTGGGCTGGTTCTGCATCCATAAAATTTGTGCACAACAACTAGCAGCAGAGACATATTCTGCCTCTGCAGTCGAAGTAGATACAGAATTTTCTTTCTTGCTTGTCCAACTCACCAACTTACTACCCAATAGTTGACAACCACCAGTGGTACTTTTCCTGTCAATCTTACACCCTGCAAAGTCTGCATCTGAATAACCAATTAGTTCAAAACCAGAGTCTTTGGGGTACCAAAGACCAAGGTTTGGTGTACCTTTAAGGTACCTAAAAATTCTTTTCACAGCTTGCAAATGAGACTCTTTAGGATCAGCCTGATATCTGGCACAAAGACATGTGGAGAACATTATATCAGGTCTGCTGGCTGTAAGGTACAAAAGGGACCCAATCATGCCTCTATAATCAATGACATCAACTGTTTTACCAGTTGAGTCAGCATCAATTTTAATGGTAGGCTGCATTGGAGTACCAATTGGCTTACAATCAGTTAAGGCAAATTTCTTAAGTAGATCAGTGTTATACTTCCCTTGACTTATGAAAATACCATCATCAAGTTGTTTGATTTGTAACCCAAGAAAGAAATTTAATTCTCCCATTAGACTCATTTCATACTTTTCTGACATGAGTTTGGAAAATTCTTGACAATGTTTTTCATTAGTTGACCCAAAAATGATATCATCCACATATATTTGCACAAACATTATATCACCATTAATTTCCTTTATGAAAAGAGTGGTATCAATTTTGTTAACTTTAAAGTTGCATTAAGTTAGAAATTTGTGAAGGGTATCATACCAAGCTCTTGGTGTTTGTTTAAGGCCATAGAGAGCTTTGTCTAACTTGTAGACATGGTTTGGAAATTTACTACTTTCAAAACCTGGAGGCTGCTTGATATAGACTTCCTCTTGCAACTTCCCATTAAGAAAAGCAGCCTTCACATCCATCTGAGACACTTTAAAGTTCTTGTATGCTGCAAAAGCTAAGAATATTCTTATAGCTTCCATTCTTGCAACAGGGGCAAAAGTTTCACCATAATCGAGTCATTCTTCTTGTCTAAATCCTTGAGCAACCAGCCTAGCCTTATTTCTGACCACAACCCCATTTTCATCCATCTTGTTCTTGAAAATCCATTTTGTGCCAATGATTGTTTTGTTGTCAGGCACAGGAACAAGATTCCATACTTTGTTTCTTTCAAACTGGAACAGTTCTTCTTGCATTGCACCAACCCAGCTTGGATCTTTGATAGCCTCTTCAACCTTTGAAGGCTCTGCATTAGAAACAAAGTTCACATGAAGACAAGAATTGCTTGTTGCTTGTCTTCTTGTCTTTACACTAGCATCTGGATCACCAATAATGTGCTCAATGGGATGTGCTTTTGTCCATTTTCTAGCATAGATAGGTGGATCTGATGCACTATCATCAGTTTGTATTTCTAGAGCATCATCTGCCTCTTGAGCTGGTTGAGCAGGAAAGAGAATATCTTTTTCATCTTCTAAGCTGCCTTCACTAGCAGTATCATAGGGATATGTATCTTCTTCTGATTCTTTAATCAAAGATGATAAAGGCTCAATGTTTAATACTACTTCCAACATTGGAGTCTTGGCAGATGTAACTGATGGTTCTTCATTGGATATAGGTGAATTCATATGCTGATCAGAGTAACCAACACAAGGATCATCTGAAACAGATTCAGTATGAGCTAGTTCCTCATAATCTAATGGATCTTCATTTTCTTCAACAGGAACAGAGGAGTTTGGAGGTAGATTTTCATCAAAAGTAACATGAATTGATTCTTCCATGCAACCCCTCCTTTTGTTGAATACTCTAAATGCCTTAGACACTGTTGAGTAGCCAACGAAAATTCCATCATCAGCTTTAGCATCAAACTTTCCAAGTTGATCTCTATTGCTGAGAATATAACAAGGACTTCCAAATACATGGAAAAAGCTAATGTTGGGCTTCCTTCCTTTCAACACTTGATAAGCAGTCATTTGATGTCTTTTAATAATCAATGATCTGTTCTGAGTGAAACATGTTGTGTTAACAGTCTCAGCCCAGAAATGATTCTTTAAACCAAATTCAGCAATCATTGATCTTGCTGCTTCAATCAATGTTCTATTTCTTCTTTCTGCAACACCATTTTGTTACGGTGTTCTAACAGCAGAAAAGTTTTGTGAAATGCCTTTGTCAGCACAGAAATCTTCCAGCACTTGATTTCTAAATTCAGTTCCATGATCACTCCTAAGCTGTCTCACCAAGCTTCCATTCAACACTTCTATCTTCTTGATAAATTCAATGATTTCTTCAGCAGCATCACTCTTTTGCCTTAGAAAGGACACCCAGGTGTACCTTGAAAATTCATTAACAATTACAAGAGTATACCTTTTTCCTCCCATGCTGGGTGTACTTCCAGGACCAAATAGATCCATGTGAAGTAGATGAAAAGGCTTATCAATAGATGATATCTGCTTTGACTTGAATGAAGCTCTGTGATGCTTTCCTTTTTCACATCCAGGGCATAGTCTATCCTTGACATATGTCATACATGGTAAACCTAACACTAAGCCTTTACTAGCTAGCTTATGTATATCTTTGAAGTTGAGGTGTGAGAGCCTCTTGTGCCACAACCATTTAAGATTGTCTGCTAACTGAGAATAGAAACAGGTATCAGTTGTAGTGACAGCAGTGTTCATGTCAATTTGATACATGTTATCATGTCTCTTAGCAGTCAGCAGTGGTTTTCCCATGAGATCAAATACAGTTCCATATTTCTTCCTGAACTGTACAACCTTCCTTCTGTTTGTAAGCTGACTGATGCTGATTAGATTGTGCTTTAAACCAACAACATAAGCTACATTCTTGAAGGTTACATTTCCATTACTCAAAATTCCAGAACCCTTGGTATACCCTTTAGAATTATCTCCAAATGTTACAACTGGACCATCTTTTTCCTTGTAGTCCAGCAGCAGGGACTTACACCCGGTCATATGCCTAGAACATCCACTGTCCAGGTAACAGATTTGCTTGTTTTGATTGCCCTGCACATACACAAAGAGATTAATTTCTTTTGGGAACCCATCCTAAGATGGGTTCAGGAGGACCAGCATTGGTCTTATGAGTCCTCCTAGCAATCCTTGGTTTGGTGGGAACATTGGTCTTGGTTTTGGTTTTTGAGCTAGTTGGGCAGACAGTTGAGTTAACAGAACTCTTGGAATCATGCAATAATCTGCCTTACACTGATGGGACATATGAGATCTCCCACTATAATTATAACATTTTCTATTATTGACCTTGGGGGATTTGACAATAGGTGTAGAGGTTATATTCTTGTTTAACGGCTGGTTACTATGAGTAATCAGCTGTTGAAGTTGAATTGTAAGTTGATCAAACTTCTTAGATAAGACTTGGATTTCAAAAGGATCAACAGACATTTTACCTTTATACTGAGCTGGTTGACTCTTAGGGATTGAATTTAGTTCAATTTTCCGACTGGGAGTCAATGCTGGTTTACCTCTAGTAGAGCCAGCATTAGATGTTTCACATCTATTTATGCTAGTTGACCCAGCTTTGGGTTTTCCAGTAGTACCAGCTTTCAGAATCTTAGGCTGGGTGACCTTAGATTTTGACACATTTTCAGACATACATTTCTTAGGTGGAGAAACAGTTGATTCATGATTCGAACTACATGTTTCTTCAGCCTTTGTGTCCTCTATGATCTTCATCATGGATTCAACTTGAACAGCAGGTCTTACAAATTTGTTTGTTAAGACCTTTTTACCAGCAACAACTTTTGCAAATGTTTCTGGTAGAATTGGTTCGCTGTTTTTAATTGGATCCATCATGGTGACTTCAGCTATGGCAGGAGCTGCTTCATAATCTCCTCCTAAGATTGCTTTCACTTGGTGCGGCACTTGCTCTTGAACACATTTGGCTGTTCTTTGAGCAGAATGACACCAAGATTCAACAACCTTCTTTAGAGTGACTAATTGATGTTTAGTGTCAACTGTTTCTTGTAAAAAGGTCTGAGAAGCATGAACTTTTGATTCAAGTTCAAGTTTTTCTGATTTAAGAAACTTGTTTTCATTTTCCACAATATTTATCTGAGATTTTAACTCTTGAATAGTTATCTTAAAATCATCCTCTTTTGCTTGCCATTTCTAAGTCAATTCTGAGATAACATTTCTGCTTTCTCGTTATCAGTATATGAGCGAAAGCTTTTTACCTTATACAACATAGTGGGCTTCCAGTCTCCAGATTGCATTTTGTTGTCTTCTTCCCTCATATCAGTCAGAAATGTGCTATCAACCTTCTCCTCTACAGCTTCTTCTTTGGCCATCATACACTTGTCATACTTGCTAATCACTTGATCATCACTATCACTTTCACTTAATGATGATGA
The DNA here is from genome assembly GCA_963422505.1 of Pseudognaphalium luteoalbum. Taxonomy (NCBI): domain Eukaryota; kingdom Viridiplantae; phylum Streptophyta; class Magnoliopsida; order Asterales; family Asteraceae; genus Pseudognaphalium; species Pseudognaphalium luteoalbum. The sequence goes on from OY730198.1 coordinate 79,949,709, forward strand.
GGATGATGAACCACTATCATCTCAATCATGTGATTCAGCAATCAACCCTTTTACTTCAGGCTTGTTCTTGTCTTTGGACCCAGCTTTGACTTCAGCTTTCATTGCCTTATACTTTGCCTTGTACTTAGTAGCTTTTGAAAAGGAGTCAGCATGTGATGCGACTTTCTTTGATTCACAATCAACAGCATAATGACCAACTTTTCCATAGTTATAATATTCAGCTTTGGAAAACATTCTTGTCTTGCTGGAATTTCCTGTGCTGCCTCTCTTGCTAAACTTAAAGCATGATTTTCCTTTTAATCTGTTGAATTTTCTAGAACTTCTGAGCCAGCATAGCCATTCCATTGACAAAACTTTCAACATCATCTTCATCACAGCTTTCATCACTACACTCTTCTTCAGTCAATACTTCTTCTTCACTTGGTTCTGACTCTTCCTGACCAGCTCTGACCTTTTTCACAAGCATGGCTCTGGACTCCTTCTTCTTAGCTTCAGCAACAACAAGTGCAGAATTTGACTTTTCTGGCAACTTCCAATTTTCTTTCAGATTCTTTTCTAACATGACTTTTGACTTTTCATGGTTCATTAGAGCACTATAAAGTGAGGCCAAGTCAAAATTCTTGAGAGTATGAGTAATTCTTAGAGATGTAGTAGCTTGTTCCCACGAAGGTGGTAATGAATCAATAAACTTATTGATAACAGAGAAGTTATCATAAGTAACATCCATGTCTTCAAGATCATTCAACAAACCAATGAATCTGGTGTATGTGTCTAGCAGAGATTCACCTTTATAACTGAAGAACATTTCATATTCTCTTTTGAGAGCTATGATATTGTTCTATTTTACTTCTTCTTTTCCTTCATAAGCAACATCAAGAGCATCCCATATCTTCTTGGCAGAAGATAATCTACATATAGAGTTATACACAGAATTTGGGAGTGAAATAGCAATTTGAGTTCTTGCTTTTGCATCAAGTCCAATTTTTCTTTTCTCTTCATCAGTATACTGACTTGGAGTTTTTGGAACTTCTCTGGTAGATGCAGGAGTACTACCAGAGGCAGGAACGGTGAGTGAAGTAGTAGGAACAAAAGGTCCATTTTGAACAATGCCTGGAATCAATGGATCAATTGACTCAAAGTGAAGCATCATCCTGGACTTCCATGTTTGAAACTCTTTAGGATCAAACTTAGGAGGTCTAGATGCTGAGCCATTTTTCAGATAAGCAGAGTTTGAACTATATGCAGCCATCATAACAGATCAAAGATTAGAACAATCTTAATTCGCTCTGCTACCAGATGTAGGTCCCGAAATATATGAATGTGTTGTGAAGGGGGGGGGGGGTAAATACAACTTCTTTTTCGATCAAACTCAAACAGAAGTAAATGAAACAGTAACACAAAGATGTAATTTTCAACTTAATTCTTTTATTTCAATAGAATCAAAGAATTACAATGTTGTTAACTTGTTGAATAGATTACACTTTCACTGCTACAACTCTAGAACACACTAAGAGCTGGCTAAACACTGTTTTATTACTATGCATATATCAAATTGATTGATCCAAATTCACACTAAGCCAATTCTGCTAAGTCTTCTATTTATAGGCGAGCTTGAACACATTGAGTAGTTCTTCAACCAATTAGAACACTTGACGCGTCTTCTGCTCCATGGGCAAATGTCGGACGTGCCCAATAACAAACAGAATTGTACTGCAAACACATTCTGCACAGTACAGAGCTTGTCGATCGTGCACTACACACGCCGCCGTATTGGTTAAGAATAGCAAGGGGTACACCATGCCACAAACGTCTACAATTGATAGCTGTAATTCTTCGTACACTATCTCAGGAGTTGTCTGGACACACATATGTTACACCTAAGTGTTTGCATAAATGTTAAGATTGAATCTATGCAATCTTGACATTCTTTATTCTCTGAGCTGGCTGCAAGCATTCTTCATACCAACCGCCGGGTCTTCAGAATCTCTCTTCAACTTGTCTTCGACTTGTTGAACGCAAAACATGAGTAGTCAGCTCAGGAAACAACCTTCATTATATGAAAGCTGGTCAAACAGAATTCTCTATGCTGGTTGAGCATAGCCAGCACACAGACATTCTTTTAAACCCAGCACACAGACTGACTTATGTGTTGTTTGAACTATTTAGGTGAAACTCTATGCTGGCTGTTCAAGATTCATACTTAGTGTTATTTTCAATTTGTTGTCATCATAAAATCAATTATAAGGGATCATGCCTCAACAATAGGTCTATAATCATTCAAGTTTTTGGCATCGTCTTCCTAGGTTCATTGCCAAAAAGATGCATTCACATATTTTGGTGAATGACCATAGAACTACATCCCATTTCTTTTTGAAAAACTCCAAATTAAAGCCATCGGGACAAGGGGTTTTGTCCCTGCAAGAACTCCAAACTCCAAATTGTAAATGTAAGAGCACAGGGTGTGGTAAACAGTGTTTTGGAGAATGTTGAAAGTAAGGATTATGTGGTGTGGTGAAACTGAATTCACAGAATTCTGGACAGTGTTCTGGAGTTTTTTATTATTTGTTTTATTTGATTTTTTAATGATGATAATTGTATAAATTAATATATAAAAAACAGATAAATTAAATAAAACAACATTTATTTTATTTAAACAAAATAAAAAAAATTGTATTTTTTTAACTTCTATTATTGGAGGGAAAAAAACCTCGATATCACAAAAGAGAATAAAAACCAAAAATAAAACCCATATTTTTAAACCCACATATTCCTTCTCTTTACTTTTACCTACTATTTCTTCTTCTTCTTCTTCATTTTATCTTCTTCTCCTTCTTCCCGTGACACCACACACAAACTCATATAAACACACACACACAAAACAAAACGCATACAGGACTAAAAAAGAAAAGAAAATGGAAAAGGCAAAAAAAAAAATGAAAAACATTGTATGTTTCGCCATTGAGAATTGGACGCTGCCACTCGAACGCCATCATGAACGTCGAGTTGAACGCCGCGACGGAGTGGGGGAACGCCGTGGGATGGCGTTCTCGAGGGTGAACGGCGAAAAAAACACACCCACTCCGTGTGCTCTAATTGTCAAATATGAAGATGGACATTTATTTTAGGACGAAGGTAATATTTAAGTTCATAAGTTACTCTTTTTATTATATGTTGATTTTTGAGTGAACCCCGCAAGATGTTTTGACTGGTCTTGTGTTTTTGGGATACCCTAACATTGAAAGAGAGGCTCAATGTGTGATTTTCGAATTTTGGGGTAATAGTATCTGGGCTTAGGGTTGGCAATTCGGGTTGGGTCGAGTTGACCCGTTTGAGTTATTGAGTTGGCAGGTTAGAAGTACTCGACTCAAACCCGACCTGATTTTCTAATTGAGTTGAGTATTTCAACCTAACCAAACCTTGACCCTACCTGACCTGACCCAAGTTGCCCATTTATTTAATGAAATCAACATGTTTTCGGGTCATTTTTAGTTAATGGATCAATTTCGAGTCAAATATGTCACATATGTCAATATCTAAATTTATATTTTGTCACTAATTAATAAACATAAAAGTGTTGGTAAAAGTCCTTAAAAATTCATACTCCCTCCGTCCCATATTTATTGTCCGGTATTCCTTATATGGATGTAATTGTCCACTTCCATAAATAGATAAGAATAATGAGTTAAAGTTCTTTTTTACCCATAGTGTATATATGTAAGATAAAAAATTAGGTAAACAGTATAGGGTAAAACTGTCATCTTACAAAAAAAGTAAGAGAGATGGTTATGTTTTCTTAAATTGCGTGTATTTATCCGGAGACAATAAAATTAGGATGGAAGGAGTATTACATAGTATCTTCATCAAAATCTAATACAAAAACATCATTAAACACTTTCATTTCAATTAATATAAGTTAAACCTTTAACATTTTTACTACATCTAGTATTTATTTGGGTTGTGAGGTCCAACTGAAAACTTAATGGATGATCCAAAATCGACCCAAAAAGATAGCTGGTTGATAGGTTTCGGGTTGACTTTTTTGCGGGTCAAAAATCTCGACCCAACCTGTTTATTTTTGAGTTGATTTCATGTTGGGTTTTGGATCATGCCAGACATTGCCAGTCCTATACGGGCGTATATACTAGTTGGACTGACAAAAGGCAATTGTGTTGTACTTGGGTGGTGATTTTGGGAGGTGGTACGAGATTGTGATTTTAGCTAGTTTTGGGTGGTAGTTTTGAATTGTTTCATGTGATGGTTTTAAGTGGTTTCAGATTGTAGCTTCGGGCTTTTAGTGGTGGTTTCAGATAGCTTCAAGTGGGTTTTGGTAGTGATTTAGGAGGTGGTTTCAGATCGTGGTTTCAAGCCGTTCCATTTGAATTTAGAATCGTTTTGTTATGGTGTAGGGTTATTTTAGTTGGGTTCAAGTTGTATGGTTAGTTTGGTTTAATTGAATTAAAGTTGTCCGGTCATTTTGGTACACTAGAATAAAAGTGTCAATTCTCTACGCTTTTTTCTTCACGCTTTTATAAAATGTTAACTTATTTGCTAAGTTATTCACATTTATAAGTGTGTACAAAATGTTCACGCTTTTAAGTGTTAACAAATTGAACTAATAATAATATATATCACAATGTTGACGCTCATAAGCGTGAAAAAATGTTAGATTTGCAACACTTTAAAGTGTGAAGATTATTCTTAACACACAAATTCTTCACGCTTAAAATTGAGTGTTAGCAATAATCTTCACGCTTTTAGGTGTGGACTTTATTCGATTTTTTCACACTTATAAGTGTGAACATTGTGATAGAGATTGTTATTAGTTCAATTTCTTCACGCTTAAAAGCGTAAACATTTTGTATACACTTACAAGTGTGAATAACTTAGCAAATAAGTTAATATTTTATAAAATTGTGAAGAAAAAAACGTAGAGAATTGAAACTTTTTTTTCTGCAGTGGTATGATGTAGGCCGGTTCTCTTTTTTTTAAAGAAGTACTTAGAAATATTTATCATAAGAAATTTGCGGTTCCATCATTACTAATAAGATATTAAAAAATATGTTTATGGTCATTATTTGATCTTTTTTTAATGGTGCGAATATTTTGAAAAAACAAAAGTATTACTATAAAAATAACATTTTTTATATTGCAACGTTTACCAAGACCATTTCCTTCATTAGATGCATTTCAATGTTAAAATAATAAATTACATATTTAGAATTTAATTAAATAAATCATAATTCCATTATCTTTAAGTTTCATTAATGTGTTTCCATATATTATCAATGTACCATTGACTTTGTTCATCAATAGCTTTACTGGAAGAAGAACTGTTAGCCATTACCAGGTTCGATTCCCTCTTGCTCTTGTATCTGTGTGTTTTTAAGCATATTAGAGTGAGAATTTGACATCCCTGAATGTTTAGTTTTTGTATAACATCCCATTTTAATTTCTTACAAATCATCAAAAATTCAGAGTAGTTTCTGCAAAAAGATGCTGATAGGCAGCTACTCCCAAAAAATCTAATAATTCGAAAAATTAATTTTTATAAAGTAATTAGTAATGTTTTAAAATTTTCGCCCCTAAAAATCACAGGAAAAACAAAAAATATTTTTTTTGGTCGTCTCATAGATAAATCTCTAGCTCCTCCTTGTGTACAACTAATGAAGGTGAAAGTGTGACAATATATATCATTTATGTTGATTGTTGAGCATGTTTGATCTTTTTTATAATAATTATCGTTTCCCGAAAATAGTAATTAAAATTGTCCAAAATCCTGAATCGAAATTACGGCAATCAATCACCTGGTTTGATCTGTTTAGTTGTTAGCTTTCTACTGTATTAAATTTCCCAAATTACTTTAAAGAACAAATTACGTTGCAAACAATTATTTAAGTATTTAATTTGTTGAAGCAATTTGCTCATGATATTAACATGTGACTAATAATAATCTCAATTTGGATCCAAACATTAGCTATGTGACTGATTTGAAAACAAGTTGTACGAGTAGATCATGGGATGCCAAAATGAGCTTTGTTACTTCACTTCTAATAAAAAGATGAGCTACATCAGAAACTTGACATAGATCATTAAGCTTCATCGTCGTAACTCAAAAGTCAGAAATATATGAATTGAAATAGTTTTTGGGATCGAGATAAAAACATTATGCAGATCAATCTTCATCTGCAAGAATGCAACCTTTTTTCAACTTTCTTCTTTGTGATATATTGAACGGAATATTTTTTTTTTTAAGGTAATTAATGTTTGCAAAAAGCTAGATATAGATTTCAAATGTTCATTTGCTCGTGAAACGGACTGTAAGTTCAATCTCGCCCATGAAAATGAGTAACTGTTCAATTTGCAACAATGAACTTATGCTGGCGAAAGAGCAAGCAGCAAGAAACTTATCATATCGTGATTGTTTTTTTTTTTGTTTTTTCAACTATAGATCTGTGCCTATAGTTATTCAGCTCGGCATTGTTCAGATTTTGTAAAAAATTGCTAATTCTGGCAACTATTAACAGAATCCATGCGCCAAATTGCTAATTTTACCATTTTGTCAGCCATTTACTCGAGGGTATGTAATAGTTTTTGCTCCACACATTTTGTCAAAAGAGTCTTTCTGTATGTGCTTCAAAATCAGGGGGTTCAGCTATGATTTCAATGCTTGTTCATTATAATTAATTCATAATACTATTAAACATTATGTATATCATTATTTTAGTTCATTGGTAGGAAATTTGATAACTGTGATATTTAGAATGCTTCAAAGTCAAAGGGTTCAGCTATGATTTCAATGCTTGTTCATTTTTACTTCAAAATTTAAACGTTATGCATCATATTTTTAGTTAATTGTTAGGAAATTTGATATCTGTGATATTTAGAATGCATCATACTCTATGACACTAAGACTATGTTCTGTTTCTTTCAGCAATTATGTCTATCAATCGAAGTTCTTCAGCTCCTGAGTTGAAACCTGCAATCGAACCCAAATATGAATCTACAACCAAAACACCTGCAACCACACAAATCCAGAATTCAACTGTCAAAAATATTGCCTCCCATAACCATGGAAATTCATCTTCCTCTGAGATCCAACCTATCATTGATTCAGTTGCCAATAAACATGCCAATCCAATCTCCACCAGTAATATTAGTAACTTAACAACTGTTGAGATCCAACGAACCCCTGATAGAACTAAACATTCTACAATACTCTCAACCCATGACCAGGAGCTTGTGAACTTGATAGGTCAAGAACTAAAGTTTGTTGAATCGGCCTATCCAAAACTTGAAAAACACCAAAAGTATATTAATAAAGAGCAGGTAGAAGCCTCAGAAATGCTTAAAACCTTAACATCTGAACCTACGCTGAAGGCACTTAAAGATCTGAAAAAGATTGTCACGAAATTGAAGCTTCAGATCCCTGTAAAACAGATGACATATGACGAAAGCAACGAAGAAAAGAAGCACATAGACATTTCTTCTAAGTTTCTGGAAAAAATGCCTAAGTTTCATGAAAAACAATTCCATGGGAGCCCGTTTTGTAAAGCCATACAACAGCGTTATCACCTCCTCAGACGTGAATTGAAGCTTTGTTTGCTATGTTTTTCGGTGTTTCCAGAAAATGCAATCATAAGTAGAAGGTTGATGGTTTACTGGTGGATTGGAGAAGAGTTTGTAAAATCTAAACAAAATGTAGATGCGGAAGTAATCGGAAATGATTGGTTTAAAGAACTTATTGATATGGATTTCATCGAACCTGTCTCAAAAAGACATGGGAGTAATGTGGCAGTTTGCAAAATGAACCCAATGGTTCGAGCTGCACTCATTATGATTGCAGATGAGGTAAGGTTCTTTGATTTTGATAAGTACGGTAACCCAAAAGACTTTGGAAAATTTGATGAGGTTGAAAGCCCAGAAGACGTGGCAGAAGTTGATCCCCTTGGTGACCCAAGAGAGTATTTCAATTTCTTTGATAGAAATAGGAAGGCCATATCAGAAAACATTGAATTCCTTGATTCAGATAGGAAACCAACTAAATTCGCTATACTTCTCAAAGACAAAAACCTAGCTCCCATTGCCCATGATGGAACGTTAATAGATACTAATGAAAAACACTATTTTTATGAAAAAAAGAAGATCATCAAGAACTCTCACAAGGTTTGCCTGATGGGTAGTGGGTTATCAAAAGGTATTGCATGGGAGAAGGTTTGTATGCTGTTCAATGTAAAGGATGATGTACTGGAGTTTAAGCCGGAATGGTTTCTGAAAATGAAATATCTTAACATTGTTTTCTTAGGAAGGTGGCAGAGCTCCGCTGCGCACCATATTGAGGGCGAGGAGTTTAAATTCGAAGAGAGCCTAGAGCATATGAAGAATGTGAAGCTGTTTAGCCTTCAAGGAGTTTCAGGGATTTCCGAGCTTCCAAAATCCATCTCAAATCTCGAAAACCTTCTAATCCTTGACCTCAGATCTTGCTACAATCTTCATGTAATTCCCAAAACCATCGGTTCACTCAAATGTTTGACACATTTAGACATGTCTGAATGTTACCTCCTAAAACACATGCCAAAAGAAATTTCATCTCTAAATTCCCTTCAAGTTCTTAAGGGGTTTGTTGTCATTGAATATCCGGGAAGTAACACATGTACCCTTAAGGATTTACAGAAACTAAAAGAGTTGAGAAAACTTAGCATGTACACACATATGAAAAACTTCCCTCAAGAATCACATCTCGAGGCCTTACAGAAATTAGAAGTGCTTCGTAAGTTAACAATCTTGTGGGGAGGCCATGAGTCACAACCCGAAACGGAACAATCGAATCAAGATGTTGCCAGTAAAAAGAAAGAGAAACTTGTATCAAGAGTAGCGGAACTCATTACAAGGAGATCATGGGTGAAGGGGTCTATGAGAAGAATGAACGCTTTTAACAATACAACGTTGGGTTTGCGGTTGGAAAAGCTAGATTTGAAGTGTTATCCGGACAGTCTTACACCAGATTGGCTAACACCGGGTAGCTTTCAGGGGCTAAAGAAACTTTACATTCGTGGTGGAAAGTTTTCGGATCTCGGTCAGTATCAGGACATTTTTGATTGGGGTGAAAATTTAACTATGCCCCCCAAAGTAACGTGGAACGTGGAGGTATTGAGATTGAAGTACTTGGAAGAACTGAAAATAGAATGGACTGAGTTGCAAGATTTGTTTCCGAAAATGACTTCGTTGGAGAAAGTTAAATGCCCGCGGTTGACACTTTTTCCATGCAATGAGCGTGGAGTCTGGATCAAGAAGACAACCACCAGCACCTGATATATTAAAACTAGTTCCTGGATCGGAGTTCATTTATTTGTGCCTTTTAATAAATGTATGTACTAATTGTTGTTTTTTAAGATTTATGATGAACAGATCGATGATAACATTTACTTGGTTTTATTTGAGGGTTTAGTACCGGCGCCTGTAACAAATTATAGTCTGACATTTATAGATTTATAGTCAATGGCAGTACTAGAGTGGGGGCAGGGTGGGCACCCGCCCCCACGAAGTTTTTACGAGTCGGAAAAAGTTTCATAGATTTCGGTAACATTTACATATTTCATATAACTAATAAATATAATATAGTTTCAATTGCCGTTATTAGTGTGTTTAGTTGATGGTTACGTAGTGGACATACTATTTAAGATGTCTAAATTCCAATCTCTCTTTACTACATTAATTTTGTTTTTCCCCCTTTATCCTTAATTTTTCCATTGCACATAATCAATGTAATACTCCGTACTATTATAAATCAACATATGCAAATTATAAATTTTAATGATTACAATTTTTCACTTTTCTTCATAATCTACATATGATAATGTGTTACATTTTTGCTATATAAACATGTTCAACATAGGCATATTCGATTTAGAATTTATGCTAACTATATAAGTATACATTATATGTTGTCTATGTAATTAAAAATTTTAAATTTGACGTTGAACCAAATTTACTTTGGTTCAACTAAATAGTTTTGATCAAAGCAAAAAAAATCGAGTTTATGACCTACATCCAACATACACTATTAAATTTTGCCCCCTTCAAATTTTATTATGGTACCGCCCATGTTTATAGTATGTAGCGAATTATTACATTGTATGTAATGAATTTGAAATATATTACACTTCGTTATATACAATGGAAGTCCGATTAGTTATCTACGTATACTACGAATTTCAGATATAGTTTGTTATATTTGCATGCACTAAACCCTTTATTTGCGAGAATAAAGGTTGCGAGTGTACAGTTGATATTGCGAGAATCATTTTTTGTATCACTTTTTATAAAAATTAAAAGATTTATCATTTAAGACTTAAAAGTGATTTTTAACATTTTGACAAAATTAAGTAAATCAACTGTCAAACATTATGTTCTAACAGATAGCTCGTGTAACCGTGAGTCTATAAATTAGTAGACTAATATTCAGTAAAGTAGAATACTATACGTGCAATGTAGCAATGTTAAAAAGAAAAAAATACTTGTAATGATATATTTATTCATGGCATGTAAACCTTAAATAAAAATTGAAAATAATAGTATTATAAGTAGACCTGTAAGCGAACTGAACATTCGGTGAACTATTCGCGAACCGTTCGGCGGAACGTTCATTTACGTTCGTTCGTTTCGTTTTATGAACGAACATGAACAAATTTTCGTTCGTTTGATTATACGAACGAAATGAACACGGGTCTCGTTCGTTCATTTACGTTCGTGAACGTTCGATAACATGTTCGTGAACATTCGGTTAAATGTTCGTTTATTAACTAACAGTTTGATTAAATTAATACATATTTGTTTATCTTATTTTGATTTAAGCTAAATTCTAAATATAATATTATTAAATATCTAGATACTTTCATTCAATAATATTAAACATTTATACATTTTTACCTCACATTTCCGTCTCATACTTACCTCCACTAATTCCAGATCTATTGCTCTTACCTACGACCGGACCAATAAAATGAGTTTATCTTCATATTGTGATCGTTTTGTAATGTTAAATATGCATTGGAAAGTTTCAAGTTTTATAGTATATATGTGTAGATGTGTATATAGATATGTTTGTTGATGTTTGTTTCAAGTATTGACGAAGTAATGCGTTAAATTATGTGTTTGTTCGTGTACGTTCGTTTGTGTTCGTGAATAAACAAATTTTCTTAATGAACGAACATGAACACCAAAATCTGTTCGCTTATCCATTCGTGTTCGTTCGTTTGTTCGTCAAAACCTTAATGAACGAACACGAACAGACTCCGTTCGTGTTCGGTTCGTTTACAGACCTAATTATAAGGTTTACTTACATTAAACCATATTAGTTAATTTTGACATAATAGCCCGTTCATCATATTTCGGGTTTAAGTTAATACCTTTTAACCCGCAAATCTGAACCCATTAACTCAAAAGTCGTCAACCATATTACTTTATCGGCGTAAACTCTTTATAATATATATGTAGCTTATATCATTTATAGAGAAGACAAATAAAAATTGGGTCACATATTTTATAAATGAAATTAAGGGTAAGGTTCAAATGAGACTAAAAATTTGTGTGACATTAAAGGAACCAATGATCTCATGCCAAATATACAAAGAGAATGTTCCATACTACAAAACCCATTTACCTCAAACATCAATTATCTCACAAACGACAAATCGAAAAATCATGAAACTTACACCATAATTTTTAGGGTTTTATCCTCTTCGATTTACAGTCCTTCAAAGCATACTTCTGACGATTTTTTTTTTTTACATTTTTTGGTGGGTTTCATATGTTACTAACACAGGTTTCAGAGTGTTGCGTTTAGGGTTTGCGGGTTAGGGTTTGGGTTTTGGGGTTTCTCCTCAAAACCCCAAAACCCAAACCCTAACCCCTAACCCCTAAACCCCAAACCCTACTAAAACATAAAATCTAAGCCCTAAACCATGAACCCTGCTAAATCCTACCCCTAAACTCTAACCATAAACCCTAACCATAACCGTAAATAAAATGTACAATCAATCACTAACACATGTGTTACTAATTTATAAAACCCACCAAAAAAATGATTTTTTCTATCGAAAGTATGCCTTGAGGGATGACAAATCGAAGAGGATAAAACGCTGAAAAATATGGTGCAAGTTTCATGATTTTTCGATTTGTCATTTATGAGATAATTGATGTTTGGGGTAAATGGGTTTTGTAGTATGAAACATTCTCTTTGTACATGTGTCATGATATCATTGGTTCCCTTAGTCTCACTAAAAAATCATGGACTCATTTGAACCTTACTCATGAAATTAATTATGATAGATTAACTTTATAATTATCTGCATTTAATAAATGTGTTTAAAAGTTGAATGATATAGTTAAAAGGGCAAAATGATAATTTATTATCTTTATTTTTAAGACTTTTTTCTCAAACATTTTATATATTAGTATATATATACATCTAATATACTCCCCGTGTCATTTATATCGTTTACTTATTATTTTTGTTTTTCACAAATATATTGTCTATTTGCAAAAAATAACTATTAAAATCATTAATTTTTCTAATTTACCCTAATTTATTATTACACGACAAACTCAAAAGTTTTGTAGAATTTTATTATTACACTTACAAACTAAAATGTGATTGATCGTGTAACCACGATTCTATTTAATTAGTAGACTAGTATTAGACTCCTTCCAACAGTGTGGCACAAATTAATATGTCATTTTTGGTCAAATTAGTTACACGTCATCAATTCTAAAAACTGACACAAAAACTGACATTTCACTGCCAATAGTGAACATCATTTCTATTTTTCTGAACCCCACACACTACTTTCTTTATATAGTTAAAACGCAAACTTATATAAACATTTTCATTAAAATTAAACATATTACAGAAATAAAAATAGAACATTACAATTCCTAAAAAAAATACATATATTGAAAAGAAAATACAACTAGTTAACGCAATCAGAAATTTGGTGGGAGGGTCACAATGTGTTGGATGAGAGTTTTGCGAATCCGAATCTCCCGCCTCAAGCTTACTGAGTCTAGCGATCGGATAGAAAATTGTCGTGATGGCATTAAATTCTTCCTTATTGGAATCCGACGATATTATAATTTTAGAGTTTTTTTTAGAAAGTGTATGAAATTTTTAAATAGTGTATGAAAGTTGTGTGTTTATTTGAATTAATGTGAATGTGTATTTTTATAGTGTGTTTTGGTTTGAAAAAAAATATTCACTCAGCGTCTATATGACCATTTTTATTTTAATTTTATATATATAAAAAAATTTACAACGGTTAAAAAAAATATAAATAATGATTGGCCCCACTCCCACACACACTTTCCTCCATCACCAAACCGCATCCCCTAACCAATGCAGCGCAACCGACGGTCTGTGTCAACGGCGTCGGTTGCAGCCGATGCCTCCCAATGACGACCGTTTGACGACGGTCTTAGAGTAATTACATAGATTATACAATAAAAAAGATAAACTTAAATTAATTTTGCTAACCTTAGGGCTCTTTTTAATCATTTTAAACATGTTTTAGAAGTTGTACTAAACTAATAATTAACTCTCTTGAATTTTTATTGACCTTGAATTTTAAATTATGATACAAACAAGATATGCATATTAATGAAAGCCCTTAAGGTTTCATTTAGCAAAATCCAACTTAAATACTACGGAGTACATTCTTTAGAAAGCAACAAAATAATCATTTTTCTTCTTAAAGCGTCACCTAACTCGGCCCTAGTAATACTGTATGTAAAATTAATTAAAGACTGATATTATACAAAAGGATGGTGATATTTTCAACATTTTTTTTGATAAATCCACTAATCATATGCAATACAGAGTTGTACTGTACAAGTAAATAATGCACAATAATGCTGGATCTATCAAAAATAGTGGTGAATTTATCATCATCCTTATACAAAATTAATTTGATATAACTTTATCTCTAACCCTTTATTAAGCATTTTCATATGTTGACCTTATATCATATGAGAAATCCCTATAATGCCCTTCTATTTAATCACCTAACATGTCAACCTTATTTTGGCAAGTCAACTATACAATAACTCTACAAAATCAATTACATTAAGATATTCACTACTCAATCAATTACAAAATCACTACACAAAAAAAACATAGCAAAATTAACACTATATAAACACACTTGTACTCATGAAAAGAATATCAATCTATTCATGTGCATTTGGATTTTGCTATTTGAAGTTTAAATTTATTTCAGCTATCTGTTATGTAATTTTTCACGTAATCATATGAATATGACATTTATAATGCACATATCTTAGACATGCAGTACTTTTTTTTTTTAATTTGTTATAGTGTTGTTCATCATATTACTTCATATTATTATTATTTGTTTGATTTTAACCCGTATATTTTATATCAGTTTTTCAACTGCTCTTTCACCACATTCTTTAACGAATTTCAAATATATTCCCGCCGCATTGCGCGGGTTATCGGCTATTATAAAATTAATTAATAACAGTCTTCAATAATGAAGGTATACATATACAAACTTATGTTACTAGACTAGACTACGTACATTTGGATTATTGGAAATGATCTAATTAATTACTCATTTCGTTCTAATTTAATTGTCTCTCGATAAAAAAATACGCAGTTTAAGAAAATATTAACTTCTCTTTTACTTTTTGATAAGATTACAGTTTTACCATTAACTTTTACCTCTTTTTTGTCATACATATATAAATTAAGGATATAAATTTTTTTTATTCTAAATCATTTTTATATATTTATGAAAGTTGACAATTAATTTGGAACATTCCAAAATGAAATATTGAACTATAAATTTGGGACATAGAGTATATTACAACTTACTAAAGTTAGCATTAAACTATAATGATTCCTGATGGGCACATATGTTTTGAGGGGAAAATAGAGTACAGACTAGTTGACCAACCACTTTGCGGCATGTTTTAAGTTTGAACTAATAATCAGTGTTAGACCATTCTTAATCGTTGTTTCTTCACTTCTTTCGTCAATTGTGCTACATCAGCACACTCAAAACCGACGAAAGACAAACACGATGGTGCCAATGGTGGTTCCATCCCTTCAATTTATGGGGCCCACATTTAAAAATATACCTACATTTACAAACACTAAACAAAAATAACAATACATTAAATATAAGTTGGACCCCATGAAAAACCAATTCCTTTCTTCGATTTACCGAATAAGCATCAACTGACGAAAAGAAAGAAGAAGTCATGCCATCAGTGACAAAAGTCATGGCTTCGTCAGTTGAAACTGACAAATGCCGATAGCATTGGTCTTATTATGATATAATGTAAATATGATGAAGTATGTGGAGTGAATCTGATCGATATATCATAGTAACCAGAATTTTTTATAGAAATAATACCTATTCGAAAATATATATGAGTTTTGGTTGATTTTTAAAATTTTTTTAAATGTAGTAGAAGTGAATTTGGCAAACCCGGTTCCATCATTTTCATCATTTAAGAGTCAGGTTTGGCAAATTTGACTTTGATTTCGATTGGACATGTGTCAGTTAATTGTACTTTGTTACTGGAGAGAGGAAAGTGGAAGCAATGCTTTGAAGACCGGGTTGAACCGGCCGGTCCAACCGGTTCGACCGGGAACCGAAACCCTTTCGAGTCGCTCAAAACCGGTTTTGATCAATGTTTGACGGTCAACGAACAGGATGGTTCTGTCAAAATCGGGCGGTTCAACCGGAAACCGGACCGGGTGTAACCGGTTTTTGATATATATTTTTTAAAAATTTCACATTTTTGTCTGACCGGTTCGACCAGAACCGGAGGCCTATCCGGTCCGATCCGGTTTTCGATTTTATAAACATTGAGTGGAAGAGGGTTTGCCAAACCCGACTTCACTTTTCAAGAAAGAGAAGAAGGGTTTGCAAGCCCGACTTCACATTGACTTTTTTGAGATTTTGAGAACCGAGCTAACAAATATTTATGTATATTTTTCATTGTTAGTACAAATGCAAATTGATAAACCTGATATTATTTTGATGTGTTAGATATCATGAATATGGTGTATTGTTCATTGCATTGGAAAATATTGTTAGACGAGAGATATAACAATTTGCGTTATTACTATTTTACGTATTTAGTTGTCGGATTGCTAAAACAATATACATTTATTAATACAAAATACGATTGATACTCGTATTTTGATTTACTTTTTTTGAATTAATAATATACGTTAGGTAATTTAAGAACATATAAATATTAATACATTTGAAAATATTAATACAAAATATTAATATGAGTGAAAATGTTTTTAAATTAATAAAATACATTTTTTCTAAAAACATTTGAAAATATTTTTGAGCATCACTCGTACTTCGTAAATATTAATACAAAAATTCTCCGTACATCATTACATGTGCTTTATGGTGTCATACACTATAACACTCTAAAGGGCGCAGTTAGTGGTGTACGAAGATTTTTTAAGGATGTATTAATCATCATCCATTAACAATAAAAATATGAGTGATACTTTAAAAATATGGGTTATGTATCTGTAAATGCATCCAACTTGTCCTGAATGTCTATTGTATGTATTATACTTACAAGAGGTGTATTTAATGCATTCAACTTTCAAAAATGTTTATTATATGTATTTTGATGATGTGCCAGCCGTTTACGATGCCATGTGGCGTTCTTAGAAGATGACACGTCATCAAAATACATACAATAAACCGTTTTTGAAAGTTGGATGCATTAAATACGCCTCCCGTAAGTATGATACATACAATAGACATTCGGAACAAGTTGGATGCATTTTTAGGTACTTAACCCTAAAAATATTTATGGTGTTTTTTTCTCGTATTCAAAATATTAATACAAAATACGAGTGATACTCTATTTTGTATTAATAAATGTATATTTTTTTAATAATCCAACAACTAAACACATAAAATAGTAATAACGCAACTTATTATATCTCTCGTCTAACATTGTCCAACAATGAGAAATACACTATAGTCATCAAATCTAACACATCAAAATAATATCAAGTTTATCAATTTACGTTTCTAACAATGAAAAATACACATAAGCATTTGTTAACGTAAAAGTGAAGTCGGGTTTGGCAAACCCTTCTTCTCTTTCTTGAAAAGTGAAGTCGGCTTTGACAAACTTACTTTCACTCTCCTCTCTCCAGCAACAAAGCACAAGTGAATTATGCATGTCCAATCAAAGTCAAAGTCAAAGTCGGGTTTGCCAAACCCGACTATCTTAAATCATGAAAATGATGAAATCGGGTTTGTTAAACCCGCTACTACTACTTTTGAAAATCTTTTTGAAAACCAGCTAGAACTCATAAATATTTTCAAGTACGTATTATTTCTGTAAAAAAAATTCTAGGAACCATTGGTCAAGATATTCTATCCCTCTTTCTCGCTCTAAGTTACGGAGCAGTTCCCCACCAAATATACATGTTCAATATTCATGGATATTATTTATTAATTCGTATTATATAACTGTTGTTATAATAATCTTACGTATAATTAAATCAAAATCTCCTGAAAGAATCAGGACCCTTCAATAGAGTTTTTTAATTTGATCCAACTATATATAATGAAATTAGATTAAAAATAATAATGTTACACTTTACCCCCACTTAATAAGAAACAATTTTTTAATAAACCCTTAAATATCAGATAATACGGAGTATTAAATATAAATTAATAAAAAAATCAGCTTATAACAATAAAATAAAATAAAACAAAAATAAAAAATGCACACATATTTAATTGAATATCTATAATAATTCTAATTTAGCTGCTCATTTTGTCGTGGACCTTAAAGCTATACATATATTATTATAACATTTTACATTTAACACACTAACATATATACTAATTAACTGAATGGAAAATCAAAAATAAACTTCAAATCTATAACAATTTCGATTTAGTCATCCGCGTTATCGTAAGTCCCCAACTAGTTGTTATAATAGTAGAAAACATGTTCAAGCTCTCCTTTGTGAATTTCAAAGAGTAAATTATTTAAATTGTCTATGTGATTTCATAATTTTTTCACTTTTCGTCCCTAACATTTAAAAGTTATTTTTATAGTCTATTTTTCTGAATTTTGGTGAACTAAAATTTTACAAAATTTAATATTTCAATTGTAAGTAAGCTTACAAGTTTTAAATATGAAATATTTTTCAAACGGTAAGTCGAAAAATTACAAAAAATGTGCCTATAAAAATTATCGTTTTATTCTAATCTTATTTTTTCCGATTAGAGATGTGACAAGATATACTTTCGACGAACTTATTTTTTTTCATATTCGGTGAGTTTGAAAACATCTAACACATGTGTTACCCACTAGTAACATATGTGAAACTAGTATTACATGTGTTAGTCAATAGTAACACATGTTTTACTAATTTTGTAAAACCCAAAAAAAATCGTCGAAAGTATATTTTGTAAGATGACAAATCAAAGAAAAAAAATAAATTTTATTGTAATTTTAAAAAATTTTAAACTTACCATTTGTGAGATATTTAATTATAAAAAAATGAGGAAAAATAAGTTTTATTACACGGTGACACATTTTTATTGATTCCTATATTCTCATCAAATTCTTCATTCTTATTTTTACCTCGTTAAGAGTTCATTTATAAATGAATTACCGATTAACCAATGTTTCAAAAAAAAACAAAAATCGATTAGAATAACTTTTAAAAGTCAGGTGGAGAAAATTTGAAACCCTGTGATGATTTAAATGATTTACTGAATTTGAAAACATGTTCATCCCCCCTCTTTACTCGTTGACTTCCAACTTTGACACTATTCTCAGTTTGATTTTGGGAGCATAATTAACGCACGAATAACCTTCCTCTTCAGGTAAGACCCATCTTTTCCATAATAGTTTGTATGTTTAGAAATTCATATAATTAGTTGTTGAAGTATATATTCATGTTTTTGCTGATGGCACTAGTTTATTTGTTCAAGTGCTCTATATTTTGACTTCCATGTTTTTATTGGTGTCAAGATTATGTGTTTTACTTTCTGTATCATTACCATGTACCTGTGTAATCATATGTAATTTGCTGAAGATTCTTGTACTATTTTCATCAAGATAATCAGTGTAGCGATTCTGCTACGACTTAAACCGAATGGGTGACAAGTGATCTAATAAAAGTTTTGACTGAATAGAAGTTGGGGGTTGTAAGAGGACTTTAACCCCTCTTTTTTGGATCTTGAAACTGCATTCATAGATCCAATGTTTGACCTAATTTGAAAAAGATGTTTGGTGTAAATGATATTATTTAAACGGATTACTATTTGTAAATACACCTAACTTGGACACAATATAAATTGTGTGTACTTAACTTTAATTTTTTTTTCCATGTATCGAACTTTCAATTTTGGTTCATTGTGTATATCCGATGATCGGTAACCCATAACCGGTAATTTTGCTGATGTGGCAATTGTATAAGGCGTCACGTCATCGAAATTGGGTGCCACGTTAGCAATTGTAAGTAATAGCAAGTCGAATACACACAATAGATCAGAATTGAAATTTCGATATACACAATAGAAAAAATTGAATTTGGGTACACAGAATCCCTTAGATCGTATCCAAGTTAAGTTCATTTCCAAAGACATCTAAGCATCGTATTGGTTTGAAACTGAAAATGCCTAGTCTGAGACAAGTACTAGTATATTTGGAGTATAAAATTTGAACAATGTTCATCAAACTTGCCATAATCTTAACTAATATTTAGTTATTTACCCAAATGTACATTGATCTATAGGAATAAAATGCTATGACGTATAGTACGTCTTTTTTATGTTGGTTAACTATTAATTACAGATCATATATAGTGCGACTTTAGAGTTAACTGTTCAAAATAGCCTGAAATATGTATACCATTCGAGATTCAAGAATTCAGATAGAGAGAAGTTGACTTTATGATGATCAACTACTTATTATAATAGACATTTACTCTCTCTTTTTTCTGTAGATATTCTTCTCGATCTATCGCAATAAAAAAGAAGAAGGAAACAAAAATGGTAACAGTAGAGGTAGAACTTGATCCAAGATGGAAACGGTTATGGGATACATGGAATCTGCGTGCCTTCATCATCTTGAGTATTTCTATACAAATTTTTCTTATTTTTGTTGCTCCATTGAGGAAACGAACAAAAAGCAATTGGATAATCATGCCATTGTGGTCTGCGTACTTGTTAGCCGATTGGGCGGCAAACTTTGCTGTTGGACTAATCTCTAATAGCCAAGGGAACTCTGGTGGTGGGACGGCTACACAAAATGGGGACCAGAGCCCTACACAAAATGGGGACCTTCTTGCCTTCTGGGCACCTTTTCTTTTGGTTCACTTGGGTGGTCCGGACACCATTACAGCTTTTGCACTTGAGGATAATGAATTGTGGCTTCGCCATTTTCTTGGTCTTATATTCCAGTGTATAGCTGCAATTTATGTATTCAGTCAATCGTTGCCACAAAACGGGCTATGGATTGCGACACTATTCATGTTCCTGACAGGGGTCATCAAATATGCAGAAAGAACACGTTCACTTTATCTTGCAAGTGCAGATAGATTCAAAGATTCAATGCTTACAGATCCTGAATCTGGCCCGGACTACGCAAAACTCATGTATGAGTACGATTCAAAGAAAGAAGCAAAACTACCCACTAGAATCCAAATGGTTGCGGAGCCAAAATTTGATAGGAGATCACTTAATAAAGCAAAAAAGGGGGATTTGACAGAGCTGGAGGTGGTACAGTATGCTTATCAGTTCTTCAAAGTATTCAAAGGCCTCATTGTTGATATGAATTTGAGCCGAAGGGAACGAAATCATAGTCGAGGTTTCTTCCTTAATCGAACTGCAAAAGATGCATTTAAGGTGGTTGAGGTGGAGTTAAATTTCATGTATGAAGTTCTCTTCACCAAGCTTCCAGTGCTGTATGACAAAGTTGGAGCTATTAGCCGGCTTGTCTCTTTAGGGACGGTTGTTGCAGCAACCCTTCTATTCACATTAAAAAGAAAGTCAGATTTTCATGTTGTTGATGTAGCAATCACGTATGGTTTGCTCTATGCTGCATTAACTTTGGATTTTATCGCACTATGCATGCTCATGTTCTCGGACTGGACCATCATTTCCCTTCGAAAATCGCCTGATGTTGAAGTGATTAACAAGTCTTTCACGACAAAGATCGTCACTAAATTTGTCACAGTCATGACCGAGGGCATCTTTCACCGCACAAAATACAATGCTGCCCAGCCAAATAAGACGGATCCTGATTCTCGTAAAGGGCTATTTCGTTTTTTAAAACGAAGATGGTCCAAATCACTTAAAACTCACAACCTTATCTATTACTCCCTGAACCCTCATTCGGGCTTGTGGCAACTCCTTTTAAGTAAATTCGGGCTTAGTGACTTTCTTGTAAAACTAGGCATCTTTGATGTACAAACCAAAGTCTTCACCAACGAACTAAGAGACTTCATATTCACGGAGCTTAAGTCAAAATCAGAACTCGCAGATGACTTGGAAACTGCAAACGAGATCAACTCAGCGAAAGGTGATTGGGTGCTTCGTGTAGAAGCAGGTTGGATTGGCTTACTGCCATATGCTCAAGATCTTGACTATGATGAATGTCTCATTCAATGGCACATTGCGACCGAGCTATGCTACAACAAAGAACTCAATCCATATTCACACATCAACCCCACAAACAAACACCGGGAGACTGCAAAACTTATATCAGACTACATGTTGTACCTTCTTATCTTGCAACCAGGCATGATGTCAGCAATAGCAGGTATAGGACAAATACGATTCCGCGATACCTGCGAGGAGGCTAAAAGGTTTTTCGCAAATGGAAAAGGAAATGAAGTAAACAAAAGTCAGAAACGAAGTCATATATTCAAAGATGTGAATGTGGTTCGCAAGCAAATAAAAGCCTGTATGGATATTCTTGATGTACCAACAGAAGTGAAGCCTGTTACTGTAAAGGGAGCACGGAGCAAGTCGTTGCTATTTGATGGTTGCATTTTGGCCAAAGAATTAATGAGAATAGAAGAGGAAAAAGTAGAAGAGAATGGCAAAAAGTTGGATAAATGGTTGATTATAAGCAAGGTATGGGTCGAGTTGTTGTGTTATGCTGCAAGTCATTCGCGAGCCAATAGCCAAGCAGCGCAGGTGAGCAAAGGTGGTGAGCTCATTGCCATTGTTTGGTTGTTGATGGCTCATTTGGGTTTGAGTGACCAATTCCAAGTCAATGAAGGTCAAGCAAGAGCCAAACTCATTGTTGGCAAGTAGCTATTTTCGACTTTATACAAGTGCCTATCTTTCGGTTTATCATGCATCATGTGTTTAATCTGTCTTGATGAAATAATAATTAAGCTTCCTTTATGGTATATCGTATGTCTTCTTTCTTATGATAGTGCATTTTTAGCATATTTTTTGTCAATGTGATGGTACTATCACAACTAGGAAAGGGGTATGACACATGATGTATGGGTTGTATTATTGGCTGAGTCCCTTGCCTCTGAACAAGATGTTAGGGTTTTGAATCTCATCCACTGCAAAAGGCCGAAGGTCCTTTTTAGCTTTAGGTAGAACTTTAAGCAGTCTCTCTACTTTAGGGTAGGGGTAAGACTGTCTACATCTTAACCTCCTTATACACCGTCCTAGACGGTATTAGGGCCTAACCCGCGAAATACGGTATGAGATGTTAATTACTTACTTTTTAAGAATGAAAAAACCTTTTAACAGTTTATAAATGTGTTTTCTTTGTACAGGTCAAACTCACTAATTAATGAGGTATAATCTTCTCATTTCAAAGTATACTAATGAAAGTCAAGATGGAATCGAACAAAAGTTAGTGGATTTAACATTATTAATTACCCGTACTAAAAAAATTTGTAAAGGAAAATATTTACACATGAATGTATACATTCATTACGAAAATATTTACAAATAATCCTGCCCCAACATATAAACCCACAACGATAAGTTAACTCGATACTATTAGATGAATGACCATTTGACACTAACCGTACTAATTACAAACAAACAACACAAAACACATATTAACGCTGTTTTGAGTAGCGTTGAGATGCTACTGTAGCTTTTTAAATGTGTAATTACACAACCACCCCTGTAGTAAAAAGGGTTCATGATCACAAGTAAATTTCATATGCTTTTTGCATCGGATAATTTAATACTACATTGATTGTACACTATATTCGAAGTAACTAAATGCTTGTACGTATATCAACGTTATATACACTATATAAAAATAAAATTACAGATAATTGTATATATGGTATATATAGATGGTTACTAAAATTTTCAAGATCAACACAATATAGTTATCGTAATATTTTACACGTATTAATAATAAACACTTTTACATCATCTATATGAAACATATAATGAAAAAATAAACACTTCGACATACAATGTTTATGTTTGCATTTTGATCTATTATAACTTTACTTTTACATGAAAACTACTATTATTTTTGTATTCAATAAATTACTTTATTTTATATTTTTTAGAATTAAAGCCTATTTTGCATATATTAAATTACTTTATTTATATAGTGAAAGTGAATATTATTTGTTAAAACTTATTTATAGTTATGTTTATCATTTATTTTATATTAATGTCTTTTTGTGTCATTTTACAATGTAAAGTTATAGGTACAACTAGTTTACCAAACGGTTTTATAGATTAAACCTAAGTCTACAACTCAGCTTACATTTGGTTTACCAAACATTCCCATTATCTAATATATATATATATATATATATATATATATATATATATATATATATATATATATATAACATGTCGATGTTTTATACTACTCCCATTCTAAAATTATTGTCCACTTTTGACTTTCTAAAGTTTTTTTGCTAAACTTTGACCTTAAATATTTTTGTGTTATGTAATACTTGATGCATAATATATGACTGGATTTGATTTTAAATGTATTTTTACCAGTATAAATTTTATTATATATTATATAACACAAACAAAAATAGTTAAGGTCGAACTGAAAAAGAATGACTTCAGAAAGTTAAAAGTGGACAATAGTTTCAAGCAACGTTTCACTATTTCTATCTTTGATATCAGAGCCAAAACGTTTCACTGTCCCAACTCCCCTAAATAGTATCAGAGCCAAATGAGGGGGGAGTTGAGGCAGATCTATATAAGACCTGTAAGAAAAAGTAGGGGGAGTTGAGACAGATTGAGGGGTTATTATTATTATATCAACTACTTAATGAGGGGGGTTGAGGCAAATCTATATAAGACCTGTAAGAAAAAGTAGGGGGAGTTGAGGCAGATTGAGGGGTTATCATTATTATATCAACTACTACTAAGAAGATGAAGATCTTGAAGAAAAAGTAAGAGAAAATATTAGAGAGAAATATTTAGAGAGAGAATGTAGAGAGAGAAGTATGCAAGAACACTTATATTACTTCAAATTTGGATGCCTTACAAAGGAAACATACATGACTATTTATATCCATGGGGAGTATAACTAATAAGCCCATGGTACAAGTATACATACTTTTTTACATTATTAGCTAATGACATAAGTGCTTATGTCATTTCAGGGAGTTACATCATTGCATATGTTATGCATATGTCATTATTTAATACGCACTTAAACATAAAAAGTTTACATAATCACACACATAAGTATACATAAAATACTTAATTTAGTCTTCTCAAGGGCTCCAACGTGCATCAGATTCTTCATCTTCAAATGGATCTCCAAAAGTATGCTCATCTTCATCATCTGTCCAAATGATATATTCTTCATCCGATGTGTCGACGGTAGCTTCAAGATGATTACTTTTCCATTCATTAGTAGCTTCTATCCATTTAGCAGAATCTGGATTATCATCGGTCCAATTTTGCAAATTTCCTAAGATAAAAAATGGAATCGTTTGTGGATCTACACCATTTTCTTTTGCCATGGAATTCCTTGACTCCATCCAAATTTCTTTATGCAAATTGGCACATGTTACACTGGATGGGTTGATATCATACCACCTATGAATGAAGTAATAAGGAGAGTAATAGATAAACGATCCCTTGTCACAAACTGCAGATGGTGTGAGGAAAGAACTGGGTCTTCTAAACATCACTACAATGTAGGGTTTGCAGGAAGAGGTTGTGAGCCATTTAGTCCACTGGTGATGAGGAACAAACCACTGTAACATAGTAAGCAAATGTTTGGACTGTGGTGGAATATCTCCAAATTGACTTTTGATGATGTAGGTGAGGAGAGCTGTGGCGTTGAATGAGATCCCGATAGTGAAGCATTCAAAAAGATAGTAGAAAAAGCATAATGCCTCTTTAGGAAATCTCCTTAAATCATGGATATGAAAGATATTCAAGAATGGATAATCTGGGTGGAATTTGAGAGCTTTCATGAATAACCTATATTTCTTCAGAAGAATAGTAAGAAATGTTTTATAACAATAATGAGCTCTTTTTTCAAGAGTCATAGTTGCAATGTTTTCAACTATTTCTTCTGGTAGTGTGAGAATTGGGTCTTGCGATGGAGAAGACAAGGAGGATGAAGAAGATCCATTTTCTTTGTGTAGAGAAATTGGAAACACCATAGGAAAGTAAGTAGTATAGATCAATTGTGCATCTTTAGGGTTCTTGCACTCCTTTTTATAGTGCTTTGGTCTTGAAATAAAGTCCGCAAGAACATTTTCTGTTCCTTTGATGTGTTTTACTGTGAACTTCCACTGAGAGAACCAATTTGACCACCTTAAAAGCTGTGCATGTGGGAACATCTTTCTTTTAAATTGTAGCATGCGTGGAAAGGAAGACATATCCATTTCAATGTGGAACTCATGACCAAGTAGATGAAACTGAAACTTTTCAATGCCTTTTTTGACTGCAAGGACCTCTTTGAAAGTGGAGTGGTAACGTTGCTCAGATGCTTTAAACGTGCCACTTTTATAACCACACACGTGTCTTCTTCCATTATTGTCTTGAACAAGAAGAACTGCTTCCCAACACTCATCACTTGCATCTGTCTGCAAGATTCGTTTCTCTGAGTCAGCAGGAATCTTTAGTGGGGGCATCTGTTCTGCTAGTTTCTTTATTTCTTTGACCACTTCTGTTTGTCTCGATGTCCACAGAGAAGGATTTTTTTTAACATAGGGGACAACCATACTGTGTGATTTGACAACTTTGGTAAGAAAATCAGCCATATAGTTGACTAACCCAAGGAACTGTTGAATCATCTTTTGGGAAGATAACTCATCAAGATTCATTTCTCTGAGCCAGCAGGAATCTTTAGTAGGGGCATCTGTTCTGCTAGTTTCTTTATTTCTTTGACTGCTTCTGTTTGTCTCGATGTCCACGGAGAAGGATTTTTTTTTTAAGATGGGGAACAACCATACTGTGTGATTTGACAACTTTGGTAAGAAAATCAGTCATATAGTTGACTAACCCAAGGAACTGTTGAATCATCTTTTGGGAAGATAACTCATGTAACACCTGGTCAAAAAGTCAATTTTCACGCCAAATTTAAACTTTAAATAATGGTATTTTTATATGCGATACACATTCTAGTAATCTAAAACCTCGCGAAAATAATTTATTAAATTTTAGTTTCAAAATAGTATTTTTATAAAATACTTCAACTCGAAAACATTTCAAGTTAATATAAACGAATTTTAGAATTTAAAATACTATTTTAAATTACGATCGAGTACAAAAACACGGGCATTTTGTACTGTGGTTGGAGACCACAGTCCCTAAGATGGGGATCTAAGTTTTAACAAAAACCCAAACCCCCACCTCATTCATCTCATTCTCACCATCTTCTTCTTTTTCTCCATCTCATCTTTCTATCTAAAATTTTAACAATAACAACAATAATAATCAACAACAACATCATCATCACCATCATTTTCAGAATCATCATCAACAAGAGCAACAACAAGCATCCATCACCATCATCTTCATCTTCAAGATCACCATCAACATCCTCAAACCCTCGATCTTCAAATCATAAGGAATTACACGCTTTTCTTTGTTATTTCTTGTTAAAAACACTTAATATATCATGTATTAACATTATAACAACAAGATTCGGCCTAAAAATGGGCTAGATTGCGTTTTTGGGTGAAAACTCATCGAACAGTCGCAAGTGTCGCCCACAGACTTGCACTATAACGTCACTTGCCTAAGTGACGCATATAAGTGTCGCATATTAGTGACACATCCTAGTGATGCTACCTAGTGTCGCATTTAGTTACGCAAATAGTGACGCCTTTGAGTGTCGCCCTAAGTGACGCCCGTAGCGTCACTTCCCAAGTGACGCCAATAGCGACACTTGCCTAGTGTCGCCTAAAACAGAAAATACACATTTTTCACTAAGTGTCGAAACTCAAATTTAACCGCCTAATATTACTCCGAAATGAAATTTCAGCTCGACCTCAGCCAGGGGCTCTGCCCCTTGGACTCCGCCAGGGGTTGCCACCCCTTGGACCCCGCTACCAGGGGCGCTGCCCCCAGACCCCCATACACAGTTTTCAAACCTGAGCGACGAACGAATATTTGCACAACTCGCTTAGACAAATTGATTTGTCTCTTACTTATATAACCTCACATGTTTAGGATACTAGGAGGTTACCATTCGGACGACACGCGTATCTTAGGATCGCTGACAACTCACAGGTGAGTTCATAGCCCCACTCTTTCAACTGTTTTATTGTTTTCGGGGTGAGATGCATGCTCAATTTCTATTTTCAAATTATAATACCAAACTTTTATAATTCACACTTATCTATATTACTGTTTGGTAATACGAATGTGTAATACTTAGGAATTGCACCCATTATATTGTCGTAGAACAATATCACTATTAAACCTTGTTAGGTTACCATTGCACACTGTTAGATTGTCGACCAACAATCACCATCAAATGACATGGCTAAGTCACCATCATACATTGACCTTATTGTCGCGGGACAACATTACCAAATTCACTAGAACTGTTTAGTTCTACCTCCATTGGACAACAACTAGACTTTTACAGGATTAGTTTTCCTTTTTAGGAACTAAGACTGCACATACGTTCAGGACTTCGAAATTGGAATTGAACTCAAGTAAACATCAACCCAAGATCTCCATATACTTGCTAGGCTGAGACTAGGAGTATACGATAGTATCATATGTTAGTATAGATTCGTTACACTAATACAAAACAACTAGGTGATGATTAGTCATACCTAGGCATATTGCGAAACACATAATATCTAAGTATTATATATACATATTTAGATACAATACGTTACTCTCATGCGTTGCATGACTCATGGTTACACGTGTTTGTTTGATTTGACTTATATATATATATATATATATATATTTATATATGTATACACATATTCGTACTCAATATCGAGCACTTGGTGCTACATACAATTTACTTATGTATATAGATATACATACACTCTGACAAACACGATCATACTAGTCGGACGTGTCGTAGTACTGTCGGCTCTCAATTACTCAAGTCGGGCATGTCGTAGTACTGCCGACTCAATTACAAACTTTTCTTGCGAGCAATTCGGTCGATGCCAGTTGGGCACACAATGATGCCACGGTAAAGTGGGCACAAAACGATGCCACGGTATTGCAGTGGTCACAAGTCCGATATCGTGGTAAAGCGAATACAATCGATGGATGGGCGAGCTTATGCTCGTGATCCACACTCATTCACGGATGGGCGAGCTTATGCTCGTGATCCGCAACAAGTTAACGGGTCGGTGGGATTTCCACGCGAGGCCGTTAGCTCAATCATGTCCGGGTTAGCTCTCACTAACTGGTCAAATGGACACAATAAATACTCAATCATGTCCGGGTTAGCATACACTAACTGGTCAAACGGACACACTAAACATTTCAATTATAGTTCTGCGGAACTACAATTAATTGCAATATGTCCGGGTTAGCTCACACTAACTGGTCAAACGGACACACTAAACGTTCAATCATAGATCTGCGGGTCTACAATTAACTATTGCTGGATCCAATACACTAGTTACTCAATCATAGTCTGCGGGACTATAATTTAATTTTTGCTGGACACCACATATTATGCCACGGGGGCATCCTCACGTTTTAATATGACATAAGTAACATCATTACTCGTTAACATATGACGCGGTCATACAATCATACGATTCATACTTAGGCATGTATTGCCTCACGACTGTCGACTCAATTATACCTGATAGGTATCTAGACATAGTATGCCACACACTCAATGTACTTAGGTACACGTCACCACTATTTGGGTATGAAATACCCCATTAGATGTATATACACTTGTATTACAACAACATAACAAAACAAATCAAAATCGTGGATTTTGAAACCATCTTTCAAAACATACAAGACATATCCTTTATGTTTCAATTATCAATTCTATGAACTCACCAGCTTTATAGCTGACTCGTTTTAGCATGTGTTCTCAGGTGCCCTGTAGGATTATGATTGCTACAAGATATGCTAGCTCGAGTCGTATGTTTTCACAATTGGATTTCTCTGCATAACTTTTGTATTACTAATTATGTATTGAAATTATTTTGGTGAACTCGCAACTTGTATACACTTTATTTTGGGAAATGTATAACTATTTTCAAACGTCTCATTTAGAGTCATTCATTATATACCTTTGTGCTTGTGATATTTGATTTGGTAACACCCGACCCGACCGCTTCTGCAACCCGAAAATTGAGGGTGTTACAACTCATCAGGAAACTTAAGTAGTTCTTGAGCAATATGTGGTTATGGCTGATATTTCCCGTCAGCTATTTCCATCCCAAGGAAATTTATTCTGGTTACTCCTACTTCCATTTTCTTTTCGGATAACATTATTCCATATTTGGTAATCAAAACATGGAATTTTGACAACAATTCTAGGTGAGACTCTTCATCTGGGGAGAATAATAGAATATCGTCAATGTAAACCAGCGTATTAGCCAAAATAGGCTTGAAGATGGTTATCATTATGTCACACCCCGCCAAACAGTGATTACAATCAATACTAATTAAGAGTGCTGAAGCTTTAATGACGTGGCGGGGCTGCGAACAGTAAATCAACCAAATAGTGCATACAATACTCAGAGCATATGGTTATCGCACAACTTTATTTATCAAGGATGCCAAGTTTAACAGTTGTTACAAAAGTAGTACGACTATGTAAGTCGTAACAGTAGTAGTAGAGTTTAATACATTTAGTTTTACAATACATAAGTTTAATACAAGATTTCATAAGTATGACCGCAATGTCTGCAGTTATACAACTGAAATCCCCAAAAGCGGTCCTAACAGTATGTAGCATCCTAAGTAGTCCAGGGTTGTCCATCCTGAATGCATGCGATTACTTACCCAGCTAATTTTCTGAAAAACATAGAGAAAGTCGTCAACAAATATGTTGAGTGAATTTACAGGTTTGTATATGTACGTGGTTAGTTAAACCAAGTTTGTATAAATGAATTGTTATTCATTTATAAAATACAAGTTATGTAGGGTTGTTACCCTAAAAAGCATATAACTTGTTGTTTACCGGTATAAAATAAGTTTCCGGTATTTAACAGTTGTAGGATTCGTTCTTCCTAAAAGTATGTGGGAATTTGCTTAGACTATGATCCCCCGGGAGGTGAGATAAACCTCACAAGTTAAAGTAGCGCGACCTAACCCTATAACCAAACCACAACCAGAACTTATGTTGTTTGCCTGAACGGACATTTAAGTATACGCTCCACCGTAGGAGGGTCGTCATGACAATAGTACTATCCGTATACTCAGTGGCTAGAGTCACCTAGCTAATGGTTACAGTATGTATGTCATAAGGTCTTTTTATGCATACATTGCAAGTCTGGGTCCGTACTAGGATATGTTGTCTAATTCCCAAAACAGTTTGTGAAAATGTAATTTCATCAATCAACAGTTGTATAAAAGCAATAAAGCAATTTATAAGTTGATTGCATGTGTTGGCATGCAATTTCTATGTTTAACACCCCTGTGTTTATAAGCAGAATACATTTAAAAATAGGGGCTGTAAACTCACTGTGGTTTGCTCGGTATGAATGCTAGCAGCCGACAGATAATTGCCCAAGGTATGTTAACCTATGTACAATAAATGTATTAACATAAGTACGTTTGATTTGTTTAATCAACTTATGTTAACAATTTGTTGGTTTAAAGGAATTTGATGAATTCTTAAATAGTACATTTAGTTGTGGACGTTATGTTGAAATATTGTTATTATTTCTTACGTCGTATATTTCGTTTCGTGCATGTATACACCTGTATGTAATTGTATATATATATATATATTTAAATGTCGCTTAGTTCACGTTGTACATATATATATTTGTTATACATACATATGTATATAAGTATACCTGTTGTATATTATATCTAGTACGTTTGTAAAACGTATATTCCATTTGTATGTATATACGATAACCTATACTTATAATTTCATCACATTGATTTAGTTGTATGTATATATAGTTTTACATCTATATATATGTAAGTTTTATTTGTTATAAAACTTCTTGTTTAATTTATTTCCGTTTATAAAATAAAATCATCGTTGTTCCAAAAGTCATCATTTGTATATATATAGATATATGTATAGGATCGTCGTTTGTTATAAAGTATATATATATATATGTATATTCATAAACATTCATCATTATATATATATATATATATATATATATATATATAACTTAATCATTTGTCAGTATATACATATATACAAGTTTGTTAACTTGGCTTTTCATATTTGTCGAAATATTATAAGTTAAACATTCAAAAAAAATATATTAACCCGCATTGCGTTTGTGTTTTAACGTTTTATGGTCCATCGGGCTCAACCCAAATCGTTCGACCCATTTACTTTTTGTCTCGGCCCAATAACTTTATCAATCCATTTGGCCCATTATATATTCGGCCCTAAACCTTACGATCTAACCCAAAGTTTTCGGCCCAGACTCAAGTCACAACCTAGCCCAGCGAGACAGCACAACCCAGCTCACAGCCTAGCCCAGCCGTTCGGTTTGGGTCAGCCGTTCGGCTTGGGCAGTCCAGCCGTTCGGCTGGGAGCCTCGGCCCAACTCATTTTCGCTCGGTCCAGTCCGCGTACTTAGTCCATTAACTATTTCGGCCCAAACACCTAACCCAGCCGTTCGGGCATAAAATTACAAAAAATTTGGCTCAACGTAACTTAGCCGTTCAGCTCAGTTGGTTGAGCCGTTCGGCTCAATCTTTTCAGCCGATCGGATGGCCCAAGCCAACCGATCGGTTTGGTTTGTCCCCGTCTCTTTGCACTCTGTTCGTGGTCTGTGTTCTATATACATATATATACATGTTTTGTTTCGGGTTTTGGCTTGTTTTTACACCTTCCTAACATCATATTTTATCAAGTTTATACATATAACTTTGGGTTTTAAGTTTTGGTTTTCATAACCCACTTCATGAACAATCAACATATAATCATCAATATGTAGTGTTATATGATTAGATTTTGATATATAATCATGTTATAAACAAAATCGAAGAGGTAGTTTTAAGGAAAATGAGTTTCCTTACAATGAGATGAAGGAACGAAGATGGCGATGATGAAGATGATGCTGCTGTTGTTGCTCTACTCTCCTGTGTTTTGACTCCAAGAAAGCAAGAGAAGAAATTTGGTGATGGTGAATTATTGATTTTGTGTCTGTGTGTGTGTATGATCACATAAGGAAGAGAGGGAGTATATAAAATTGAATGGGAATGAGAGATCACAGTACGTGTTCTCCCAATTATTTGAGTTAGGTGATGAATTTTTGCCCGTTAACTTCGGGTACGGGTATAATTAGTACAATATAAAATTTAACATTTTATATTTTTATTTTGTAGATGTTCTCCTGGTTCGTTATTTAAACTTAGAATAATGAGATTTTTATAATTTTAGACTGTTGTACAAATTTGTACATTTTACTGCGCCTATCCAATTGAGTGCCAAATTTCAGTCGAATTTCGGATTCATA
Source organism: Pseudognaphalium luteoalbum (assembly GCA_963422505.1). Classification (NCBI taxonomy): domain Eukaryota; kingdom Viridiplantae; phylum Streptophyta; class Magnoliopsida; order Asterales; family Asteraceae; genus Pseudognaphalium; species Pseudognaphalium luteoalbum. Next base: position 79,982,842 of record OY730198.1, read on the forward strand.
TTTTGAGGTAATGTTCCAAATACTTTCGAATGAATGAAAAAAATAGAACTTTTGAAATTTTGACCTCTGGGATCATTTTAAAATTTATCCTGTTCGTTTTATAATACATTTGATATAAAACGTATATTTAAACTGTTTCATTTATATGTTATAGATATATTAATGCTCGTAATTAATAATTGAATTATTAATTATTTTGGATCATCAACTTTTGTTATATATTTCTGTCGGGTTCATTTCGATACATTTGTACATAACTTTAGGTGACTACGTATTAAGTAATACTTTTTGGTTTAAAAGTACTGGGCTTGCTAGGCTTACATTACATCAAAAGTTTTGTTTTAAACTAATTCAAGAAATTAGTGTAAGAATGCACATGCTTAAATATTAATCAGTACCTAATTTGGAGAGTTGTCACACATTGCCTTTTGAAAAGCTGATGGAGCATTTTTTAAACCAAACGGCATTACTTTCCACTGGTAGTGATGATCTGGTATACAAAAAGCTGTCTTTGGTCTATCTTCAGGTTTAATCCCTAACTGCCAAAATCCAGACTTGAGATCAAACTTAGAAAGGACTCTAGCATTTGATAGATGTTGAAACAAAGACTTTTTCTGTGGAAGTTGAAATTTATCATCAGCTAAGAAATGATTCAACGGCTGATAATTAATAATCAGTCTTAATTTTTCATGAACTTGTTCACTCCTTTTGTTGACATAGAACGCTTCACATGCCCAAGGGGAGATTGTTAAACCAAGATCGATCTAATAAACTTATTAGATTAACACAAGCTTTGAATTATTACTGAGAAGTTGCGGAATAACACTCAATAATATAATGAAGATCAAAACAATAAACAACACAATTAATATCAAAAGCTTCAATCTTATTGATAATATAAGACGAATACACTGAATTGTATTAGGGTTACAAAACCTTGAAGCTGCGTTAAACCAATGTTAACCTAATCTAGGTCTAAGGATCTCTATTTATAATACATAGAGTCCTATACAATCTCTAGTTATTATGGAATTCAAATCTATCCCATAAATAACTCTAACCGACTTATACACAATAACAGTGGGAACAACTTACTTTATACCAACAGTGATAGTAAGTTTCCTTTACAAACACAAGTATACTCATACTAACAGTGGCACTGCTTAAATACACTAGCAGTGGCTAGGACTTCAATTCTTCTAGCAGTGGCACTGCTTCTACATTAGCAGTGGCTAGCAGTAAAACAGACAGTGGCTAGACTTCAACACTTATCAAATACGTTCAGATCCCAACAATCTCCCCCTAAACTTGATCAATCTTGTATTGCATTAAGTTTCTGCATTCAGCTTCATTCTTTTGTAGGAGAGTTTTATCTTTTCTTGCTTGCTTGATCTCTCTTGTAAAATTGATTCATCATCCAGTAAATAATATCTTTGCCTTTTTTAGTCTTCACAGCAACTTGCAATTTCTTTTCCATTAGTTGCCTCAACAGTACAATGCTCAGAATGTACTCTCTCTCTTCCAACATATACACATATTTTCCATTCTTGAGAGAAATACACTGCACTCCTGCTCTAGCAAAATGTCTCCAGTAAGCAACTAACTCAGCACACAAAAATATATCTCCATACATCTCAGGCTCAAACATCATCTGTATCCATTCCCACACATGCCTTTCAAGACTAGATTTAACATTTTTCAAGTCCTTTTCTAACCCAATCTTATACATATCATATACATCAAATTTGTGAACTCTTTTCAGAATATCCTGCATTGACTTGTGAAAGCTTACAACTCCATTCTTTCTTTCAATCCTTATTTCATAAGCCATTTCTTCAGTTGCTATCAATACTGCTTCCCATTTGATAATTTCTGAATATTCCTCACCATCCAAGTTGATGTTTTCTGATCTGTCAGGCTTAACTATAATCATCTAATCTAATATCTCCTCATCTCTATCCAGATCACAAACATTATCATCCATCTCTTGAAATCTAGCAAATGACCTTCTAACACCTTCAATTCTCAATTTCAGTTCCTTTTCTTTCTCTAACTCCTCATCGATTCGATCATATCTTTCTTGCAATCTCCTTTGAATTTCTTCCTCATCTTTTCTAACCTTTGTCTTGCTTCAGGATTGACATGAGGATTATTATCATACATGTTTTGCAATTGTTCCAATGACATCCTCCTCAATTGTCCTGTAGAAATTCTATCTCCCCTTAACTTACAAACCAGATCATTTTTCAAATCAGCCCTTGTTGGTTTCTTTGCACTCCTCTTAGCAGCTTCTTTTTCCTTTTTCTCCTTCTTCTCTCTTTCAATTTTCTGCTTTAATGCCATCTGCAGAGGATTACCCTTTTTCTTTGCTTCATAAGCATGATATACAGTATCATCATTTAATCCCTTTGCTTTCATCTCTGCATATACTCTGCTGACTTCTTTAGTCATTTTTACAATCTGCCCATTCTCTAGCATCACATCCACTTCATCAACCTCAGATTCATTCATCTTGACTGGCACAGACTTTTGAGATTTAGCAGCTCTCTTTTCAGTTTCAAGTCTGTCCTGTTCATCCAATTCAGCCTGCAACCTCATAGCATACTCCAAGTCATGCTCAACATTCTGTGTCACCTTCTTCACCTTTGGCTTTTCCACCAATTTGCCCTTACCTTTGTCTTTTGGATCAATCTTTGGAAGTTTGGAATCAGGCTTAGACACATTGGTAGGCTCTTTGATCTTAAATGGTACTTCAGGTGTTCTGGCAGTGTTTGGTTTTGCTTTAACAGTGGTAGTGGTAGCAGTGGTAGTAGTTGCAGCAGTGGTAGCCACTCTAGCAGTGGGACTACTTGACTTTGATTTTATGATCTCTTCTAGCTTTTTAGCTTTTACACTGAACACTGGTACAGATTTCTTCCTTCCATAAGTAAGCTTAGGATCTGATCTTGGCATCGACTCCCCCTCTGCCTTTGCATCATCACCTTTCATCACAGGTTGTACCACCTCTTCACCATCATCTACCTCAACAATCACCTCTGTCTCACCCTCACCTACCTCAACAGTCTTTTGCATAACACTTTCAACAATTTCAGTCTGCACATCATCTTCCAAGACTTCAGTGTTAGCATTAGACATAGCATCTGTTTCACCCACTACCTCATCCACATGATCATACATAAACACATCATCATCAATCATTTCTTCTACATTCTTCTCCCCCTTTTTGAAAGTGTTCCTCACCAATAAAGCTTCTAACACAGCAAGCCTTTCCTTAAGTTCATCAATAACTTTCCCTTGCTCATCAATCTTAGCAGCTTGCACAGCAATTTTAACATCTTGAGCTTTATTAACCCTTTTCTGCCTCACCAATTTCTCCCAAAGTAAATCAACTGCCTCTGTCAATTGTACATTCGTCAATTCAATGTGAGATCTAGTCTCATCATCATTAGAGTGTGACCTCCTAGATTGGATCTAATAAACTTATTAGATTAACACAAGCTTTGAATTATTACTGAGAAGTTGCGGAATAACACTCAATAATATAATGAAGATCAAAACAATAAACAACACAATTAATATCAAAAGCTTCAATCTTATTGATAATATAAGACGAATACACTGAATTGTATTAGGGTTACAAAACCTTGAAGCTGCGTTAAACCAATGTTAACCTAATCTAGGTCTAAGGATCTCTATTTATAATACATAGAGTCCTATACAATCTCTAGTTATTATGGAATTCAAATCTATCCCATAAATAACTCTAACCGACTTATACACAATAACAGTGGGAACAACTTACTTTATACCAACAGTGGTAGTAAGTTTCCTTTACAAACACAAGTATACTCATACTAACAGTGGCACTGCTTAAATACACTAGCAGTGGCTAGGACTTCAATTCTTCTAGCAGTGGCACTGCTTCTACATTAGCAGTGGCTAGCAGTAAAACAGACAGTGACTAGACTTCAACACTTATCAAATACGCTCAGATCCCAACAGAGATAGTAGGTTCGATGACACCCTGGCCAACAAGTTGGGTACATTCATCAAGTGCAAGTTGATAATGACCAGGATTCATTCCCAGATGACTTGCTTTGGTGGGGTTAACATCTTCATTTTGTTTGAATGGTAAAGAGACAAAAAATGAAGGGTTTAACCAAAGTGGTGCGGGATGTTTTGCAAGAAAATCTGTATGAGATGAAGCACATGAGGTTTGAATGATTTTTTGCTTGATGTTTTCAATTGTAGCTATGGGTGGAACAACAGATGCTACAAAGAAACAATGCATGGTCGTCCATGGATTTACAAAACTTTTGTAGCGTAGACCTTCATTTGACCATCGTAGATTTGGTAACTTATGGAGAATATCAAAGCCAATTAACAGATCTTTTCCATACGAGCTTGACCCCAATAATCTTCTTTTAATAACACATTTGGGAAACAGACGTATATTTATTGGAATACTGATCTTGTCTATGATAAATGTTTCTCCATTAGCTGCCATAAAGGTTTGGTGATGAGGTTTCCAGAAATAATCAGGAAGAATTTTTGGGTTTAAAATGGAAATTGACGAACCAGTATCAAAGAATGCAATTACCGAGATGGGCTTCGCATAGACATCTGTAAGAAGATGAACTTTGGCTAGGGGCAATGGTGGATCTTCTTGTACTGGTAGAACATGAGGTATTGGATTTACCATGAATACTCCTGAATCATAATCATTATCTGATAAGTCTCAGAGCCATCGTCTGAGGAGAAATCTGAATAGGCAATTGTACAAAGGACTGAATCTCCAGGCTCATCATCAAGAGAATAAAGGGATTCAAGATCAGATAAGTCCATGGGTTCTACTTGACTTAAAACTTGAATCAAAGCTTGAGTTCTCTTTTTATCTGGATAATCTTTTTCAAAATGCCCTTTCTTTTGACAGATGAAGCATGTAACATAGGATCTTCCACGTTGTGTCTTTCGCCTTATAAACTTCCATTTCCTCTTGTGGTTAGGACGAGAAAATTTTGGTTTTTTAGTAAAACTTGAAAACCTTTTTGAATGAAATTTCTTTTTTGTATGAGTACAATCACATGATGACTTGTCTTTGCATTTGATTTATAGATACCTATCATCACAAACTGATCCAAGACTTCTGTCCGTTTTTTCAAATTCAACGAGGAATTTTTTCTGGTTACACAGCTTTGCCAATGCATTTAGAATCAGCTGGTAAAGTTCACCAAGGGTAGTTTGAGCTATCGTTATGTTTCTCGCTTCTAGAACTCTCTTTGCTTCATTTCCAAGAGATTCTGGAAAGGATTGAAGAAAGACTTGTTTCAGATTAACATCATCAACTCCATTTAAGCAGTAAAACCGTTCAGACATACGACCATAATGCTTTTCTAAATCTTTCTTCTGGGATGAACAACACTTCATTTTGAGAAATTCTTATCTTGCATGAACGGTGTGTTCAAAAGGACTGCCAATAAATTTTGAGTATATAATACTCATGAAATCTTCAGGGGATCGAGATTTTTGCAATTGTAGTTGGCGATATTCGCCAAGACTGTGATACCAATCCCGGAGGCATCCTTGAATTCTGGTAAGAAACCTTTTAATTACAACATCAATGGTATAGTACTGGAGTTCTGCTGCACACCAGGTCACCATTTCGATACTTCTTTCTCGCCACTTGGAGGGTGGTACATCATCAAAGATGAATTGTTGTTTTATGTCTGACCTTGGAAAATTTGTAAAATTTTCATCTTGTCGGTTTGGCTCATAATCATCTGGGTTAAACTGAACTGTTGACTCTGCAGATTCTGGTTCTGCCATGAACAAATGTTCAAATGCTTCTACAGGGTCAAAATCTTCTGTTTTCTGGGAGCTTGCGACAGGGGTGATAAAAGGGGTGTTTTGAGGTTTGTTATCTTGGTCGAGTGATTTTAGAAACTGTGCAACTGGGTTTAATGTTTCAATGAGAAAAATATATGGAGACTTTGAAGAAGCCTCAACATCTGGATTTACCTGTAATTCTTGAAGAGTTGTAGGAACTTCATCTTTGCTGGTAAATGATTTCAGTTTTCTTTGTGCTGATGCCCATATATTCAATGATGGAGATGATACTTGTGAATCGGAACGGGGTAATGGCTGTGGATCGAATTAAACACCCACAAAGGGGGTTGATGGTAATCTCCATGGATCATCTGCAAAAGTTGAAATTCTTTTTAGTTTATGCTGCCTTTCAAGATCTTGGAGTTGATTTTTTAAAATTTTCATTTCAGCCTCCTTTTGAGAAATAGAGATTGAAGATTGAGTTGAAGATGAGGTTCGTATCGATTGAATGATTTCCCTGTGGAGCTCTTGGATCTTGAAATGAATTTCATTGATTATGGACTCCAGAGATCGCATCTTGGATGAAATATTCTCTTGATTCTTTGTGATAAGATTCTGTTGTGAGAGAATTTTCACAAGGACTTTATTTTGGGCAACAACATTTTCACTTTTCCAATTCAGAGTATCTTCAGCAGGTTTAACTGTATTCTGGAGACCTGTTGGACCCATAGTGGTTGGATTTTTTATTTTCCAATCATGCATTCTGCGACTTTCGGGATGCTCAAAAGCGTGAGGTGATGGAAAATTTTGCTGGTATTCTTGTGAAGATGAGGGATCGTTAATTATCAGAAAAACTGGTGGGGAAATAGCTTTTTTTGTCTTTTAGTGGTGGTGAGTGTTTATGGATGATTGATAAAGCTTTTTGATGGTACGGGGATAGGTTTGGGTGGTTAGATGGTGTAGGTTGGGTTGGTGATGTCGATGGTGATGGTGATTTTGGGTGTTGTGATGGTGATAAAGATGGTTTTGGTTGGGTGTTGGAGTACAGGACATAATATTCAAATTTTCCTGAGGGTTCACCAAGAAGTCCAACTGATGGATCACCATTCTCATACCTTTTCTGAAGTTTTTTTTGTGAAGAGTTTCTCCTTTTAGGGGTTATTATTATTATATTTAGAGAGAGTTGAGGCAGATCTATATAAGACCTGTAAGAAAAAGTAAGGGGAGTTGAGGCAGATTGAGGGGTTATTATTATTATATCAACTACTACTAAGAAGATGAAGATCTTGAAGAAAAAGTATGAGAAAATATTAGAGAGAAATATTTAGAGAGAGAATGTGGAGAGAGAAGTATACAAGAACACTTATATTACTTCAAATTTGGATTTGGGCTTTTAGAGCAGTGAACAAAGATGGATCATTGAGTGGTAAGTTGAAATTTGGGTAGAAAGTAACAAAGATATTTCATGCATTTAAAGTTGTTTGTATCGTACCAATACATGCATGTTGGTATTCTACAAATCTGGTGTCTAGTAGAGCGATACGAGAATAGGCAGGAAGACCTTTTTTACCAGGAAAGGTTAAGGCAAGTCTGATAGCACCAAAATGGATATGTGTATACCCTTGGGCTAAACAGTGACGTGGAAGATCAAATGGTAAAGACAATGATACCAAATGTTCTTCTTGGGATGCTGGTAATTGGTGAGAGTCAAATTTTGAGGTTTGAACATATTCTTTGATTTGTTTATTTGGAGTGGAACCTATCAATTGTTTGACTCTTTTTGAAATGGAATGTGTTGATTTGGTGAAAACTTGGTAGGGATTTATAATGGGCATCTGGCTTACTGGAATTTTAGAATCATATGGGACATAAGAGATTTCATACAACTGATCTATTTTAGAAGAAGAAGGAGTACGAAAAATAGAGGATGATGACCGACTAAATATATTATCAGTACTCATTTTTTTTATTAGAATATAAAACCTTCTTATTCCAGAATTCTATACTCTCCCAGAGGAAACGACTGCGACAACCTTTGTCATCTTACCAATCCTACAATGGCCCTGATAGAAACTGGAAATAGTAGGCTATAATTCTTATAGTATAAATATATACTATAAGTCTAATATTAAAATTTGGCTTTCTGATGTGAAAGATCAGCAATAAGGTTGCAGTCACAGAGCATACTAATCCAAATCTTAATAAAAGAAGTATGGAGTAAAGATAGAAATAGAGAGACAAGGCTCTTATACCAAATGTAGGGGGAGTTGAGGCAGATCTATATAAGACCTGTAAGAAAAAGTAGGGGGAGTTGAGGCAGATTGAGGGGTTATTATTATTATATCAACTACTACTAAGAAGATGAAGATCTTGAAGAAAAAGAGTCAAACGGATCTTTTTCTTGTACCAGATCATCACTACCGGTGGAAGGTAATGTCGTTTGGTTTAAAAAATGCTCCATAAGCTTTTCAAAAGGAAATGATAACCATCTTCGAGCCTATTTAGGCTAATACGCTGGTTTACATTGACGATATTCTATTATTCTCCCCAGATGAAGAGTCTCACATAGAATTATTGTCAAAATTCCATGTTTTGATTACCAAATATGGAATAATGTTATTCGAAAAGAAAATGGAAGTAGGAGTAACCAGAATAAATTTCCTTGGGATGGAAATAGCTGACGGGAAATATCAGCCACAACCACATATTGCTCAAGAACTACTTAAGTTTCCTGATGAGTTATCTTCCCAAAAGATGATTCAACAGTTCCTTGGGTTAGTCAACTATATGGCTGATTTTCTTACCAAAGTTGTCAAATCACACAGTATGGTTGTCCCCTATGTTAAAAAAAAATCCTTCTCTGTGGACATCGAGACAAACAGAAGCGGTCAAAGAAATAAAGAAACTAGCAGAACAGATGCCCCCACTAAAGATTCCTGCTGGCTCAGAGAAACGAATCTTGCAGACAGATGCAAGTGATGAGTGTTGGGAAGCAGTTCTTCTTGTTCAAGACAATAATGGAAGAAGACACGTGTGTGGTTATAAAAGTGGCACGTTTAAAGCATCTGAGCAACGTTACCACTCCACTTTCAAAGAGGTCCTTGCAGTCAAAAAAGGCATTGAAAAGTTTCAGTTTCATCTACTTGGTCATGAGTTCCACATTGAAATGGATATGTCTTCCTTTCCACGCATGCTACAATTTAAAAGAAAGATGTTCCCACATGCACAGCTTTTAAGGTGGTCAAATTGGTTCTCTCAGTGGAAGTTCACAGTAAAACACATCAAAGGAACAGAAAATGTTCTTGCGGACTTTCTTTCAAGACCAAAGCACTATAAAAAGGAGTGCAAGAACCCTAAAGATGCACAATTGATCCATACTACTTACTTTCCTATGGTGTTTTCAATTTCTCTACACAAAGAAAATGGATCTTCTTCATCCTCCTTGTCTTCTCCATCGCAAGACCCAATTCTCACACTACCAGAAGAAATAGTTGAAAACATTGCAACTATGACTCTTGAAAAAAGAGCTCATTATTGTTATAAAACTTTTCTTACTATTCTTCTGAAGAAATATGGGTTATTCATGAAAGATCTCAAATTCCACCCAGATTATCCATTCTTGAATATCTTTCATATCCATGATTTAAGGAGATTTCCTAAAGAGGCACTATGCTTTTTCTACTATCTTTTTGAATGCTTCACTATCGGGATCTCATTCAACGCCATAGCTCTCCTCACCTACATCATCAAAAGTCAATTTGGAGATGTTCCACCACAGTCCAAACATTTGCTTACTATGTTACAGTGGTTTGTTCCTCATCACCAGTGGACTAGATGGCTCACAACCTCTTCCTGCAAACCCTACATTGTAGTGATGTTTAGAAGACCCAGTTGTTTCATCACACCATCTGCAGTTTGTGATAAGGGATCGCTTATCAATTACTCTCTTTATTGTTTCATTCATAGGCAGTATGATATCAACCCATCCAGTGTAACATGTGCCAATTTGTATAAAGAAATTTAGATGGAGTCAAGGAATTCCAAGGCAAAAGCAAATGGTGTAGATCCACAAATGATTCCATTTTTTATCTTAGGAAATTTGCAAAATTGGACCGATGATAATCCAGATTTTGCTAAATGGATAGAAGTTACTAATGAATGGAAAAGTAATCATCTTGAAGCTGCCGTCGAAACATCGGATGAAGAATATATCATTTGGACAGATGATGAAGATGAGCATACTTTTGGAGATCCATTTGAAGATGATCCGACAGAAGCTGATGCACGTTGGAGCCCTTGAGAAGACTAAATTAAGTATTTTATGTATAATTATGTGTGTGATTATGTAAACTTTTTATGTTTAAGTGTGTATTAAATAATGACATATGCATAACATATGCAATGATGTCACTCCCTAAAATGACATAAGCACTTATGTCATTAGCTAATAATGTAAAAAAGTATGTATACTTGTACCATGGGCTTATTACTTATACTCCCCATGGATATAAATAGTCATGTATGTTTCCATTGTAAAGCATCCAAATTTGAAGTAATATAAGTGTTCTTGCATACTTCTCTCTACATTCTCTCTCTAAATATTTCTCTCTAATATTTTCTCTTACTTTTTCTTGAAGATCTTCATCTTCTTGGTAGTAGTTGATATAATAATAATAACCCCTCAATCTGCCTCAACTCCCCCTACTTTTTCTTACAGGTCTTATATAGATCTGCCTCAACTCCCCCCTCATTTGGTATAGAAACTCTTAAAAATAAGGCTCCTGATTACCAAAATTAACTTATGTGATTTTTCATTTAGTATTAATATTATTAATTTCACATCCGTTTCCCGAATCAACTTTACATACAAGCAACCTATTATTATTGCGTCACCATCGTGGATAACTCATGAAGACCAGACATTATATACAATGTTGAGACAAAGTTTGTGACAACAGATCTAGCTTGAAATAGGACTGGTGTAATTGTTATCATGTTTGTACATTGGCTTAGATTTGTAAATGAATAGTTGTTGTTAATGATAGACGTATTTTGTAATTAACATTTACGTTTTAAGCGAGTCGAGATTTCAAGTCGCAGCGAGTTGAGCTGCGAGGTGAGACCTGAACTCGCAAAGCAATAGCATTAAAGCTATAGCGAGCCGAGTTCATTATTGGGCTTGGGCTGCATAGCGAGTCAAGTCAACTCGCAGGCCTAGTGGCTGCGAGTTGAGATGAAGTATTAATATGATTTTCTGTTTAGAAAATAAATAACTTTTGATTAAGAACTTTTGCCATTCGAATAACACACCGGCGAACTCAAGTTTCCAAAGAAAACAAAACCTAACGGCTAGGCTTTGACATTTATTTGTTTGAAGCAAAGTATTACATTACCTAAACGCGAACTTATTCGTTGTTAGTAAGATAACACCGTATTAAGGAATTCCGCACCTTAATATTACAGATAACAAAGTTATCGATCCTAGAACTAGGGACTTACAATTGGTATCAGAGCTTTCGGGCTAAATACGAGTAAAGTTCGTGGTTTTAGTATTAATCGCGTTTGATTCGGATCGTTTATACGTGCATTAGTACATATTAACGATCAAAATCACTCTCTGGACGATTTAGGGTTTGTTTACGTTCGAAATTTTCAGTTTCAATCATAAAAATACCTAAAATTTTTGTTTTCGGATTTTTCAGCCATTTCGCGAGTTGAGATTAGGGTTTCAGATAAGTCTGCGAACCGAGTTGAACTTGCGAACTGAAGTAAGTTTTGCGAGTCGAACCTCTTTGCGAATTGAAATATTCTGCGAACCGAGATCTCATGCGAACCGAGATCACTTGCGAATTGACATCACTGTGATCCGAACTGAGACTTGCGAACCGAGATTCTGCGAGTCGAGCTAAGATTGCGAGTTGAATTAATTTTCTGCGAGTCGAGTTTTCCTTTTCTGAATTCGCAAATATAGTTTAACTTTTAAACTTCACGATGTCTGACCTTAGCAAAATGATTGAGATGGAACACGAGATTGGAAAATCTAATGTTCCATCTAAATTGTTAAGAGTTGAGGATTATTATAACTGGAGGGATATGTTTGAATCTTACTGTAGATTCCATGATCTATCTATCTGGATGTGTATCAAGAATGGATACACGACACCTACACAAACTGTTGAGAATACTATTGTGGTTCTCACTCATCAACAGATGAGTGAAGCTTAAAAGAAGGAATTTGAGATTGAGAACAAGGCTCATTCTTCAATCAAGACGAGTCTTCCTAAGGAACTTAATCATCAACTGAAATCCTTCCAAACTGCTAGAATGTTGTGGACAGCTCTTGAGAAAAGGTGTGAAGGTAGTCCACAAGTTAAAGCAGGCAAGAGGAATCTCCTGAAAAAGCAGTTTACCCTGTTCAAAGCTTTGAAAGGAAAAGATCTTGATGCTTATACCATAAGATACTACCATTTGCTGAGTGAGCTAGATGACCATGAGATTGTGACTACCGAGACTGAGAAAATCGACAAGTTTATTGAGGGTTTACCGTCTAAGTGGGAAATGCATGGCATAATGCTTAAAGACAATGATGAGAGGTATGCAACTATGACCTTAGAGCAGGCTATTGATAAGCTCAGAGGTTATAATTTCACCAAGAAGACTAGAGATACTGATTCTGATCAGGCTCAGGATCTGGGACTATATCATGGAAAATCTATTATCTCTACTGCTTCCTCGAGCTCGACCACTGCTTTCTTTGTTGGTAATGCTGATGGAAAGGGTGAAATGATTACTGATGATTTGTGTCTTGTTACCTCATCTGGTAGTGAAGCAAAGGAAAAACCAACTGAGAAGTTACCTCAGGAGCATCAAAAGATGCCTATGAGTGTGAAATCTGCTGAACAACAATTATCTGTTCTTGCTTCCTTTGTAGCTTCGTATGAAAACTACATTTAGGGTAAAATCAATGATCCAATTATGTTTGACGAAGATTATGATCAGATAGACCCTGAGTATCTTGAAGAAATAGAACTTCAGGATCAACTTGCTATGTTGTCAAGAAGAGTAAAGAAGTTCTTGAAGAAAACTGGTAGAAAGGTAGTTGGCAATCGATCAGGGTTTGATAAGACCAAGATCAAGTGTTTTAACTGTCAGGGTTATGGACACTTTGCTCGAGAATGCCAAAGGGTTGTGGACACTTTGCTCGAGAATTCCAAAGACCTAAGGTAGAAGCTGGCAATGGAAAACAAGGTTCGGGAAGCACTCTTGCTTCCAAATCCTTGGTTGTAAAATAGTTGGATGGCTCTTATGAATGGAAAGCTCAGTCTGAGGAAGCTTTCATGGCTGAGATTGATGAGTCTGCATCCTACATGCCTACTGATGCAGAGTGTGATGTAAAGGTGCCTGAGGTTGAAATGAAAGCAAGTGATGAAGATGTGCTGTATATGGATTCAACTGAAAATATGAATCCTGAAGACTTTGTAGCACGCATGGCTGAAATTCAAACAGACAAGAAAGGGTATGTATTGATATTTTTACTCTGGCTGTTACTTAGTTACTGATTTGCAGTCATAGGTTAGTGTTTTAACTGTAGCAAACAAAAACCTGTCTTCTCAAGTTAGCATATTGACTGAATCTAATAAGACTGTTAGATCTGAACTTGAACTAGCTAAGATTGATGTGCGTAGGTTAAGTGACGATAAACAGGACTTAAAAGATAAAATTAAGTCTGATGCTTATGATAGGATTGCACTTAGAGATACCATTAATGAAAATGCTGTTATCAGAGATGGTCTCTATATGAATCTAAAAGACTTAAATCAGACAATTGCTAATAAGGAGAAAGAGTTATCTGATTGTAAATTGAAGCTAGTTGAGCACAACCGAAAAATAGAAAATTACAGAACCACTGAGATGGATAAAATGCTTGATGCTCAACGAAGTGTAAAGGATAAGTCAGGATTCGGTTACAATGAGACACCTCCTCCTTTCAATTCAAATTACACTAGGCTTCCAGAAGATATTGAGATGACTGAAGTATGTTCTGTAGAACCAGTAGCTAAACCTAATCAGTAAGAGGCATAGAAGAATGTTATTAAGAATCCTTCAATTAGATGATACTAAGAAAATTACTCACACTAAAGTAAAGTTTGTACCAGGTGGAGTAATTAATGATACTAAGACTGATGAAGTGATTAATAAAGAACATGTTATTGATCCTTTAGTGCCTAAGACACCGACTGCGGATGCAAAAGTTGGTAAGACACGGAAACAAATGTCCTGCTTCAAATGTCAGCAAAAAGGACATGTGGCTTCTTGTTGTCTAAATAAGAAGTTGGAAGCATCACATAAGTTAGTGAATACTGAAAAGACACCGACCACTTCTAGTTCAATTGTAGATAGGCTAGGCTCCAAACCGGGATTAGGCAGCAAACCTGTAAACATTTTGAAAAAGATGGTAATCATAGTGTCTCTCCACCTAAATCTAAAAGGCCTTATACTATGAATGAAAATACTTTCAATAAGCGAAGAGATAAGACACCTTCGAGGTTTAGGACCCCCAGTAGAAACCATAGTCAGTTTGAAAATGATTCTACTTCAAGTGCACAAGGAACTAAGTTTGTACCTAGGAGGTTTTCTACTCACTCTCCTCATAGGCCTAAGGCTACTGATCATCAATAATCTCAAACTCCTGTGAAAGTTACCAAGACTCCCGATGGGAATAGTTATGGTTACTTTAAGGAGGTACAGATTGTAGATGATCAGGGACAAACCAAGACCGTAATGGCTTGGGTCCCTCTTGAAAACTAACTGTGTACAACTTGTGATGTATAGGAGCAGACTGTGAACAAGGACAGCTGGTGGTATGTAGACAGTGGATGCTCAAGACACATGACAGGTGAACGAAGTCTACTGAGGGACTTTAAAGAAGGTTTCAAGCAAAAAGTAAATTTTGCAGGAGACAAAGGAGGAGTTATTACTCGCAATAAAGCCCGTCTAGTGGTTCAAGGGTTTAATCAACAAGAAGGAATATACTACAACGAAGTGTTTGCACCAGTTGCTAGGCTAGAAGCAATTTGAGTATTCTTATCATTTGCCTCCTTTAAAGGTATAAAAGTTTATCAATTGGATGTTAAGAGTGCCTTTTTGTATGGCAAAGTTGAAGAATTGGTGTATGTTTCACAACCACCAGGGTTTACTGATTCTGACTATCCAGATAGAGTATATCGCTTAAATAAGGCTCTATACGGATTACATCAAGCACCTAGGGCATGGTATGGAACACTATCAACGTATCTACTTGAGAATGGATTTACAAAAGGATCAATTGATAGTACACTTTTTGTAAAGTGGAACAAGAATGACTTTCTACTTGTACAAGTGTATGTTGATGACATTATCTTTGGATCTTCTGATGAAAAGATGTGTCAAGAATTTGATAAAGTCATGAGAAAAAGGTTTGAGATGTCTGAAATGGGAGAGTTAAACTTCTTCTTAGGATTGCAAGTTGATCAAAAGAAGGATGGATTTTTTATTCACCAATCTAAATATACATATGAGCTATTGGAACGCTTTAAGATGGATGAAAGTAAGGTCTACAATACTCCAATTCCAGTCAATCATAACCTTTGACCAAATACATCGAGTGATAGCGATGTGGATTCAACTCTTTATAGAGCCATGATCGGATCACTAATGTATCTAACTGCCTCTAGTCCTGACATTATGTTTGCTGATTGTATATGCGCAAGATATCAGGAAAATTCGAAAGAGTCACATATGCAAGCTGTGAAATGGATCTTTCGTTACCTCAAAGGAAAACCGAAGCTGGGACTTTGGTATCTGACTGATGGAGACTTAGATCTCATAGCTTATACTGATTCGGATTATGGAGGATGCAATTAGAATAGAAAATCTACAACCGGAGGATGTTAATTCTTAGGAGGTAGATTAGTGTCCTGGCAGTGCAAGAAGCAAAGCTCGGTAGCCATTTCTACATGTGAAACTGAGTATGTTGCAGCTAGCAGCTGTTGCTCTCAAGTTCTTTGGATCCAACAGCAAACTGCGGGATTATGGGTTAAATATAACCAATACTCCTATAATGATTGATAACGAATCAACCATGTCGATCATCAATAATCCAGTGAAGCACAGTAAAACTAAGCACATTGATATTCGACATCATTTTATTAGAGACTGTGCTGAGAAGAATTTGATAAAGTTAGTTAAGGTTCCATCTTTGGATAACTTAGCAGACTTATACATGAAGGCATTCGATAGAGCTCGATTTGAGACGTTGGTTCAACTTAACGGAATGAGAAATCCAGAGTGATTAGTCTTCCAAGGGTATTTTTGTAATAGTTAGTAGTAAGTTGTATGCTTTTAATAAAAAAAGGGGGCGTATGGCATTCATTTGCTTGTTACCTGAGGGGAATCGCCTCCAATAAAAGAACAACCGAAGTTCTTTTAGAAAAGCTTTAAGTTTTGGCTGTAAAAACTTGAGAAATGATAGTACATTAGGAGAATGAGCTTAAGAATAATAAATCTAAGTGCTAAGATTGATGTGTTAGTAGATTCCTATAAGTTTCATTAAAATTGCATACTTACCTTGGAGTTTACTTATATTTATCTGATTATGCACCTATATCCACTAATAATAACTCGTGCCCTTTATATAAGTGATAAGAATAACTAAAGTCTATTCAGATTCATTATATGGTATACTGGTAGGCAAATTATTCTTAGATTTATGAGCAATTAAAAAAATTCTAATTTTGCGTGTCATATCTTTTGTGAACTGTTATATACTGTATGACCTATGTCTTAATTGATGAATGATGGTACTTCCATACAATGTTATCATACATTTATCTACAAATGACAAATAGTTGCAAGTATGGTTATTAGTGAAACTAACAGATAACTCTGTTGTACGTGAGTACAGACCTGTTACCTTTAGTTTCGCCAATAGTCTCAAACTTATTTTAATTATACTAAGGGATCCTCTGTTGTACGTAAGTACAGATCTGGAACCACTAGTATCTTTAAAGGATGTTTGATATTTGTCAAAATTTTAACTCAAGTGTATGTTATATATTTCGAAAAGATACATTATTTAGTAACCTCTACCTTGAAATTAAAAGATGCAGTGTTATGTGTTTTACTTAAGTTCTTCAGTATATTATATAACGGTACACTTTAGATATTGTTCACATTAATAATAATAAAGTTGGCTCAAAAATCTATATCTAATTTGTTTATGTGGACCATAATACCGGTAATCATCTTGAACTGTCTATGATATTGGAATGTTCACTTTTGTGAATAATTAGTTCCAATAAATAATAATTTTTTTTAAAAAAAAATTTATAGTTATGTCTGGTGGATAAAGGTAAATAAGATATAATTTTATAAATATAAGTCTAATACTGGTTAATTTGTAATTTTATTGTAGTTATATGAATTTCATGAGGTATGCATACTAACAATCGTCTTGTTCTTATTAAAATCTAATATAAATGGCTTATTCTTCCTAATATGATCCCTAAGCAGTTAAAATTTTAAGTATTTTAAATTCGTTTGCTTTCATAGAATGTTAGTATTCTTAAGTTTTATTTTTATTTTGTATTTATGTTTAATGATTAATAGAAGTTTTATCTTTTTAAATGTGTTACCCTATGGAAATAAATTATACTGGTTGTGTATTATGTTGAACAAACGTACGTTGACAAATAAAAAATAATATATAGGTTACGTGGAATGTTAATCAAAAGTCTTCCGACTCACATGTAGTCGAGCAGCGTGTCCTGATTTTATATCGGCGGTTAATTTTTCTATTATAACTTCTGTATATTTTTTCTTTAGACTTGTCTATATACTAAAGACCATAAGGTATATAAGTAAATAATTTTAGCTCAAGATTTTTCTTTATACAAGATTAACTGTATCACGGGTTTAGTCGGTTAATATATGTAAGAAGATTATCATTGAGGAAAAATTATGTGAAAACATTTTCTTTAAAATGTTTAGGCTACATAGTTACAGAGTTAACTATATAATTGTGAATGGGTTTTAATTTATACTTAGAACTTAATTCGCATTTTTAATTTTATTTAATTATGTGAGTTTGACAAGTCAGACTTGCGAATCGAGATCCAAATTGCGCATCGAGTAAAAGTATAAAGGGTGCAAGGTCAAACGAGTCAAAGTCACCGAACCCACTTCACTTTTGCGAGTTCACTTCAACTTGCGAATCGACCAGTTGCGAAATGAGACGAAATCTTATTTTCGTTTGATTTTGATTTTACACAGACGAGGAAGAGTTTTTGAATCCGTAGTTAATATACATCTTTTGATTGCGATCATTTTAAGGTATAAACCAACGGATTTCACCATATAATTAACTCGAAATCAAAAGTCTTATAAACTTAGGGTTTCATTTTAAATTTTAAACGATTTACGTAGATTAAAGGTGTTATTTGAAAAGAATCTTGTGGATTAATGTTAAACGAACCTTAATGAACATGAACAAATCGATAGATCTTAGTAACAATGATAGATTAATCAATTTTAGTTTCAACCCGCAACACCAGTTCATGTTGCGAGTTGAACACAGATTCAACTCGCAGATCTACTTTAGCGAGTTGAGATTCTGATTTGTTGACTTGTTGACCGTGCGAGTCGAAAATGATCCTTTGACTTGCGGACCGAGTTGATTAGCGAATCGACTTGCGAGTCGAGTTGCGGATTGATTTGGTTAGCGAGTTGACATGGCTGCGAATTGAGTTGCGAATTCAGTTTTGATTTTTGCAAGTTGAACATAACTCGTAAAAATAAAATGTAACTTGCGATTTAAACTTTTAATGTAATATGCTACTTTTATATCTATCTACTTGAAACTTACGACTTTAAAAGTTTATTATAATATGTTTTGACGTAAGAATTTTAAATTAATACGTAATGACATATGTATTTTTATATATATATAAGACTTTGGTTTTTAAATTAATTTATAAGTTATATATATATATATATATATATTATTAACTTATGACTGATTAGTAATAAGTTATATTATTATATACGACTTGAGACTGCAAAGTAACAAGTTATATATAAATTCTAAGCTACAATGTTTGATGAATTTTGATTCATAGTACGTTATAGTTTAAAATTAACTAACGTGTGTTAATTGTTGTTGACATTTGTGTTTGTATAGATATGGCACGACAATTTGATAAAGGTCACAACATTCTAGTTGATCTTGATATACGAGCAAAGGGAGCTAGCAAAGTAGCTTCAGTGCTTACATTTTTGGCACGTTCACGCATTCGGTATGCTATTACGGCGTCTCCGCCTATTTCTCAGATGATACTGCATGACTTCTGGGAAGGTATCAAGTATGATCAGACTGTTGTCCCTCCAGTTATTCGTACAATTGTTAATCAGCAACCGAATGTTTTTACTGTTGGAAATCTTCGTGAGATTTTACAGCTTGGGACGGAAGAACAGGAGAACGGAGATGTAGAGTTTCCCATGGATTTTATAGAGGGAGCTATAGGCTGTATGGGATATAATAGTGATAGACGAGGACGTCAGTTCCAAAAACCTTTGGTTATTGGACAGTGGAGGTTTTTGTGGCACATGATTGTCACAGTTTTTGCACCAAAGAAGGGTGGTTTCGATGAGTTGAGCCCTGCCCTCATATCAGCTGTACTGTCCCTGGTTTATAATAAACCATACAGTTTTTGTGAACATATTTTTGGCGAGCTGGTTAGACAGATTTCGGGTTCTATCAGATCACGGTTTCTAGTTTACCCGCGTTTTTGTATGCTGATCATTCGCGCTCGTCTGCCAGAGCTTGTTATTCCTGAGCCGCACTTACGCGTAGATACTATCGGGCTCAGAGGCTACAACGCTATGTTTTTGCAGACAGTAAGGAAGGAAGGGGTAGTTAAGCCTGAGGAGAGAGAACTTTTTGGTTCTATTGTCGATCCTGCCTATGTGACGCCACCGAATAATGGTTAGCTAGATGTTGGTGCTGCTGCTGCTGTTCCAGACCTGATAGCTGATGTGGTTCATGCTGAAGATCCACAAGAGCTGATTGAGGATGTCTTGGAGCAACCTGGACATGCTGGGGAACAGGTGAACCCAGATTTTGCTGCTCAGGTTTTACAGGAGGTGCTTGTACAGCATGATGATGCTACTGATCCTGTTCTACGAGCAATTGAGCAATATGTTGCTCCTGCTGAGGTATAATTTTAATTATATAATAATATAGATACTTAGTTGATAAATTATTAATATAATTTTATTATATAACGATAATGATATAGATAATTTGTTGATTAGATAATATTTTTAATTATAAAATATAAATATTATTATGATCAGGGAGCTGAGACTGCAGACCCAGAGGTCACTCAACTTGAGGGTGCGCAGGGACAGCTTGATGGATTTGAGGGTTTACCTTCTAAGGTAATATATCAGATTAATCTTAAACATATATAGAACTTGTATGATAGAGCTTCTAGCTAATCATAAATGTTTAATATATTTAATATTTAGGATTCTGATGTTGGTCCATCTAGAGGCCGTGATGGTGAATCGGCTTCAGATGATAATGATGATAGTACTCCTTCTCCACCTCCAGATGCTGGTTATATTAGATATCGATCTAGGATGATTCCAGATCTAGCACTGGAGGAGAAGAGAAAGGCTAAGGAAGTCGACCCAGACTTCAGTATTATTGATGAAGGTCCTAAGGAAGAGGATACATCTCTTATCTCTCAATGCTGTAAGCGTTCCAGGACTTTGACCATTCAGGATGGTATGTTTTACTTAGAGTTAGATTATCTTAACTTGATGTTTATCAGGAGTTCAACTGAGACAGTTAATTCTGTGACAATTTCTCGAGATACACCACAAGTAGAGACGATGATACCGGTGGTTACTGAACTAGTATCTGTACCATCTAAGGTATAAGATAAACATTTAGTACTACAAATGTTATATATTTAATTAGAGATTGAGACAGAGTTATCTGTAACAATTACTTCTTTAATTGTATCTAACTTTACAGGCTGAGAAAATGCTAGAGTCAGTGGAACCAGAAATGGTCTCCAGGACTATTGAGAAGGAAGTTGCTGAACTAGTACATGATGCACAATTTCCAACTAACAAAGCTAGTAGATTTGCAGCTAGTCTTCTCACGAAAGCTTTATCTCAAGCTATTCCACAGCTTACACCTGAGTCTCACATTGCTTTGCTTACACCACCTGGATCATCAACAATTTCTGTCATTCCGACGACTGATGCTGAGAGGATTATATCCTTAGAATCAAGAGTCAAGGAATTGGAACAGACTACATCCAAGATTCCAGGGTTGTTAACTGAGAATGTTTCTCTTGCTCAGTAGATGGTTCATATCAGTGAATCTCATGTGACTCTATTGAAGACTCATGATACTTTGCTTGCTGATTTTACTGCTCAAAGACTGAAGCTTGAACACTTAGAACGATTAGTGTTAAGAGTGCATTCAGGACAGTCAGCTCAGGGGGAGATATTGATATATCAAGAAGCCTGCAAAGAAGATGAGCTAGCAAAGAAGAAAAGAGATGATAAAGATGATGATCCCAGTGCACAGAAAGATAGTGAGCCGACAGGTCCTTCAAAGACTGGTGAGCAAACTATGATTCAGGGGTAGTCTGCTGGTGTTAGTGCAAGTGGTGATGGTGTTGGTACAAGTGCTGCAGGTACAAGTGAAGCTGGTAAGATAGCTTAGACTTGTGTAGTTATTTGTATTTAGGATTTAGTTGAATTATGATTATAAATTATAACTGTAACTGAATAATTGTAACTTAAATGTTTTGGTAATATATTCGGCTTGAGATTATTATTACAAGTTAAGTATATTAGAAATTGTTTAAGTTATTTGATTCTGAAAAGTTAAATAAATTAGTGATCGAAAGTCTTCCGACTCATTGAGAAGTCGAGCGGCGTGTTCTGATTTATTTCAGCGGTCAAAATTTATTTTAACTTAGACATTTTAGACTTGAGAGTTTTTATAACTGACAAGTTAAATATGTATGATTTTTAACTAGACAAATGATATATAATTTAAAGATATAATTGAAAGTTAATTTTTTATTATATAACAGTCCAATTAAGTCTTGAAAATTATATAAGTTAGTTAATTGTAAACTTAAATATTTGGTGATTATTCACAGTGCATTAGAGTTTAAATTTAATTAATGTTTGTTAAGTGTTTGATATAAGACTTAGGAAATCTTAGGTTGATTCAGGATAATCAATAAAAGATTTATAAGTTATATATTTCGCGTTTATACTAATTACACAAAAGGATTAATATTGGAATTCTTAGATTGATTCAGGGAAATCAATAAGAGAATTTAAATTATTAATTTATTTGTGTTTATTTGTTTTCTCTAGGAATGGAAATACTAGATCTATCAGATTCAGAAAATGATATCTTGGATGAGATAGATGAAGAGATTGATTATGATCTTGAAGAGGGAGAGTTTCAACCACCTACAGATTGGACTGCTATTTCTGAGATTGTGCAAGACATGAGTGTAGATCTAGATGAACATATAGATGAACATCATGTGAGCCCATCTAGGACAGAGGTTGTTATTGATAATGATGAAGGTCCAACAGTTATCGATATAGATGAAGATATCGATGATTCAACCGAGTCTGAAACTGAAGTTCTTATTCATACGAATAATCCTGCTGTGAAGTATAGGAAACTTCCGAAACAAAAGAATAAGATTGGAGTTTCTGAAGTGGATATTACAGGAAAGCGAGAACCACGTAGAGGGATTATTGGTTGGTACTTTGACTCTGAGCTGAAACTTTTTGCTATTAAAAGATTTGACGGAGTTCAATATTTTGAGCGAAAGCTTGCAGTGTTTAGTTCTTTGCCTAGATTTGAAATTCGAGATTTGGCTCGATTACCTTTGAAGAACCCAAGTGATGATTTTGTTGGGAGATATGTTGAACATATAATCAAGAGTGAGGTTCGAGCTAATAAGTTTGAAAAGATTAAGCCAGGAAAAGGAAAGACTATTAAGTTGGCAGAGAGAAGTCAAAGGACAGGAAGAAGAAGAAGAAAGAAGGCTTATCCATCTGTCAAGTGTGTACAGTAGATTTCGCTAAAGACAATGCCACAGGATATTTTGGGAAATATGAAATGTTGGTACGTGGATTCAGAAACTGGAGAAGCTGTCATGGTTGAAGCAGATGATGAGGTTGAAAGTGGTGAGCGTGAGATCTTTAAATTTTATGACCATCGACACCTAATGAATATTTCGAAGAAAGATTTGTTAAAGTTACATGAAAATAGAATCTTGATGACAGAAACATGGGGTGATTTAGCACGAGATTATCAAATGATGGTTAAGACTTGTATTAAGATGAAGATATACGCAGAAAGTAAAATTTACCAATGAAGACTAAAGACAAGCGTGAAGATAAAGACGCTAGAGCTATTGTCAAGGGGGAGTCTGTTGAGACAAAGTTTGTGACAACAGATCTAGCTTGAAATAGGACTGGTGTAATTGTTATCATGTTTGTGCATTGGTTTAGATTTGTAAATGAATAGTTGTTGTTAATGATAGACGTATTTTGTAATTAACATTTACGTTTTATGCGAGTTGAGATTTCAAGTCGCAGCGAGTTGAGCTGTGAGGTGAGACCTGAACTTGCAAAGCAGTAGCATTAAAGCTATAGCGAGCCGATTTCATTATTGGGCTTGGGCTGCATAGCGAGTCGAGTCAACTCGCAGGCCCAGTGGCTGCGAGTTGAGACAAAGTATTAATATGATTTTCTGTTTAGAAAATAAATAACTTTTGATTAAGAACTTTTGCCATTCGAATAACACACCGGCGAACTCAAGTTTCCAGAGAAAACAAAACCTAACGGCTAGGCTTTGAAATTTATTTGTTTGAAGCAAAGTATTAGATTACCTAAACGCGAACTTATTCGTTGTTAGTAAGATAACACCGTATTCAGAAATTTCGCACCTTAATATTATAGATAACGAAGTTATTGATCCTAGAACTAGGGACTTACATACAACTATCGTCGACTCACTATATACAATAAAATATCATATACCATTTGTTGGAGGAAACTGTTACACATGTAAAATTACAATGACTGGATATCTCTTTGAATCGTGTTATCACTTTAAAAATAACAATTCTACCCTATATGCCTTGGGTTACATGAATTTTATTTTAGGATAAGACAAAAAATGGTGTTCTTATTTGTGGCTACAAAACAAAAAGCCGGTGCTAGAGAGTATTTCTTGTTGTCTCTGTTTTTCTCATTTGGATTACTTCTCACTATATGAGCACCCAACAATCAATGTAGGTAATTGGTGTTAATTGTCCAACTAAATCTATCATTTATCACTTGCAGCATTTTGATATTCATAATCATTAACATCATAAATTCCTATAAGTTAGGGTAATCAGCAGTCATGATTAAATGGGTCAAAATAGCCTCTTGACCCATTATGTTCAAAATTATACTATTACCCACTTTATAGTCTCATATAAGACTAGTTCATAATTCTGTCTAAATTAGACTAATTCGGTCCATTTCATACTATTAAGCCACTATATAGTCTACTTTAGACTAACTCGGCCTAAAATAGACTAGTGCCTATTTTAAACTAATTTTGTCTCTTTTAGACTCATGATTGTTTTCACAATTGCTTTGGGTCAGGGATGTTATTAACTTGATGGGCATACACTTCGTACCTCCTAACCCATTAGTAAGTCAAATAACAATATACCTCAATTACACTAAATTACTAAGACTGTTGCATTGCACATGTATCATGCTAGTTATGTATTACATATAAATACTCTAAACCTCTTTTTGGGTCTCATACATACATCATAGGCTTCTAAGTATAAGAGATGAAGGCATTGCACTTGAGTAACCGCTTAGTCGATTTAATTTGTGTGTTATTAATTTGTTGATTTAAGACACTTGAGTAAATCTTACAAATTAGTGATTTATTTTAGTACATATTTATATATTAAGGACTTTATTTGAGAGTAGAGATCTGAAAAGAACATATTTATATTAAGGACTTTATTTGAGAGTAGAGATCTGAAAAGAAGGAGATATTTGAGAAGAAAAAGTGAAAAGTGTATTAACCAATCAAAGTGTGATATTTGTCATCACATGTCAGCACACATATTGGCTTTTTTGTGATTTTGACAAATTAAATAAATAGTCCTAATTGCTAAAATTGTATTTCCTCATTTACACTCTACATCTCCGCCCCATGCCACCACCTTCTGCCACCACCAACCGTTGCAAACTGTCATCCGCCAACCACTGTCATCGATCGCCAGTCGCCGCCGTCATCCTCCGACAACCATATTATTTCCAGTTTTTTTTATATATTATGAATTTAAACTGTAGTATCACATGCATTGCAATTAAAATGTAGTAATGTAAAATGCAGTATAATTTAATATAAAAGTATTTGTTACAATGTAAAAAGATGTAAAATACAGTACAATTCACGTGAATAGCAACTATATTGATGTTGTGTAAGATGCAGTGTAGTTGAATTAACTACATTTTATATTTTACTGCGGTTTATATTTCACTGCATTTTGTTGTTTGATGTATTTTGCACTACTATATGTCGTAAAATGCAGTAGATCTGCGTTTTGAGATCTACTTTTTCAAAAGATATATTTTGTTTTGATCATATTCTCAAATCTATATGTTTTTAATGTAGGGAAAATTATATTATATACCCGAATATAATTTCATTATAACAACAAATTATAAGTACGGATTACACAAAAGTAATTCCAATGAAATCACTGAAATAAAATACAAATGAATAAGAACGAGTAGGATACAGAAAGGATATTCATCAACAAATGATGAGCCGAGACCCGTGTTTAACACAGTTCCCTTAAAACAGATTCGCTGTCTATTTCCCAGGGTACAACGGTCGAAGCAGTAGTACTGCCGGACTTGAACCATGCCCGAAAAGATTGTCAAAATTATTCTTTATAAACTACTCCAAAGGTTTGTTCCTAACTTGACCAAAATCATTAGGTCCTAACATTAGTAGAACAAAAGTAAGCTTACAAAAACACTATGTGAACTTGTGTGTGTGTTTTCTAGAGAGAAAAATGATTCATTTCACTCACTTCACTAGAGAACTAATCTCAAAGTTATATTCATAGATCAAGGGGAAAACAAAAGGATGAAAATAAATTGTGACAAGAAAATGTCATTATTATTTCATATGTTTTGTAAATATGAGAGGTCACAATAAGTTGTAACCTTTCACCACACCTTGAAAATCAATTGTCATTCCTATATCAATTAATTTCCAACAATCCCCCACGTGAATGAAATTGATAAACCAAAATAATATCAATAAGGGTTTTTTGCCGAAAAATGCATCAATAGTTCAGTTTTTTGCATTTTCAGGTATCAACTAATTTTTTTGCCAAAAAATGAACCACTAATTTAAAACTTATCATTTTCAGGTATCAGTAACCATTTGAAACAGTAGCGATCAATATTTCAGATTGAGTTTTTCCGAAAAATGCATCAATAGTTATGTTTTCTGCATTTTCGTGTATTGACTAATTTTTTTCCTTTAAAAATGAACTACTAATTTAAAATTGATCATTATCGGGTATTTGAAAAAAAATTAGTTGATACCTGAAAATGCAAAAAATAGAACTATTGATTCATTTTTCGGAAAAAAATATATCCACATGGATTGCCACGTAGGCAAAATCGGATGAGTTATCATTTTTTTTGGTATCCGGTAACGATACCCGAAAATGATAAGTTTTAAATTAGTGGTTCATTTTTTGGCAAAAAAATTAGTTGATATACGAAAATGCAAAAAACTGAACTATTGATGCATTTTTCGGCAAAAAACCCTATCAATAACCTAATTTCTTATTCACCTCTCTTTGAGCATTGATATCTCATTCACCTAAAATCCACTTTGAACATTTATAGCTATGAAGTCGTGGCCATCGACTACACAACCCTATAAACTATTAAACATAATAAATATATGTATATAATTATAAAAGTCCAAAATATGTGAAAACTCATTTTCACCTAGATTTTTCAACATGAATAGAAATCGAACTCCCAAAACACACAAGTTCCAACAAAATTTTCAACAGTTGAACCCTGCATAGAATAGGTAGGTGTTACCCTTTGAACCTTTCATTATGAAATGCACTTAGTCTTCTAGCTCACAGTAGACGCGATGTCTTTGAACTGGTCTGCCTTTTGTGTAGACAACAATACACTTCACACAGGATTCTCCCTGACATGGTCAAGTCCTCATAGTCATGTTCATTATGGTCCTAAAATACTAGTCTAGTTCTGTGAGGGCTATTAGAAATTATGCCCTCTTAATTCCCTTCGAAGCGACCCCACTTCTCTCTCACATAGATGATTCCTTAAAGATCTTTAACCGCCTTATGATATATCTTTAGAAATCATTAAAAGCTTAATGCTTAGCCTCATATCACTGTCAATATCATTTATCGGAATGGACTAGGAAGTTTAGTAACTCCCCCAAGTGGTTTAAGATGTTTAACAACTTCCCACAGTGACCACAGTTTATAAAATTAGGTTGTTCTATTGAACCTAGATCTTGGGATCTCCAGTCAACTAGGTTAGGTTTTCCTTTATATAAACTATTCAATAAGGGCTTTAGTCTCATTCCCCAACTTGATCTCCTCTCAACTCCATGGTTGTCGGATCCAAAATATTATCATTTAACTTCAAAGAGATCAGTTGGTCTACACTTAAACAATATCAAGTCAACTACTTTTTTAATGTAATACACTTGATTAATATTGATTCTTATAATCTTTGCAAGCTTACATTTGGTCAACACCGACTCATATCAATTAGAATTATCGACTCAATTCTCATTTGACTGCCTTTCAAAGAATCAATTTCTCATCAATCATGAACTTGTATCAAAATGCAAGACACCCCCCACATTTTCATGCTATTGTGCAAAAGTTCTCTATTTTACAACCACTTAGGGTTATTGCTTTTTCTTAACAAAGCTTCCCCCCACTTGTCTTGCAATTAGGGTTATCCAGTATGATTCTAATCAATGATGCAGTCAAATGCCCCCACATAAGATTTACATCTTTGTGTTCCAGATTTTAGTATATTTTGAGCAATTCTTAGTCATAATCTAGGTTTGACCTAGAGACATTGAATTTAGAGAACTTAACAAAGTTTTCGCACTCAAATTATAACACGCAAATCTGAATTCTATTTGGGCAATCCTAAATCCAGGATAATATAACAAAAGATAGACATCTTTATGCTTATAATTATCCTAAATTTCATATCTTTAACTGAATTCCATATAATGGAAACAATCCCCCATCATTGTCGTCAAGTTTCACAATATAACAAATCCACTATTACTGAATGAAACATTTATTTTTATCTTTATACAAATTCCACACATTGGAATGTTCATTTGTTAATTGATCTCTACGGATGATCATCACTAACCAGTTCAAGTCTAGCATGCCATAGACCTCAAGACCTAAGCTTAAGAATAGAAGATGCATCATTCTAATTCTCTTTAGCTTTCTTCTAACAAGGAATGTAACATCATGTCCCTTGTTAGTAATCATTATTATAAAGACCAAATCAACCTTTTGAGACAAAAACCACCTCCCAAACAATAAACATTTAGGAGGGTCTCAAATACATTTTACTCTTATTACTCATTCGGATATTTCATTAGAGTCCTAACACAATTGTCTTTGATCTCTAAAGTTTCACCAATTGCCCCATAAATAGGAATCAACTCAAGTCGAGGGGCAAAAGTCAATTTGTCACTACAAATGTGACAAAACATCATACCATATATTACGCTTTCTCAAGGGATATACACAACTCCCTTGCTATATATTGACACCATATTGTCAATTCTATTTGTAGTCTTGACACTCTATCAAACCAACTAGGGTGATAGAATCGTCTACTAACAAAAACTAATCATACTAGACTTTGTATCTTAGTGTTAAATCTTAAATTCATATTTGAATTTTTCCATATGACATATCCTTAAGTCATGTCCGTCACATTGACATGCTTCGTTAACATCATAAATTTGTAATCATCTAACATGATGTGCTCAATTTTAACATAATGATTTTAAAGTTTAATTCAAGTCATAAAATGCCTTAATGAATATTTTTTAAAATAATGTCATGGGAATAACAACAACAACAACAATGAACAAAACCACGCCTCTAATTGTTCTAATAAAATTACTTTTTAACGTTAAATTATCCTTTAAAGCATAATTATATAATACCATCTTGAAAATCTCTTTAATGAAATAGACTAGTTTTGTATCCTTCGATATTTTGGATATTAACAAAGATACATTATGTAATAACAATATCCAACTAGAATATTTCTGTCATAAGTTTTATTCAAATAATTGTAGCGAATACATAACCAATCCCATGACAACTATAAAAATGAAACTTAAACAAATTATATGCCTCTTCACTTTCCTCATTAGATATGGCAATCACGTCAATATATTCATCATGATCCTCTTCGAGTGATCACGAGTTCATCACTAAGATGTATATCATATTCATCTGGTTCCCATTACGGCCTATTGCATAGGGCATGTTGGTTCTCTCAAATTGAAGATCCTGACATTCACAATCTCATATTCACGTTTCATTAAGAAACTAAAACTTAGAACAATGAGGAATAAGTTCTATAGTTTTTTTTTCCTTTTTATTAAATACTTAACTAAACTACATCATTATTGAGAGGCCGTTACAATTCACGTTAACTATTATAAAAGAACACATTAAACCTTATGTCTTGAATAGAAAGTATATTCCAAGACCAATAAGGTAAATATGGAATATTGAATAAGAAGTATATTCCAAAACTAACAAGATAGGTATTAAACCTTATATCTTGAATAAAATATATTCCAAGCCATAAGGTACTAAAACATCTTAAATAAAAAAAATTATTCAAAACCAATAAGGTACAAAACCTTACATGCATCTTGAATAAAAAGTATATTCCAAACCCAATAAGCTAGTTACAAAACCTTACATTTTGAATAATATTTTATTTCAAAGCTAATAAATCACTAAACCATATATTTTGAATAAAAGATAATCCAAAATAATAGGTTTGAATTCTTTTTCTCAAACTACAACTTATTTGTTAAGGCCATGATGTAAAATCATTCAACAAATCCAACACTTGTAGACATTTATTGTTACATCTATTTTGCTTACAAAAATATAACTAATACAAGTATAAGTTTCGTGAAACTTTCTTGCAACATGTGTAAACCATATTGATACATAATAATTTGTTTAGATAAAACAAATCACATGTAGTTTTCGGTTTTCAATTATCACAACAAATCATATGTAGTTTTCGGTTTTCAATTAGACAATACGATTCAACAATGCACGTTTCCTGATAAAAGTGGTAAAGGTTTTATAAACCTTTCAACACCTAAAAACATATACGTTGAACCATACACAAACCGTTACTAATTTTGCACATCATTTCCACCATGATACCAACCCCAAAGCAACCATTCAAATCCAAAAGTAGCGATCTTTGTATCAACTATGAGTGATCGTTCAAACATCCCCCATAGAAAATTACGGGACTAAAAGTTCAAAGCTCATGATATTATAAAAGTTGTCTGGTGATGCTACACATTGGCATTCATTATCGTTTAAACATATCTTTTGAAATCAAATATAAAACCAAGAGTTTATGCATGTCTTCTTGATGACACATTTTTTTTTCTTAACCTCTACGCACAATGCATATTTTTTTATAATATTGTTTCAGAAAACTGTGACACCCGGTCAAAAAAGGCTAAATTAGCTCCTAATTTAAACCTCAATCATCCGAACTCAGTACGTGTTAAAATGAAAGCATCTGGATATTATAAATATAAATATATATATATATATGTATATATATATATAACGTAAAATGATTATTTAATAATCATATGTAATCAAATCTGAAAGAACGCTGAAACTCAAGACGTTGGTGCAAAACATTTATAAATAATGTATTATCGTTAAGAATAAATGTTTAGTAATTTATTGTTTAAAAACATTATACAACGTTACAATCGGGTACAAAAATACGGGTATTTTGTATTGTAAATGGCAACCAACAACTCCAATAATTGGAGCCAGTTTGCTTCTTCATTAAGACAACACCAAAATTATATTTTAATTCACTTCCATTTCACTTCTTCATTCATTCACCAACTCGATTATTTCTCCATCTCTCTCTCTACCATCGGCTCTCTCTCTCTCTCTAGAAGACCACCACGGCCCCACCACAATCCACCAAATTATACCATCAAATGACCATAAATCGCAAGACTCATTTGGAGAAAAAGGATCACGACAACGAGGGCTACATTCCTATCTTTTCGGATTTCTCTCGCGACGATTTGTAAGAATCCCGACATTTTCGAAAACTCTTGTATTTTACTTATTTTACTTGTTTGTTGTTGATCTAGCTTAGTGATGTCCAAATAAGTATGAAAACTTGATTTCGAAACCTTTGTCGGAAACTTGCGGTTTTGACTATTTTATGGAATCGACACTTAGAGACACAACCAACTGAAAGTAATAATTTTATGAACTCTACACACCAAAATAAGGGTTGGGTAAAAGTTTAGGGTCAAACCGAACTCGTTTAGTCACAACCCTTATGTCGCACAGATCATAACATTGGTAACGGATATAACTAGGAGTAGAAACGGATATAACTAGAAGTAGAAACGGATATAACTAGAAGTGGAAACGGAGATTATTACTAGAAGTGGAAACAGAGATTATAACTAGAAGTGGAAACAGAGATTTTAACTAGAAGTGGAAACGGATATAACTAGCAGTGGAAACAGAGATTATAACTAGAAGTGGAAACAGAGATTATAACTAGAAGTGGAAACAGAGATTTTAACTATAAGTGGAAATGAGGAAATTATAACTAGCAGCCTTAACTAGTGTAGCTCATCACACGATACTTGAAAACACTGAACCACAAATTTTTAGACTCGTGTAGCAACTAAACCTTATACGATACAACTTGCACATGAAACAAATATACTTTATAAATATACAACGAGTCAAACATAATAATAATACTTTGGGAATTATTATTACAAGCCATCACCAACGGGCCGTACATGTTTTCGAAACTTAAACCTAATCAATCACACCAAACCATTTGGAGATTACTAGTCGAAGAATAACTAGCATACATGGTCTATTGAGACATCTAATCATTAAAACCTTGCGCGTTTAGGACGCCCAACGGGTTTCAGTCGTTGAAGATGACATAATTTTCCTTGTGTACAATCATTAGTGCTTAATAGCATCTCATTAGACTCAGATGAGTCTCACAACCCCACTTTTTTTGTTTTAACTGATTTAAAACTCGGGGTGAGATACAACACTTACTTGTTTTCGTGATCACAGTTATTTGGTTCGTTAATTTAATTATTAACTCGGTTAATCATATTTGATTTTCATTGTCGGTATTGATTTTGTTCGGTTATTGCATGAGTGTTTTAATTCGGAAAAGTCCTCATAAGTGTATGGTTCATTAACTTAATAAGGCGCGATTACTAAAAGATAGATCTATCATGGGAGTGACGTCCTCGTCCGGGTTGCTAGCTACAACCACGTATAAACGGGCATTTTAGTAATTATTATGGGTGTTGACACCGTTCGGGAAGCAGAAAATCGGGTTAGGCCTTGAACCATAGCTCAGTGCAATATTAGTGTCGGTATATTTAAATTCCAAAACCTTAATTGGTTTAATCATTGTTCAGTAACCTTAATGGGTTAATCATTGTTCGGTATTAAATCGTCGGATAACATTGTGTATCACAACATGCTTTCTGATAAACCTGTGAGATTCACCAGCCTTATAGCTGACCTTTTAGTGTTGTATTCTCAGGTGATCAGCTACAGTAGGGTGGCCTGCAGGATACGCTAGCTAGTACGAGTCGCATGCATCTATAAACATATGAAGATTTTATTGCATTATCTTTTGTTAATCGGTTATGTATTAAAATCTTCGGGATCTAATTACGCAAACTCATTAATGTTGTAAACTTATGACTTAAACCATGTATTATGATGAACGCCAAAATGTACTAGATTATAGTATTATTTACCCCTTGTTTCATTGAATTCTTATGCAATTTGTTTGAAGAAGATACTGATTTCGTTCATATTTGCATTTAGGAGTTAATTGGAGCTTGAATCGGAAAAGAATCAGAAAACGAGCTAAAAAGTTGAAGTTTGAAGAAGATAGTAGAAATGGTGAAAAGTTGAAATTTTGCATCCATACGGCGTATGGATTGAGTGAGCTGAGCTGCCAGTTACGCACGCCTGGACCATGGGCTTTTGCATCCATACGGCGTATGGAAATTCCATACGGCGTATGGATTGATTCGACAGAAAAAATATAAAACCCTAATTTCACTTCATTTTTAGGGTTATCACTTATCATTTCTCTTAAGCCGTTTTTCAACCATTTCAGCCTTATTTTCAGAGCATTTTGACCATAGAAATCAAGAAGAATTGAAGTCTTTTCGATTGTTCATTCATATCTTCCATTTCTCGGTTCGAATATGTTATTCCTTTTCATTTGATTATGATTTCGACTTCATATTTGGGTCTGAGTTTCTGTAATAATATGAGTAGCTAAACTTTATATGTATTTACTTAGATGATGATACTTGGATGATGGTTTGATTATTGATTTGCGAACGATATTGGATTTTATGAATGTTTATGTGTTTATTTGATAATCCTTGGTTATTGATTGATTATTGTTGATTACGTAACGTGGTTTCTTGATTGATTGAGATTGAGTTCCATTTGGTTAAGAGATTATTGATAATTGTTAGTTTTGGTTAGCAATTATTGCTGAATAGATTGAGTTTGACAGGTTAGGGTTAATAACAAGATAACTATCCTTAGTTATAAACTTTGTTGATTCAAGTCACAAAAGTAAATCACATTAACGGCGTAGGTTTAATTTAGAACATAGTTCGATGGGCAACGTTATTTGAATAATTTGCGTGTTGAAAACAACCTTGTGTCTTTCTTAATTGTGTTAGATTAACTTACCTCGGAAAGGGGGTTGTCTTATTTGTCATATCGCAATAAAATCCATTGTTTGAGCAAATCAATATAGTGATAACCGGAATCTAAGGAAAGTAATCTAAGTGAATACATTTTTTTCATCATTTGAATCAAGTATTATTATTTGGTTAATTGTTTTTATAGTTCTTATTTATTCTACTTTATTTAATTTAAAGTTTATTTCATATTTCATAATTGTTAGTCAATTGTTCGATCGGAACTAAAACGCCCCTTTGTTTTATTTGAATTATATTTTGATCATTTTAAACAATTTCCATCTTATTTCATAATTGTTAGTCAATTGTTCGATCCGGACTTACCATACTATACTATTATGCGATCATGTATTCTTGCATGAGTTGTGTATTAGCAAGTAAGGTAATTTCTGTTTTTAAAACTAAGCCTCATTTACACGACATCATATTACTTTTGTAAAATGTATAAACGTCTCATGTAGAGTCGTTTGTGTGTACTTTGGTGTTCTGATTATTGATTAGTCACACCCGAATGATCGCTTCCGCAAATCATGAAATCGGGGGTGTGACAGATTGGTATCAGAGCCTAAGGTTATAGCGAACTAGGTTGCATTTAGTGGGCCTAGACTATGACCGTTAGGCAGTATTCCTCATTAGGTATACTAGTTTAGGAATTACATCATACGAGTTTAATTTAACATAGCCTAGCTAACTATGTATAATTAAATAAAGATGATGTGAAGTCTGAAAGGGGTTATGTCGAACATGAATGCACTAGTTGACTCTGACCACGAGAGAACCGGGACACATACTTGATTTGTGCTAGACATAACTAGGCGGATATATATGTATATATGGTATATACATATATGATTAGGCTATTATATATATTTTATATATATGATTAGGCCTCGGATAATCTTTGACATACTCGTAATACACTTGCTATAGTAATAGCCGACTTCCTTATCACAACAAGTACATCATTGGACTTACCGGTCGTAAGTTGATCAAATCAGGAAAAATAGTATCGGGATGTACCCTAGCTTTAGAAGGTCATCTCTTCGAGATAGACTTACCCCGGTAGAGTTAGGAAATTTTGACGTAGTAGTTGGCACATTGATTATCGAAAAATCGCCCTTCACTCGTTATCATGATTAACATTCAGAATCAGTATTCCTCTAAGGACTGAAATTTTTCCTACATTTCTATCAAATTCATTCGAACAGAAACAGCAAACCCCACAACGGATGGTCACGTGTCGGATAACGAACAAATTCTCAAATATCCCTCCAGATGTGATAATTTTTGGCACCTTTGTAAACTCCATATCTTGTAATCTTTTGGACATGCATGTTAACTGATTACAATCCTATTATCTTATATTGTCAATTGACATTTTATACGTCAGTTCACTTGTTCAGTGTTCATATGATTATGATAATCACTTTCTTCGATTCAAACTCTGACATGTCCTTTATCTTGTTATTAAAGGAACATGCATCCACGACGTAAAACGTACAGTCAAGCTGAAGTTGACCAACTCATCGCTCTGAGAGTAGCTGCTGCATTAACTGCTCGACAGCCAGAAACTGAGAGCGATGATACTCTGAACAATACCCCACCAACCAAGCTCTGCTCCTACAAGGACTTTCTCAACTGCGAACCTCTGAAATTCAAGAGCACAAAAGGATCCATCGGCCTACTGCAATGGATCGAGAAGATGGAATTTGTCTTCCGTATTTGCAACTGCCCGGATGACTGTAAAGTTAAATACTCTATCTGCATACTGATGGAAGGTGCACACACCTGGTGGAACACTCATGCCCAGACTGTGGGTATTGATGTTGCTTACAAACTTCCCTGGGATGATCTGAAAAAGATGATGACAGAGGAGTATTGTCCTAGAGAGGAAATACAACAACTAGAAACTGAATTGTGGAATCACACCATCAACGGCAATGACATAGCTGGATACACTACCCGCTTTCATCAACTAGCCCTCTTTTGTCCAACTATGGTCAACCATGAATACAAAAGGGTCGAGAGGTATATCAGGGGACTTCCCGCCCAGGAATGGTGACTGCATCCAAACCGGAGACTATCTAAAGTGTTGTTCATATGGCTCACAGCCTCATGGCACAGGTTATCCGTGACGGGAAGGACAACAAAAGAAAAGCTGATGGAAACCCTAACATAAAAGGTCAAACTAACAAAAAGTCTGCAACTGCCAAGATCAGCACCTCTGGATTTGGAAACAAGAAGGAGTACACTGGAACTAAACCCTTCTGCTCAAAATGTAAACGCCACCATGACGGGCCTTGTGGCACCCCCTATGACAAGGGCCAGAGTTATGGTCATCTTGCTAAAGACTGCCGAGTGAAAGCTTGTTATGAGTGTGGCACAGTAGGACACTACCGAAATGACTGTCCTAAGCTGAAAAATAACAACATTGCTAAGGGAAGGTTCTTCGTGTTGAATGCTAGAAACACTCAACCAGACCCTAACACTGGTACGTACTTTGTTACTAACATCTATTCTATTCTTTGACGGCAGTGTAATACATAATTTCACTCTAAATTCAATGGTTAAAACTCTTTCCTGTTTATCACACTTCTGTTGAGATCGGTAACTCAGATATCATTATTGATATATATCGGTAAATCGGATATCACTTCGGTGATCTAGTTCGGATATCACTTTGGTAATATAATACAGTTATCACTTTGGTAATCTAGTCCGGGTATCACTTTGGTGATATAAATCGGGTTAAGTATCGGAAATCTATATTTGTTAATATAGAATGGCTATACATATTGTACGGTATCGGTAGTTACGTCAAACTCTAGGAACACGGTAAGATTTACAAAGTTCGGTGAACTATAAGTTCAATCCGTAGTTAAACTTGTTAATACAGACCGACCATGTCACATAGACATAAGGGTCGGGTAGAAATCAGAATTCTCGCTCATTATCTTTAGTGAACTCGGATTAATCGGATGCGTTGGAATTAGACATATCACATAGTCGACCTTAGAAATGTGCGGACCTCAATTCGGTTAAATTTTGGGACGAAATTCTCCTAACAAGGGGAGAATGTGATACCCGGTCAAAAAGGGCTAAATTAGCTCCTAATTTAAACCTCAATCATCCGTACTCAGTACGTGTTAAAACGAAAGCATCTGAATATTTTTTATATATATATACATATATATATATATATATATATATAACATAAAATGATTATTTAATAATCACATGTAATCAAATCTGAAAGAATGCAGAAACTCAAGACGTTGGTGCAAAATATTTCTAAATAATCTATTATCGTTAAGAATAAATGTTTAGTAATTTATTGTTTAAAAACAATATACTACTTTACGAGCGGGTACAAAAACACGGGTATTTTGTAATGTAAATGGGAGCCAACCAACTCCAGTAATTGGAGCCAGTTTGTTTCTTCAATAAGACAACACCAAAATTATATTTTAATTCACTTCCATTTCATTTCTTCATTCATTCACCAACTCAATTATTTCTCATCTCTCTCTCTACCATCGGCTCTCTCTCTCTCTCTAGAAGACCACCAAATTACACCATCAAACGACCATAAATCGCAAGACTCATTTGGAGAAAAACGATCACGACAACGAGGGCTACATTCCTATCATTACGGATTTCTCTCGCGACGATTTGTAAGAATCCTGACATTTTCGAAAACTCTTATATTTTACTTATTTTACTTGTTTGTTGTTGATCTAGCTTAGTGATGTCCAAATAAGTACTAAAACTTGATTTCGAAACCTTTGTCGGAAACTTGCGGTTTTATCTATTTTATAGAATCGACACTTAGAGACACAACCAACTCAAAGTAATAATTTTTATGAACTCCACAGACCAAAATAAGGGTTGGGTAAAAGTTTAGGGTCAAACCGAACTCGTTTAGTCACAACCCCTTATGTCGCACAGATCAAAACATCGGTAACGGATATAACTAGGAGTGGAAACAGATATACCTAGAAGCGGAAACGGATATAACTAGCAGTGGAAATAGAGGTTATAACTAGAATTGGAAACAAAGATTATAACTAGAAGTGGAAACAGAGATTATAACTAGAAGTGGAAACAGAGATTATAACTAGAAGTGGAAATAGAGATTTTAACTAGAAGTGGAAACGGATATAACTAGCAGTGGAAACAGAGATTATAACTAGAAGTGGAAACAGAGATTATAATTAGAAGTGGAAATAGAGATTTTAACTATAAGTGGAAACGAGGAAATTATAACTAGCAGTTTTAACTAGTGTAGCTCATCACACGATACTTGAAAACACTGAACCACAAATTTTTGGACTCGTGTAGCAACTAAACCTTATACGATACAACTTGTACATGAAATAAATATACTTTATAAGTATACAACGAGTCAAACATAATAATAATACTTTGGGAATTATTATTACTAGCCATCACCAACGGGTCGTACATGTTTTCGAAATTCAAACCTAATCAATCACACCAAACCATTTAGACATTACTAGTTGAAGAACAACTAGCATAGATGGTCTGTTGAGACATCTAATCATTAAAACCTTGCGCGTTTAGGACGCCCAGCAGGTTTCAGTCATTGGAGACGACATCATTTTCCTTGTGTACAATCATTAGTGCTTAATAGCATCTCATTAGACTCAGGTGAGTCTCACAACCCCACTTTTATTGTTTTAACTGATTTAAAACTCGAGGTGAGACACAACACTTACTTGTTCTCGTGATCACAGTTATTCGGTTAGTTAATTTAATTATTAACTCAGTTAATCATATTTGATTTTCATTGTCGGTATTGATTTTGTTCGGTTATTGCATGAGTGTTTTAATTCGGAAAAGTCCTCGTAAGTGTATGGTTCATTAACTTAATAAGGTGCGATTACTAAAAGATACATCTATCATGGGAGTGACGTCCCCGTCCGGGTTGCTAGCTACAACCACGTACAAACGGGCATTTTAGTAATTGTTATGGGTGTTGACACCGTTCGAGAGGCAGAAAATCGGGTTAGGCCTTGAACCATAGCTCAGTGCAATATTAGTGTCGGTATATTCAAATTCAGAAACCTTAATTGGTTTAATCATTGTTCGGTAACCTTAATGGGTTAATCATTGTTCGGTTTTAAATCGTCAGATAACATTGTGTATCACAACATGCTTTATGATAAACTTGTGAGATTCACCAGCTTTATAGCTGACCTTTTAGTATTGTATTCTCAGGTTATCAGCTACAGTAAGGTGGCCCGCAGGATACGCTAGCTAGTACGAGTCATGTCACACCCCGTCTAAAGCGGAAACAACGGAATGCAACACATGACTAGATCATAACACATTGATATAAAAGAAATTGACTAAATGAAATTCAACAAAATGTCATGAAATCGCTTCACAACATCACAAATACAATCGTTCACAGTAACAAATTAAAAATGCACTCTAACAGTCTTGCTAAGCCACCTTAGTCTCAGTCCTTGAATTACTAGCTTCACCTGAAAAGAAATGCTTAAAAACATCAACACATGGTTGGTGAGTTCGTATGTTTTTAAGTAAACATTTTATCAAATCAAATTCGTATCGTTTTAAACACATGAGTGCAAAGTATACTATGTATAATAATACAACGTTCAAGAATTCATAAGTTATCCACAATACAAATAAGTTACACGTTTCAACATTCAAGTAAGATACACGCTCAACGTTTCAAGTAATCACAACAATGTTCTGTAACACCATACGTTTCTACGCTCCTACGTTTCTATGTTCCATCGTTCCTACGTTTCTACGTTTCTACGTTCCATCGTTCCTACGTTCCAAGATAACCTTACCTCAACGGTGGAAACATCTACATGTGTAAGATTACAACGTTTCTATCCTCGTTCCACACAAAATAACAACACACAAATGCTATGCTCTATTCAGTTATCGTTCCACACAATCAAATAATACACATTAAACTATACATGTATTCATAGCAACTCATGATCAAAAGAAAAATCAAAGATTGTTCTCACAGCTATAAAACAGTTTAAAATATATGAGCATTCTTTACCCCCAAAATGTTAAAAATATAAATAAAAAAGGGGTCACGAAACTCACCTTGATTAGTAGTTTAAAGCAAGCACATATCACACCAAAGGTCGCAGGGAACTATGAATGTCCTATAGTATATAATGTTTATGTTTATTAGTTATGTGTCTAAATTATTATGAGTTATGTGTCAACATGTTTATATTCACGAGTCGAAACAAAAATTCCTATATGTTTGCTTCTATCTCAAATTTATATCCCCATTACAAAGCACACCATATTAAATAAAATAAATAAATTAAATCTTACAATTTCAAAAATGTATTTTGTTTACAGAAACTCCAGAATTAAACATATTTTAACCACCACAAAATAACTAGAAAATATTTTGATCAAACCGATTTAAGTTTTCCAACGTTTTCTGAAAATTCGTCACCCATAACAGCAGTTTACAAAATAATTTTTATAAAATAATCCAGTGCGTTACAGAGGCCGAAACCTCACGTTTTTATATAAAAACATCTAGATCTACAACTTTGTAGTTTTGACCGAAGCCTGAAAACGTACATAATCGGGTTAAATCGACCACTGATCATGACTGAAAAATCGGGACAGATTCAGAGATTTCGATTATATAACTTTCGGTTTAGAAATAGCATTATACCCAACACATCCATACCCCAGACATATAAATCAACCAAATAGTATTTATATTCCAGAAAGATGTAAAGAAAATATATAGATTAGGGTTTATGATTATACCTATACGTATACAGGAACAAGAAACACACGTAAGCAATACTTGAATTCGATTTTTGGGAAGCTCTTCATTCTCTTTTTTTTCAATGATGGGCAGCAGAAAACACAAGGATGAATCGCAGGTTTTTAATCCAAAAAGGGTTAGGGTTTGATTTAGATTCTTATTTATATGTATGGACCTTCTTGGACCCCAAGTCCTAGGGTTTTGGAAATGGGTTTGGGCTTGTCTTGTGGGCTGGCCAAA
Organism: Pseudognaphalium luteoalbum; assembly: GCA_963422505.1. Classification (NCBI taxonomy): domain Eukaryota; kingdom Viridiplantae; phylum Streptophyta; class Magnoliopsida; order Asterales; family Asteraceae; genus Pseudognaphalium; species Pseudognaphalium luteoalbum. The sequence goes on from OY730198.1 coordinate 80,023,983, forward strand.
TGGGCTCACAAGGGAGGGGTTTGGGTCAGTTTTTAGGGCCAAACAAAAGAATAAACTCAGGTCACACGGTTTAAATCAGCCCAGCCCAGAACTGTTTGCTTATTTTACGTTTTGCTTCGTATCTCCTTCGTTACACGTCCGTTTGTAATAATTCTTTTTGCGTTTGTTTCGTTTTTTCAAAAACGAAGACTTTGATTTAAAGAAATCTATGAAATAAGTCTTACAATAAAAATGAGCTTTTACGGTTTAAAATACGATTACGGTATGGTGATGGTTGTCACAAGTCGCATGCATCTATAAATATATGAAGATTTTATAGCATTATCTTTTGTTAATCGGTTATGTATTAAAATCTTCGGGATCTAATTACGCGAACTCATTAATGTCGTAAACTTATGACTTAAACTATGTATTACTTTTGTAAAATGTATACACGTCTCATGTAGAGTCGTTTGCTTGTACTTTGGTGTTCTGATTATTGATTAGTCACACCCGAATGATCGCTTCCACAAATCATGAAATCGGGGGTGTGACAACAACATTTAAAATTCATTCTAAAATGAATAATCAAAACCATAATAATTGAATAAATGTAATAGTCCACCCAATCTTTCAGCAAAAAGATTAATCCAAACATTAACCAATAGAAGCAAAGAAACTAACACCAAGGTTTCCGTTTCTATTGCACTTTTAACCCATATTTTAAGTTTGTACTTCATAGGAAATAAACCAAGAACAGAGTTATAACAATAATTAACTTCTTCCGTTCATGTACCAAAACAAACTTATATGTAATACATTCTACCGGATTATAAGTTTCCCAATATATGTTAAAATACATTTTAACAACTAATCTTTAAATTCTTTTGTATAATTTGTTCATCCAAATATTTCTTCAAGGTTTCCATAAAACTTTTCCGAGTACTCAATTATAAAAAAATCTGTTTTAAGATTGTAGGGAAAGTTATATTATATACCCGAATATAATTTCATTATAACAACAAATTATACGTACGTATTATGTAAAAGTAATTCCAATGAAATCACTTCAATGAAATAAAATACAAATGAATAAGAACGAGTAGGGTACAGAAAGGATATTCATCAACAAATGATGAGCCGAGGCCCGTGTTTAACACGGTTCCCTTAAAACATATTCGCCGTCTGTTTTTCAGGGTACAACGACCGAAGCAGTAGTACTGCCGGACTTGAACCATACCCGAAAAGATTGTCAAAATTATTCTTTATAAACTACTCCAAAGGTTTGTTCCTAACTTGACCAAAATCATTAGGTCCTAATATTAGTAGAACAAAAGTAAGCTTACAAAAACACTATGTGAACTTGTATGTGTGTTTTCTAGAGAGAAAAATAATTCATTTCACTCACTTCACTAGAGAACTAATCTCAAAGTTATATTCATAGATCAAAGGGAAAACAAAAGGATGAAAATAAATTGTGACAATAAAATGTCATTATTATTTCATATGTTTTGTAAATATGAGAGGTCACAATAAATTGCAACCTTTCACCACACCTTGAAAATCAATTGTCATTCATATATCAATTAATTTCCAACATTTGGTAGTGAAAGAGGGTTCATCGACGATAGGTTCTTCAACGATGGTCGAAAAGTATGCCGGTTCGTCGGTGGTGATGGTTAAACTAACACGTCGGTTACATCTAGTGGATGTTGGTTCACCGAAGGTGATGATGGTGGTGGTAGAGCTGGAACGTAGTTTCGGTTTCTTCGTCATCGAGTTACAAACAAAACCCATTTTTTCACCATCGTTTATATTTTTTGCTATTTTCGCGTACACAATTGTTTTGTGGCTCTAAAAGCTTCTTTGCTTGAAGTAGTTGACGTTTCCGTTATCGGTTTATAAAACACGAACGATTAAAATGATTATGAAAGTAGTGCTCGAATTTTAGAGTTTGGTGAAACTGTGTGTATTTTTGTGTGGATAAGTGTGTGTGTTTTTTGAACAAAGAAAGAGAAAGTGGTAATTTAGTTTGACCAGAAAAACAGAAAGGCTAACCAAAAGTGATTAATGGATGTTACAAGTAATTTGATGAATATACCGTTTGATTATAATATCAACTTTAGAGTTTTGATCCCTCATCTTAAAATATCATCAAATAACCCCATGCGTAGATGTTGACTAATCTGGACCATTGAAAAAAAGGAAAGGAGGGTCATGATTTAAATTATCCTCAAATATCCCCTTCCCCTAGAATCCTCCACCTTTATGGATAATGATTCGTACACCAACATAATTTAGTTATACACCACAAAATATGTTTTATAGAGTTGTACGGTATAATATCGTAAATCGTATATAGTAGTGTATGACCACATTATACCACCAAATGTGTTTTATAGAATTGTACGATATAACCATAAAGCATATATAATGGTGTACGATTAAAATACGGTGATATACGAATTCTTTATTCATCATATGATAATGATAATTCAAATCAAATCAAAATAGTCCCTGTAAATGAAAAAGTAGTTTAAAATGAATGAATATAGAACCCACACCTACCTAGCTTCAAACCCCACAAAAGTTCGTTGACTTGACTTGACTTGAATTTTATATGGTCACTGCAATTCCTTAACCTCTGTTTGAGCCACTCTAATTTCAACCAAATGGAACAAAAAACTGACGCACACAACATCATGTTTATCTAATCCAAGTAGCCCCAATTCCCTTCTTGTTTTGGGTAACCCTAATCCCCACTATACTTTTCATTTTCAGTAATTACATACTAATGTTAAGGTTTTTGTTTTTCTATTCTCAATAATCTCATTTTAGTTACAAAGTTTCTTGCTTTTCTCAATAATTCAGACCTTCCAACTTACTGCAGAAATTGAGTAGTTTTCAACTTGTTACTGTTGCCAGTTCACTAGTTAAAATGTGATGACATTTATGTATTGTAATGTTTCTGCTACAATTTCAGGTAAAGGGGTTTCAAGGTTTGACTTTCATCTTTGGATCCAAGGTTTGACTGTTACTACTTAGATTCTTGTTATTTTATATTGTTTTTAATTCTTGTTGCAGTTTATGCTTAGTTTGTTGAATGACACATTATACAAAGTTTGACCTTTTGTGCTAATGATTTAGTAACTAGTCATTGGCATTTTGAAGTGCTTTTTTGTCAAAGTAGTATGACAGTTAGTTTTGGTTGCAAATTTATAATATGTGTAAATTTTAGTGCTTTTCTGTTTTTTTAGCTATACGTTAAATGTGTAAACTGCCCTTTTGTCCTTAACTTTTTGTCAAAGACATGGGACTTGAACTGCTGTTTTCGATATGAAAGAGTTAATGCATTTATGCGTTAGGGTCATTTTTGGTTCATATGTGCTAAAAATGTTGATTTTTGATTGTAGTGTGGTGTAAGTAATGTTTATGTTGGTTAATCCATAATCATTGTTACCACTTGTGATTAAAATTTGTTTGAGTAAACTATTTCGGATTCAAAATCGATTCAATGGTTAGTGATTAGAACTGCAAGAATCAGATAAAGTGATTCATTACAGCTAAAGGTTGACTTTATGTTGGTCAACTACTGTTCAAAATAATCATCTTCAATCTTCTGTAGATATTTTTATCAAGATCTTAAAAAGAAAAAAATGAGGAGAATGATGGTGGATATTCCACTCCCTCCAAAATGGAAACAGTTATGGGATACATGGGATATCAGAGGCTTTATCATCTTGAGTGTTTCGTTACAAATATTTCTCATTGTTTTTGCCCCATTATGAAAACGAACAAATAGCAACTGGATAATTATGCCATTATGGTCTGCTTACTTGCTAGCTGATTGGGCGGCTAACTTTGCAGTCGGGCTCATCTCTAATAGTCAAGGGAATCCTGTAGTCAACTCTGGTCAAGCTAAAGATAATGAGGACCTTCTTGCCTTCTGGGCACCGTTTCTTTTGGTTCACCTTGGTGGTCCCGACACCATTACCGCTTTTGCATTAGAAGATGATGAGTTGTTGCTTCGACATGTTCTTGGTCTTGTGTTCCAGTGTATAGCTGCAATTTATGTTTTTGTTCAGTCATTACCAAAAAACCGCCTATGGGTTCCCACAATGATGATGTTTATGACAGGAATTATTAAATATGCTGAGAGAACACGTTCACTATATCTTGCAAGTGCTGATAGATTCAAAGATTCAATGCTTACAGAGGCTGATCCAGGCCCGAATTATGCAAAACTTATGGATGAATATTTCTCTAAAAAAAAGGCGAAACTACCCGCTAGAATTGAAATGGTTCCGGAACCAGATAGAGCTGTTAAATCAGCCAACAAGGCCAAAAAAGGTAATTTAACCGAGTTGGAAATCGTGCAATATGCTTATCGGTTCTTTGAAACATTCAGAGGGCTGGTTGTTTGTTGGGCTAAATTCTACTGAAGATCAAATGCTCAGAATATTCTAAGTGTTTAGCCTGTTCAAAGTTAGTGCTGCTGCTGCAATGAAGACTTAGTTCTGCTGGTGGAAGTTAGCTCTGTTCATTTATTGAAAACAAAGTTTTCCAGAGTTAGTTCTGCTAGTCTTTTGATGTTAGTTATGCCACGTATCTACAAAGTTAGTTCTGCCAAGAGCCAAGATTTGCAAAGATTAGTAATGCCAGTTCAAAGAGTTAATTCTGCTCATGATTTTGTTAGTGCTGCTTAGTGGGTCTGCTTTCTACCAACTCTGCAACACAAGTACACCTACTTCAGACATGCTTTTGAGGAATAGTGCACGCTGCAGACAAGGAATGATAATGCATTTAATGCAGGCGTGTTTCCTAGAAAACTTGTCTTAGAAAAGTAGATTTTGTATAGATTTTATACAAGTTATTTAGTCTATAAGTATGTACTTGGTTCATTGTTAGAAGTGTGTCCATACGAGTCAATCTGTGTATCTAAGTGCTTATATATGTACTTGTATTTGTAAGTCTCTAGTCAAGTTGTAACCAAGCTTCAAGGTTTCTTTGTAACCCTGATACAATTGTGTATCCGTATTATTTCAATAATAATATTGAGGCTTTTGGCTATTGAATCAAGTGTGTTCTTACTTGTTTACAAATCTGTTTCAATTAATTTACAAGTCATACACATAAATCTTCCTACTTGACAAGTGTTATTCCGCAAACTGCTTGTTAAAAATTCTTAGCTTGTATCAATACATTTATGTCAACAAGTGTTATTGTGGGACCCCATAATTGGTATCAGAGCAAGTGTAAGCTTTGAATTCAGGAAGATCTGAGAAAGAGCTGTGATCATTTAAAGTTTAGTTCATCTTAAGCTTGATATTATAAATATGGCATCAGAATTTGTAGATGGTGTTCAAGTGTCTAGAATTCCTATTCTGAGACCAGATGAATATAACATGTGGAGAAATAGAATCAAGCAACACATATTGCTCACAGACTATCAGTTGTGGGACATTGTGGAAAATGATCCCAAATATAAAACTGATGCAAATGGTGTAAGGCTGTCAAGGGGTACACCAACAACTGAACAAGAAAGAAGAGAAAGAGCTACTGAACTTAAAGCTCTAAGCACTTTGTTACTTTCCATTCCAAATGAGTATCAAAGTGAGTTTGAGCAGGTTGATGATGCTAAGGTGCTTATGGAGGAGCTAGACTAAAGATTTGCAGGGAATGAGAGCACCAAGAAGAACAAGAGATCAATATTCAACCAACAGTTTGAGAACTTTAGTTCTGTTAAATCTGAAACCTTGACTTAAGTTTTCAACAGATACAGAAAGCTAGTTGGTGAGCTAAAGAATCACAAAGTTGTCATAGACAAAGATGATCTTAATAGGAAGTTTTTAAGATCTTTGGGTGAAGAATGGACCATATACACTGTAGGTCTAAGACAAATGAGTGATTTGGATGATAAAGAGCTCAATGATCTGTACAATGATCTTATAGCTTTTGAGCCTGAAGTGAAAAGCAGGAAGCAAAGTGTTGGTGAAGCACAGAGCTTACAGAATGCTGCATTTATGTCCATGGGAAGAGCCAAAGCAGATTCAAAAGGTTATGGATTTGTATCTACTGTGAAAGGTGTATGATCCAGTTCATCATCTGTAGCACAAGAAAAGTCTACAGATCAAGTAGTAGAGGCCTTCTTTGCTAGTCATGTGAACTCTTCACTGACTAATGAGGAGTTAGAACAGGTGAATCCTGATGATCTGGAGGAGATGGACATCAAGTGGCAAATGGCTATGATTACCATGAGGGTAAAAAGGTTCTTGCAAAGGACAAGAAGGAACAACTTTGCAGGAAAAAGAGATGACAATGTGGGGTTTGATAAAAGCAAGGTGGAATGCTATAACTGCCACAAGTTGGGTTATTTTGCCAGAGAATGCAGAGCTCCTAGACAAGAGGTGAGTGGACAGAGATCTGGGGGTTATAATGCTGCTTACAATGGATCATAGAAAAGGACCATTGTTGTTCAAGAGTCTACACCAAATGTTCTTGTTTCACAAGATGGTATGGGGTATGACTGGAGTGATCAAGCAGAAATGGAACCACAGAATCATACCTTGATGGCTGTTGGAGAGGAAAGCACATCAGATGAAGTCCCCTATGAGGTACAAGCAAAATTATGTTCTAATGTATGTAAGAAAACTGTTAAACACTACAGGGATCATAATGCTAATATTTGCAAAGAACTTCTGACACTACGACAGATGTTCAGAAGTCGTTAATATGTGAAATAAAAATTGTGGGATTAACAGTAAGTGCAAACCTTAGAGTGATGCACTTTAAGAAATCAATGATTTCATGGTAATCATCTGATCCTTGTAGCTTAAGAAGGAAGCCACAGACGTTGTCTTGATCACCTGTGTCGAGTGTTTTGGAAGAAGAAGATGAAGATGCCATTTTTGAATGTTAGGTTTGAGAGGTTTTGGGAGGTTTTTGTGAAGGTAATTTTAATTTTCGATAAAAAGTGCAAGTGAATTGAAAAAGTGTAGTGTTTGGCAGATTAAATACCCTTTTAAAGTGAACAGTACTTTCAAGCCCTAAAATAACACTAGCAGAATTAAAGTTGGAAAAAGTTACTTGCAGAATTAACTTTAGCAGACTTAACTCTAGCAGAAGTAACTCTAGCAGAAGTAACTCTAGTAGAAGTAACTCTAGCAGAAGTAACTCTAGCAGAAGTAATTCTAGCAGAATTAATTCTAGCAGAATTAACTTTAGCAGAATTAACTTCAGCAGAAGTAATTCCAACCTTTCTTCATATTTGGACAATTCCACGTTACCCTTTATATTAATAGTGCTGGCAGAACTAACTTGTGCTAGCAGAATTAATTTTGTTGAAAATTGAGTTAGCAGAACTAACAACCTTTGAGCTTTTAATCCTGCACTATTAGCTTAAAAACACAATAGAACTAGCATAATTAAATTGTACTTGCAGAACTAAATAAGATAATCACTATCTATACTAGCAGAACTAAGTCAATTCCACACTACACTTTTTTAATTATGCTAGAATTAATTCTACTAGAATTACTTCTGCTAGAGTTACTTCTGCCAGTGTTAAGTCTGATAAAGTTAATTCTGCCAGTAACTTTTTCCAACTATAATTCTGCTAGTGTTATTTTAGGGCTTGAAAGTACTGTTCACTTTAAAAGGGTATTTAATCTGCCAAACACTACACTTTTTCAATTCACTTGCACTTTTTATCGAAAATTATAATTACCTTCACAAAAACCTCCCAAAACCTCTCAAACCTAACATTCAAAAATGGCATCTTCATCTTCTTCTTCCAAAACACTCGACACAGGTGATCAACACAACGTCTGTGGCTTCCTTCTTAAGCTACAAGGATCAGATGATTACCATGAAATCATTGATTTCTTAAAGTGCATCACTCTAAGGTTTGCACTTACTGTTAATCCCACAATTTTTATTTCACATATTAACGACTTCTGAACATCTGTCGTAGTGTCAGAAGTTCTTTGCAAATATTAGCATTATGATCCCTGTAGTGTTTAACAGTTTTCTTACATACATTAGAACATAATTTTGCTTGTACCTCATAGGGGACTTCATCTGATGTGCTTTCCTCTCCAACAGCCATCAAGGCATGATTCTGTGGTTCCATTTCTGCTTGATCACTCCAGTCATACCTCATACCATCTTGTGAAACAAGAGCATTTGGTGTAGACTCTTGAACAACAATGGTCCTTTTCTGTGATCCATTGTAAGCAGCATTATAACCCCCAGATCTCTGTCCACTCACCTCCTGTCTAGGAGCTCTGCATTCTCTGGCAAAATAACCCAACTTGTGGCAGTTATAGCATTCCACCTTGCTTTTATCAAACCCCACATTGTCATCTCTTTTTCCTGCAAAGTTGTTCCTTCCTGTCCTTTGCAAGAACCTTTTTACCCTCATGGTAATCATAGCCATTTGCCACTTGATGTCCATCTCCTCCAGATCATCAGGATTCACCTGTTCTAACTCCTCATTAGTCAGTGAAGAGTTCACATGACTAGCAAAGAAGGCATCTACTACTTGATCTGTAGACTTTTCTTGTGCTACAGATGATGAACTGGATCATACACCTTTCACAGTAGATACAGATCCATAACCTTTTGAATCTGCTTTGGCTCTCCCTATGGACATAAATGCAGCATTCTGTAAGCTCTGTGCTTCACCAACACTTTGCTTCCTGCTTTTCACTTCAGGCTCAAAAGCTATAAGATCATTGTACAGATCATTGAGCTCTTTATCATCCAAATCACTCATTTGTCTTAGACCTACAGTGTATATGGTCCATTCTTCACCCAAAGATCTTAAAAACTTCCTATTAAGATCATCTTTGTCTATGACAACTTTGTGATTCTTTAGCTCACCAACTAGCTTTCTGTATCTGTTGAAAACTTGAGTCAAGGTTTCAGATTTAACAGAACTAAAGTTCTCAAAATGTTGGTTGAATATTGATCTCTTGTTCTTCTTGGTGCTCTCATTCCCTGCAAATCTTTAGTCTAGCTCCTCCATAAGCACCTTAGCATCATCAACCTGCTCAAACTCACTTTGATACTCATTTGGAATGGAAAGTAACAAAGTGCTTAGAGCTTTAAGTTCAGTAGCTCTTTCTCTTCTTTCTTGTTCAGTTGTTGGTGTACCCCTTGACAGCCTTACACCATTTGCATCAGTTTTATATTTGGGATCATTTTCCACAATGTCCCACAACTGATAGTCTGTGAGCAATATGTGTTGCTTGATTCTATTTCTCCACATGTTATATTCATCTGGTCTCAGAAAAGGAATTCTAGACACTTGAACACCATCTACAAATTCTGATGCCATATTTATAATATCAAACTTAAGATGAACTAAACTGTAAATGATCACAGCTCTTTCTCAGATCTTCCTGAATTCAAAGCTTACACTTGCTCTGATACCAATTGTGGGGTCCCACAATAACACTTGTTGACACAAATGTATTGACACAAGCTAAGAATTTTTAACAAGCAGTTTGCGGAATAACACTTGTCAAGTAGGAAGATTTATGTGTATGACTTGTAAATTAATTGAAACAGATTTGTAAACAAGTAAGAACACACTTGATTCAATAGCCAAAAGCCTCAATATTATTATTGAAATAATACGGATACACAATTGTATCAGGGTTACAAAGAAACCTTGAATCTTGGTTACAACTTGACTAGAGACTTACAAGTACAGATACAAGCACTTAGATACACAGATTGACTCGTATGGACACACTTCTAACAATGAACCAAGTACATACTTATAGACTAAATAACTTGTATAAAATCTATACAAAATCTACTTTTCTAAGACAAGTTTTCTAGGAAACACGCCTGCATTAAATGCATTACCATTCCTTGTCTGCAGCGTGCACTATTCCTTAAAAGCATGTCTGCAGTAGGTGTACTTGTGTTGCAGAGTTGGTAGAAAGCAGACCCACTAAGCAGCACTAACAAAATCATGAGCAGAACTAATCTTTGCAAATCTTGGCTCTTGACAGAACTAACTTTGTAGATACATGGCAGAACTAACATCAAAAGACTAGCAGAACTAACTGTGGAAAACTTTGTTTTCAATAAATGAACAGAGCTAACTTCCACCAGCAGAACTAAGTCTTCATTCCACCAGTAACACTAACTTTGAACAGGCTAAACACTTAGAATATTCTGAGCATTTGATCTTCAGTAGAATTTAGCCCAATAATCTCCCCCTAAACTTGATCTTTCCCTGAAAAGATTCAAGTTTTCTACTTTAAGCTCTTCTCAAATTGTTTTCTGATCTCTGCATCTCTTTTCTTTCTTATTTCCTCACTCTGAGCAGCATGTTTTTTAAGTGCTTTCTTGTAATATTGTTAAACTTCATGCACTAGAGAAACAGCTGTATCCAGATCATCACATTTCATTGTAAGAGAGAGCATGGAGCTTAAATGTCCAACATTCCAAGGATATTCAGTACCAATGAAGAAGTAGGCAAACACTCCACTATGTAGCTGCACCAAATGTACTCCATTATGAGAATAGCAGTACCATGCCTTTACCCTTGACATATCCTTATAAAAATCATTCTCAGGATCCATCTCATACAGAATAGAGAGACTGTTGTAGACAATGTGCTCAGCACTATGCTTTTGAGCATTTTGATATTTTCTTACTGCAATACTCCACATGTCATCTAAGTCATCTCTGGAAAAATTCTTTATGCATCTGTAGAAGGACTGATATTTCTCCTCTGTGTTCCCTGCCCTCACAACCTTTAAATATTTTCTCATTTGCCCATCTGTTTTCCACATCCAGTCAATAATAGGAAAATGTACAGCAATAGGTACCTTAGGGCTTTCAACCTCAACCATAGATCTGATCTGTGTCCAATCAACCACTTCTTCCTCAGCAGGCTTTGTAGGCTCAGATGTAGAAGATACCACAGCAGGTACTTCTGTTTCACTTTCACTTTTATCATTTCTGACAGCCATCCTTTTCCTCCTTTTGAGATGAAGGGTTTCTTTTGGAATTTTCTTTTTGAGAGCATCAAGATCATCTTTTTCCTTTCTCTACAATTCTGCCCTTCCCTTTGCAATTTCTGCTTTTCTCAGTTGTAGTTCTTTCTCTGCTTTCTTGTTCAGTTGTTGGTGTACCCCTTGGCAGCCTTACACCATTTGCATCAGTTTTATATTTGGGACCATTTTCCACAATGTCCCATAACTGATAGTCTGTGAGCAATATGTGTTGCTTGATTCTATTTCTCCATATGTTATATTCATCTGGTCTCAGAATAGGAATTCTAGACACTTGAACACCATCTACAAATTCTGATGCCATATTTATAATATCAAGCTTAAGATGAACTAAACTTTAAATGATCACAGCTCTTTCTCAGATCTTCCTGAATTCAAAGCTTACACTTGCTCTGATACCAATTGTGGGGTCCCACAATAACACTTGTTGACACAAATGTATTGACACAAGTTAAGAATTCTTAACAAGCAGTTTGCGGAATAACACTTGTCAAGTAGAAAGATTTATGTATATGACTTGTAAATTAATTGAAACAGATTTGTAAACAAGTAAGAACACACTTGATTCAATAGCCAAAATCCTCAATATTATTATTGAAATAATATGGATACACAATTGTATCAGGGTTACAAAGAAACCTTGAAGCTTGGTTACAACTTGACTAGAGACTTACAAATACAAGTACATATACAAGCACTTAGATACACAGATTGACTCGTATGGACACACTTCTAACAATGAACCAAGTACATACTTATAGACTAAATAACTTGTATAAAATCTATACAAAATCTACTTTTCTAAGACAAGTTTTCTAGGAAACACGCCTGCATTAAATGCATTACCATTCCTTGTCTGCAGCGTGCACTATTCCTCAAAAGCATGTCTGAAGTAGGTGTACTTGTGTTGCAGAGTTAGTAGAAAGCAGACCCACTAAGCAGCACTAACAAAATCATGAGCAGAACTAACTCTTTGAACTGACAGAACTAATCTTTGCAAATCTTGGCTCTTGGCAGAACTAACTTTGTAGATACATGGCAACACTAACATCAAAAGACTAGCATAACTAACTCTGGAAAACTTTGTTTTCAATAAATGAACAGAGCTAACTTCCACCAGCAGAACTAAGTCTTCATTGCAGCAGCAGCACTAACTTTGAACAGGCTAAACACTTAGAATATTCTGAGCATTTGATCTTCAGTAGAATTTAGCCCAACATTGTTGATTTGATATTTAGTCGTAGGGAATGAAATCAGAGTCGGGATTTCTTTTTAAACCGGAGTGCAAAAGATGCATTTAAAGTGGTTGAAGTTGAGCTGAACTTCTTTTATGAAGTCCTCTTCACTAAGCTTCCTGTGGTGTATGGTTATTTTGGAGCCATGAGTCGGTTTTTCTCTTTAGCAACCATTTGTTCAGCAATCGCTTTATTCATATCCATAAACAAGGCAAAATTTAAAAGTGCCGATGTTATAATTACATACTTCTTGCTCTTTGGTGCATTGGCTTTGGATATTATGGCTCTAATAATGCTAGTATTTTCTGACTGGACCATCATTTCTCTTCGCAAATCTCCAGATGTTGAACTCAATAACAAATCTTTCAAGACTCGAATCCTCAATGCATTTCTCAGATTCATGACAGAAGGGACACTTTGGGACCGAAAAGATGATACCCGATCGCAAATCAGCTCCGCCAAAAGACCTTCATGGCCAATTCGGATTCTAAAACGAAGATGGTCAGAAAATATTTCATCTTACAACCTAATCTATTATTGTCTGCATCCACGTTCGAGTTTCCAGCAATTTGTGTACGATAATTTGGGGCTTAGTGGCTTTCTCGATGGTATAAAGTATGTGAAACTGGAAAAGTTCAACGAAAAACTTAGAGACTTTATCTTCAGCGAGCTAAAGTCGAAATCTGAACTTGCGGATGATATGGAAACTGCAAAGGAGATAAGTTCAGCCCGTGGCGATTGGGTGCTTCGTGTTGAAGAAGGTTGGAGTACTTTACTTCCATATGCTCTTGATGTCGATTACGATCGAAGTCTCCTTTTATGGCACGTTGCCACCGAGCTATGCTACAATAAAGAACTCAACGATGAGCTTAAATTGAACAAACCCGTCCGAAAAAGCCATCGAGAAAACGCTAAGCTATTATCAGATTACATGTTGTACCTTCTTATAATGCAACCAACAATGATGTCAGCGATAGCAGGTATCGGGCAGATACGTTTTAGGGATACATGTGCTGAGACTAAAAGGTTTTTCGCAAGTGGAAAAGATCGAGAAGTACACAAAAACGAAGATGAATTACAGAATCGAGTATATACGGATCCGGAAGTGGATTGGGAGCAAGTAAAAGCATGTATGGAGATTCTTGATGTATCAACAGAAGTGCCCCCGGTGACGGTAAAAGGCGACAGAAGCAAGTCTTTGCTATTTGACGGATGCATATTGGCGAAAAAGATGATGAAGATAGAGGAGAAAGATAGGAATTTGGATAAATGGTTGATTATAAGCAAGGTATGGGTTGAGTTGTTGTGTTATGGTGCGAGTCATTCACGGGCCGACACTCAAGCTGCACAAGTGAGTAAAGGTGGTGAGCTTATTACGATTGTATGGTTGTTGATGGCTCATTTTGGTTTGGGGGATCAGTTCCAAATTAATGAAGGTCAAGCAAGAGCTAAACTTATTGTTGGTAAGTAGTTATAAGTTTTGTATGTGCATTCCTATAGTCATGTATCACAGATGGTCTAAAAGAACAGAAACAGACATTAGTGTGGCCACAAAATATTGCTAAACTCATTGTCTATGCTGCCCCCTTGGGGAACCTGAATAAGATAAACCTCAACCGTTTACCCGTTTCATTGTATATGCTTATTTCTGTGACCAAATGTTTGTTCAGTATTTTGTATGTTTCAAAGAAACAAAGCTTCAAATAGGTTGTATGTGTTTGTTAATGATCTAGATATTTATTTTCATAGACATTGTTTTTAATATGTAAAATGTTTGGTGCAAACCCGTATCCCACATTGTGAGTGCTCTTCGTAGGAATAGACTAGAAAGCCTGTAGTGTTCTAGTTTCTGCATTCAGTTGGGCATGTGTTATGTCTCTGCAAATCATACTTTCTGTAGCTGAGATTACATTTCCACTAACAACTATGTTGAAGTATGGAAGAATACATAGTATCTATTAGTACTTAGAAGTTTATTTCTTTGAAGTATGGAAGAATACATAGTATCTGTTAGAACTTAAAAGTTTATTTCTTTGACACAATCACATGAAACTAAAGCTCTTAGACTCTCTGGATGTACTAGGATATCTTGATCAAATGATTAGAAACTTACAAAGAAAAACATAGTACTCGACCGCTACTTGTGTTTTTTTAGACTATTTGCATGCCCATTTTACAGCATGTTGATTAAACTCAAAACTACTTGCCAACAATGAGTTTTGCTCTTGCTTGACCTTCATTGACTTGGAACTGATCCCCCAAACCAAAATGTGTCATCAACAACCATACCATCGTAATCAGCTCATCACCTTTGCTCACTTGTGGGGCTTGGGTGTCGGCTCGTGAATGACTCGCAGCATAACACAACAGCTCCACCCATACCTTGCTTATAATCAACCATTTATTCAGTTTTGGTTGATCCTTCTCTATTTCCATTAACTTTTTGGCCAAAATGCAACTATCGAATACTAGGACTTGCATTGCTCACCTTTTAGCGTCACCAGGGGCACTTCTGTGGATACTTTTAGAATCTCAATACAAGCATCAATCTGCTTTAAATCGGGTTTTATACCCCCGGCTCCTTGAAGATTGTGTTGAAGGTTGGTTGGTTTGAATCTTTTGTCGTCCTCAAAAAATCTTTTCGCCTCAGCACAAGTATCACGGACACGAATTTGTCCAATACTACCTGCTACTGCTGCCATCATAATTGGTTGCACAATAAGAAGATAGAACATGTAATCCGATAATTGTTTTGCAATTTCCCGATAATCCTTGTTGCCATTCTTGGAGTCCTTGCATTTGAGCTCGTTGTTTAGTTCATGGTTATAGCATAGCTCAGTTGCAATGTTTTATAGTATGATACTTTCATCATAGTCAACATCTAGAACGTATCTAACTAAGCTACTCCAACCTTCTTCTACTCGAAGCACCCAATCGCCTCGTGCTGAACATATCTCTTGTGCCGTTGCCAAGTCATCAGCAATTTACTATTTTGATTTTAGCTCGTCGAAAATGAAGTTTCGAAGTCTTATGGGAAACTTCGTTTTCTTCACATAATTGATGCCATCAAGAAACAAGTAAGCCCCAATTTATCATACACGTATTGCCAAAACACCGGACGAGGGTTCAAGCAGTAATAAATAAGGTTGTAAGTTGTAATTGCTTCAGACCACCTTCGTTTAAAAAAAGGTTTACAATATTGGGACTCACTTCTATTGGATCGGGCAGCATCGTATTTCGTATCCTGAACCGTGCCTTGTGTCATTAATCTGAGAAAAACGGTGACTATTCGTCTCTTGAGAGACTTGTCCAGCTCAGCATCAGGTGATTGTCGGAGAAAAATGATGGTCCAGTCCGAAAACAAAAGCATGATTAGAGCGGTCATATCAAGAACCAATGCACCAAAGAGCAAACCATATGTAATAATAACATCAGCTTCACTAAAATTTGATTTGTTTTCGAATATGAATAATATGAGTGCCGAACAAACCATTGCAAGAGATAAAAATCGACTAATGGCTCCAATCGTACTAAACACAACCGGAAGCTTTGTGAAGAGAGCTTCATAGATGAAATTTAACTCAACTTCAATTACTTTCAATGCATCTTTTGCAGTCCGATTCAGGAAGAAATCTCGGCTCTGATTCCGTTCCCTCTGACTGTAAGTCATATCAATAATAAGCCCTTTGATTTTTCAAAGAACTGATAACCATACAGAACGACTTCCAACTCGGTTAAATTCCCTTTTTTAGCCTTGCTTTCCGATTTATTCGCTAGATCTGGCTTCGGAACCATTTGAGTTCTAGTGGGGAGTCTTGCTTCCTTCTTAGAAGAGTACTCATCCATGAGTTTTACATAATTTAATCCCGGATCAGCATTTCCAAGCATTGATTCTTTAGAAATATGTCAGCACTTGCAAGATAAAGCGAGCTTGTTCTCTCAGCGTACTTAGAAATTCCTGTCATGAACATCAACATTGTGGGAATCCATAACCAATTATGTGGCATCGGCAGAATAAACACATAAACCGTAGCTAAACATTGGAACACAAGACCAAGAAAATGTCGAAGCCACAACTCGTTATCTTCTATTGCAAAAGCAGTAAGTGTGTCAGGCCCACCAAGGTGCACCAAAAGAATTGGAGCCCACAAGGCAAGAAAGTCTTTTTTGCCAGAGTCAGCTGCAGGCTAGCATTGGCTGTTTGAGATCAGCCCAACAGCAAAGTTAGCCGCCCAATCGGCTAGCAAGTATGCAGACCACAATGGGATGACGATCCACTGGCTTTTTGTTCGTTTCCTTAAAGGAGCAACGAAAATCAGATACGTTTGTAAGCAAAGACTCAAGATCATGAAACCTCTGAGATCCCATGTATCCCACAACTATTTCCATGTCAGAGGAATTATCTCCATTTTTGTTTGAAGAAACTTTGAAATGTAAGTTATCTGCAGATGATTGAAATTTGCTACTGTGATTGGTCGTTGAATCATCAAAGATACAAAACCATTGAATGCCGTTAATATAAAGTTGGGCAATAGTATGACATTCTAAAAATAGGAAGTTTTGTGGGAAACTGGAGTACCTGCAGAAAATGAAGAACGCAGCTAATGTTGTGTGCTTCTTCCTTCAGTAGGATCAAGGTGCAGGGCACAAACAGAAACAAATACTTTATGATTAATAAAAATAAAGAAAGAAACTCGCAGGGGTTGGCTAAGTAGTAAATTTTAAAGAAGGTTAACTCTCCCACATTTAGGAAGGTTCAAGATTCGAATTCCACTTGGCGCAAATAATTTCTATGGGTCTAGCCTCCTTACGGGAGCGTAATATTTGTGCGATGATTTGGACTCGATAGATTCTTGGTCCGTGAAAGGTGGTGTTTAATGAGAATTCAAAGTACTTTCATGCGCTCGTCCGAAAGAGAACTAGGAAAGGGAAGGTGGCAGGGCTGAATATTGATGGTAGATGGTGCGAGGAGCCACAAACGATTAAAGAAAGTGTAAAGGAGTACTTTCTGAAGATGTTTACTGAGGAGATTCAGGATAGACCGGTTTTTAACAGTAATAGGTTCTTAAAAATAACTGAAGACGAGAGGACGATGTTGGAAGGTCCTTTGTTGGAAGAGGAGATTTGGGGAGCGATAAGGGCTTGCGGTAGTTCAAAAGCCCCAGGTCTAGATGGTTTTAACTTCAGGTTTATAAAGAAGTATTGGGTGATGATAAAGGGTGATATGATGAAGGCCTTATCGTGGTTTTGGGAGAATGAATACATTAGTAAGGGGTGTAATGCTTCGTTCGTGGCGCTTATTCCCAAGATAAGTAACCCGGTGGATCTCGGGGATTATAGGCCAATAAGTTTAATTGGGTGTTTCTATAAGATATTGGCGAAGGTTTTAGCAAAAAGGTTCAAGAAGGTGATTGGATCGATTAATGGAGAGGTTCAGAGTGTGTTTATCGTAGGAAGACCAATTTTGGATGGGGTGTTGGCAGCTAACGAAATTATGGATTATTTGAAGAGAAAAAAGAGGAAAGGATTAATGTTTAAGGTGGATTTTGAGAAAGTTTATGATAGTGTTAGATGGGATTATTTATGGTCGATTATGGGTCAAATGGGCTTTGGGTTAAATTGGATCGGTTGGATTAAAGCATGTGTTTCATCGGCCACGACATCGATCTTGGTTAATGGGTCTCCGATAGATGAAATATGTTAATCTCGGGGTTTGAGGCAAGGTGATCCGTTATCTCCTTTTTTATTTTTGGTGGTGGCGGAGGGTCTTAATGTGGCTATGAAGGATGCCCTGAGTAAAGGTATGTTTAGAGGTATAAGAGTGGAAGAGAGCGAAGATGGAAATAGTCATGTTGAGATATCACATCTTCAATTTGCGAACGACACCATATTTTTTGGGGAATGGAGGATGGGGAGGGTAAAAATAATATATCTTAGATTAGTTGGAAATGTGTTCTTTCTAATGGGAGGGTGGGGGGTTTAAACATTGGGAGTCTTTTGGCTTCAAATTGGGGTTTGCTTGGTATATGATGGTGGCGATTTAAAATAGAAGGAAAGGCATTGTGGGTTAGAGTTATTAGTGTTTTGTATGGTAGGAGTGGTGGATTGGGTACGGATCAAAGAGTTGGGGGTAAATTGGGACGAGTTTGGGGAAATATAATTAAAACGGGCAAGGATATTGATAGGGTGGGGGTGGATTTTTCAAAGTCATTTGGAAAAGAGGTGAAGTATGGGATGGATACTCTCTTATGGAAAGATAATTGGGTCAATGAAGGAGAGTTGCTTAGTCATAAATATCCTAGGTTGTTTAATTTAGAAAGAAATAAGCAGGCAAAAGTGGGTGATAGAATTCAATGGGACAGTGAAAAATAGAGTTGGAAATGGGATTGGGTAAGAGAACCGAGGGTTAGAGCGAATGGAGAATTAGATGATTTGTTGAGTAGTTTGATTAGGTGTTCTTTTTTGAATGATGGAAGGGATAGTTGGAAATGGGTGCTTAGTAAAGACGGGAAGTTCTCAAGTAAAGAATTGAGGGTGTTAGTGGATAATTAGAAATTTATAGAGAATATGAATAGAAAGGAGACGTTATGGTGTAAGGGAGTTCCAAGTGTAATACTAGTGGCTCATGAAAGTGGTTGAATTAATGTGGTAAATATAAGTCCACGTATCTGAAGATTCTTTTGAGATACATGCATCTTTCAATTGGTCGTGAGCTTATCCACATGACTCATCATTTGCAAGTTGATGGCAAGTTGATGGCTTCTCACTTGCTATAAATAGAAGGCCATGCCTTTGAGTTTAGTACACCAAAAACACACAGCTTAACAACTTCTTAAGCTGTTATCTCTTCTCTCTATTTTGTATATATTTCTATTATAAGAAATATATAAATTGGGAGGTGTGTTGGGAGGACGTAGGCAAAATTGGGCCGAACCTCGATAAATCTCTGGTGTTCATTTGTGTTGTTTTTTTATAATAGCTTTAATTGGGGTATCGTTATTGTGATCTATTGCGCTAGTAATTTATCAGAATAATTCTTTTCCACTTATAATTTATTAGTCCAATCTTTCACGGGCTTTACCCTTTTGGTGGAATAATTAGCGCGATTAATTCCACAACAATTGGTATCAGAGCCGAGGTTATTCTTAGTATGCTCTGTGGTTGCAATTTAATTTGATCTTCCACATCAGAAAAGATATTCGTTGGGCTATTTTGAAAGCTATTGAAAATTATTTGTATCCAAAATGGTTGAGAGAGAAGTTGTCAAACCTTCCACATCGGGTGAACTAATTTCACCAAATTGGACGAGACCACTCTTGTCAAATACAAGATTGGCGGTGGAGGTTTTCGATGGTACCGGTCATTTTGGCATGTGGCAAAGTGAGGTTCTGGACGTGCTTTTTCAGCAAAGTCTAGACATTGCCATTGAAGAACATAAACCAGAAGATATTGAAGAGAAGAACTTTCAGACCATCAATCGGTTAGCTTGTGGTACTATTCGATCATGCCTTTCTGGAGAACAACGATATGCTTTTTCTAAAGAAACATCCGCACACACATTGTGGAGGGCATTGGAGGAGAAGTTTCTGAAGAAAAGTTGTCAGAACAAACTGTACATGAAGAAAAGATTGTTTCGCTGTACACGGTACCACAATGAATGATCATATAATCAGTTTTAATCAACTGGTTACCGATTTAATGAATATGGATGAGGTGTTCAAAGACCAAGATCTGGCTTTAATATTGTTGGGTTCACTTCCCGATGAGTTCGAGTTACTCGAAACAACTCTACTCAACGGGAAAGATGACGTATCTCTGAGCGAAGTTTGTGCTGCATTATACAGTTCAAGAACTGAGAAAGAAGGACAAGCATGTAAGTTCTGGTTGTGACTCAGAGGTTTTGTTAGTCACATGTCATTCGCAGAAGAAGAACACCGGAAATAGGTGGGGATCCAAATCTAGGCATAGACCAAGCAAAGACGAATGTGCCTTTTGTCATGAAAAAGGTCATTGGAAGAGAGATTGTCAGAAGTTGAAAAACTATGAAAAATCTCAGAAAGGGAAGTCTGTAGCAGAGACGAATGTGACCGAGTGTGATGATTCAAAATCTGATCTCTCACTCGCAACCTCGTCAACCAGAAACTCTTCGGATGTATGGCTATTAGATTCCGCATGTAGTCATCATATGACACCACACCAGGAGTGGTTTAGTGATTTTCAAGATCACAAAGAAATTGTTTATACGGCAAATGAAGCTCCTCTTGCTACCAATGGGATTGGTTCAGTTCGTTTGAAAAACCAGGATGGATCAATCGTGTCTTTAAAAGGCGTTCATTACTCGCCAGAGATAAAGAAAAATCTCATTTCTGTAGGAACTTTAGAATCTAAAGGGTTAGAGGTTAAAGCCAAAAATGGAGTTATGAAGATTATCTCTGGTATGCTTGTGCTTGTAGTATTGAAGGGTAACCGTAAAAGCAACAACACGTACCACTACGAGGGTAGAACAGTTGTCGGAACTGTCGCAGTTGTTACAAGTGGTGATAGAAATTCAGAAGTGGTTAGGCTATGGCATATGCGCTTGGGTCATGCAGGTGAAATGTCCTTGAATTTGCTCATTAGTCAAGGATTGTTGAAAGGAGTACGCTCCTGTAAGTTGGATCTATGTGAGCATTGTATTAGCGGGAAGAAGACTAGGGTCAAATTTGGGGCAACCGTTCATAATACCCAGTGTATTTTGGACTATGTCCACTCTGATGTGTGGGGACCCTCCAAGACAAGTTCGTTGGGTGGAAAGCACTACTATGTGACCTTTGTTGATGACTTTTCCCATAGAGTGTGGGTGTATGTAACACCCGCCAAATTAGGGCTTGTCATTAGGTCCTAATCATTTTGTAATACATGTAATTAATTCTGTGTTAGGCTAATTAATGTATCGATATATATATTATTGAATATATACGAATATGCATTTTGATTAAATCGTACAAGTTTCAAAACGAATGTAATTCGCTACAATTAAGTGCGGACGTTGGTGATCAAATTTATTAAAAAGTATAAAAATTTATCTAAATAACGATAATGTACCCGAATATAATTTTGATAATATTTCAATTACCTTTTGTATCGTACAATAAACGTCTACGTGACTTAAACATTAATCACACGAGCAAACGAAACCATTTAAGTTTATTAGGTGTTTGACAAAATACTTCAACACAATATTAAATAAATAATTGTATTTTAAAACCTATAATTAAACGTGTAAAATAATTATTTAACGCAAAACGATCGAAAATTGAACGCTGCACAGAACGCGTACACGTGAGAGCGAAAAACCGGCGGAGCCCACACTTGGTGGACCCCACTAACCGCCCCCCCCCCCCTTTTTCCCCCTCCTTTTTCTTCTCTTTTTCCTTTCTTTCCTCATTCTTCCTTTTTACTTCCTTACTTTTCCCCATTTCTCTTTCAAAAACCAAACCACCACCACCACTTAATCTCACTAAAAACACCACCAAACGACCTCGATCTTCACCACCCGTTTGGAGAAAAAGAACCGCCTCGCATCGATCTACGTTTCTATCCTTCCGAATCCTCCGCGTAACGATTTGTAAGTTTCCGACAAAACCCGAAAACTCTCGATTTCAAGTATTTTTAGGTTCTAGTTGTTTCTTTAAGCTTAGAATGTCCCTACAAGGGTTGGGTAAAAGAATCAGACCAAACGAAAACCCGAAAACTCATTTTTAGCTCAAAAATCCGTCAACAGCCTTAAGTGTCGCAATAAAGGTGCAGTATAGCGTCACTTCATGCGTCACTTAAGTGACGCAGTGAGTGTCGCTAAAAGCCCTAATCATGCGTCACTTGCATAAGTGCCGCATAAAACCCCTTTTTCCCGACACTTACCTCCGTCACTTGTTTAGTGACGCCTAGAAGCCTTATCCGACACTTATACCCGACACTTATGGAGTGACACCACCTTATGCATCACTTACCTAAGTGACGCCCTAAACTCAGAATTTCCAATTTTATGCGACACTTCCTAAGTGTCGCCCAAGCCACCTAGTGACGCCTCACTATGCGTCACTTCCATAAGTGACGCCCTTATCCAGACTCTGCTATTTCATGCGTCACTTCCTAAGTGACGCCTAAGACCCTAAGTGTCGCTATAAGTGCCGCATGAAACAGAACTCAGATTTTTTACTAAGTGTCGAGACCTAAAATTTTATCACTTGATTTTACCCAAATTCAAATCTTAGATGCGTTTTTCTCTATAACAATATGGTGGAAATAAAAAAATTTCGAGCTGACCTGGCATCTCGACCCCAGCCAAGGGCCAGCCCCTTGGACCCCGCCAGGGGTTGCCACCCCTGGGACCCCACTAACCAGGGGCGCTGCCCCCGGACCCCCGTCATCTAAAGTTGTAAATACTTTTTAAGTATAATACTTCGACATAATAATAATATTATTGCAAATAATCACCAACGGGCCGTACACGTTTTCAAAACTCAAACTTACCAATCAAATCAAATCATTGGACATTACTAGTTGGATGAACAACTAGCATAGGTTATCTTTTAAGATAGCTACTTATTTTATTTAACCTTGCGCGTTATAAACGCCCGGAAGGTTACAGTCTTCGGACACCCCATTTTACTTCACCACATTTGCTTCAATGAAACTCTTCAGGCTCAAGTGAGTCTCATAGCCCTAAATTTTTACTGTTTTTACTCCCGGGGTGGGAATACATGCTCTAACTGTTTTACACGTGAACACGAGTACAAAACTCGCTATATTCTGCATGAGTTGTTTTCTAATCATTTTAAGTCCTCTACGATCATAGTTCTGGTAATACTGTATGTAGCACGAATGTTAGTGTATGGTACCATATAGGACTGACCATCCTCGTCCAGGTCAGCAAGCACTGACTGGTTAAACGGACGCATTAACTTTTGTTCATACGAGTGTGGATTAGACACTCGCCCGGAAGCACCCACGATCAGGCACTTTATTGTGATCCTAACACCCACGTTAAGCGCAGACTATGACCTCATGGCAGACGTATACATTATTTGATTCATTTCAAACAATCATTACTAAATCTTGTGGTTCACACTTACTTTATTACTACGCAAACCTGTGAGCTCACCAGCTTTTAGCTGACTTTTTAGTTTGTATTCTCAGGTACACAGCAGTAGTAGGACTGCTTAGGATTAGCTAGCTCGAGTCGCATGCAGGTCTCAGGAGATTCATATGCATTTCTACATTTTGTAAAATAGATATGCCTTAGAATCTCTTACATTTTGGCTCACGAGCTTTTGTAACTATTATAACATTGTAAAACTTTTGAATTATCAAGGTAATGTTTAAAACGACGCATATAGAGTCGTTCCTTATACCTTGTGTATTTTGATTATTGATTAGTAGCACCCCAAGGCTTGCTTCCGCTAAACAGTAAATTTGGGGTGTTACAGTGTACACTTTGAAGACAAAGGATGAAGTGTTGGGAGTTTTCCTTAAATGGAAAAAAATGATGGAAACTCAAATAGATAGAAAGATCAAGCGTCTCCGTACAGACAATGGCTGAGATTACAAGAATGATCAGTTTAGAAAAGAAGATGAAGGCATCATCAGACACTTCACTGTCAGACAGACACCACAAAAGAATGGGGTGGCTGAACGCATGAACCGAAAATTGCTGGAGAAAGTTCGGTGTATGTTATCCAATGCTGGGTTGGGTAAAGAGTTATGGGTTGAATCTGTAACTTATGCTTGTCACCTCGTTAATCGTTTGCCATCGACTGCTATTGATGGGAAAACACCATTGGAGAAATGGTTTGGGAAGCCCGCTACTGATTATGATTCTTTACATGTGTTTGGTTCCACTACATATTACCATTTAAAGGAATCAAAGTTGGATCCTAGAGCAAAGAAAGCATTGTTCATGGGGACCACCTTTGGAATCAAAGGCTATCGTTTATGGTGTCCAGAGATGAAGAAAACAATCTTTAGCAGGGATGTCACCTTTGATGAATCTACCATGTTGAAGAAGGTGAATGTTGAGCAGTCAGATGGAACCACCAAAAAGGTGGAGTTCGAAAGAACAATTGCACCAGCAGATCCAGAAACGGTTATTGATTCTCTTACGGTAGAAGGAGATTTTGATGAAGAGGAGGTTCAGAATCTCGAACCTCAAACGCAACGTGAATCAATTGCAACCAGCAAGGCTAAGAGAGTAATTGTAAAGCCTGCTCGTTATACAGATACGGTGGCTTGTGCATCTTCAATTGCAGCTGATGATGTTCCTATTACTTACTCTGAAGCTGTTCGAAATTCAGAGAATGAGAAGTGGAGGATTGCCATGAGTGAAGAAATGCAAAACCTTAAAATGAATCAGACATGGGAGTTAACCAACTTCCCAAATGAAAAGAAGGCAATTGGATGCAAATGGGTGTTTGCAAAGAAAGATGAATTCTCCGTCCAAGATGATATTCGCTACAAAGCAAGATTAGTAGCTAAGGGCTACGCTCAGAAAGAAGGAATTGATTACAACGAAGTGTTTTCTCCAGTCGTAAAACATTCCTCTATCAGAATTTGGTTGGCTTTGGTAGCACAGTTGGATCTTGAACTAGTTCAGATGAATGTAAAGACTGCATTTCTACATGGAGACTTGGAGGAGGAAATCTTTATGGTTCAGCCAGAAGGATTCAAAGTTGCTGGAAAAGAGAATGTAGTGTGTAAACTTAATAAATCTTTCTATGGGTTGAAACAGTCGCTGAGGCAGTGGTACAAGAGATTTGATAAGTTTATGTTGGAGTCAGGGTACACAAGAAGCAAGTATGACCATTGTGTCTATTTGAAAAAGCTACAAGATGGGTCCATCATATATCTTCTTCTATATGTAGATGATATGTTGATAGCTTCTCAGAGTTCAGTGGAGATTGAAAACTTGAAGACTCGACTGAACAGGGACTTTGAAATGAAGGATCTTGGTAACGCAAAGAAGATTCTTGGCATGGAGATAGTCAGAGATAGAAAATTGAGGAAACTTTGTTTGACTCAGAAAAATTATCTGAGAAGGATGCCAAAGCGTTTTGGGATCAACGAACAAACAAAACCTGTTAGCACTCCGCTCGCTCCTCATTTTAAACTCAGTGCTGCTATGTCGCCAAAAAATGACGTTGAAAGAGAGTACATGAAAAATGTACCCTATGCAAATGCAGTTGGTAGCTTGATGTATGCTATGGTGTGTACAAGACCAAATATTTGCCAAGCAGTTGGAGTAGTGAGCAGGTATATGCATGATCCAGGAAAGGAGCATTGGCAAGTTGTTAAATGGATTTTACGATACATCCATAGTACAACAGATGTTGGATTGGTTTTTGAACAAGACGATGAGTAGTGTGTGGTTGGATATTGTGATTCGGATTATGGCAGAGATTTAGACAAGCGACGGTCAACTACAGGATATGTCTTTACTCTCGCAAAAGCACCTGTCAGTTGGAAGTCTACCTTACAGTCTACAGTTGCTCTGTCGACAACAGAAGCAAAGTATATGGCGGTTACAGAGGTTGTGAAGGAAGCAATATGGCTTCAAGGGTTGCTTGGTGAACTTGGAATTGATCAGAAGTTCGTGAAATTGCACTGTGACAGTCAAAGTGCAATTCATCTAGCAAAGAACCAAGTTTATCACGCAAGGACGAAGCACATTGATGTCCAGTATCACTTCATACGAGAGATACTCGAAGAAGGTGGAGTTAGAATCCAGAAGATCCACACCACAAAGAATCCTGCTGATATGCTGATAAAAGTTTTAGCCGCGATCAAGTTCATTTCTTGTTTAGACTTGATCAACATTGTTAAGACTTGAAGATTGTTTGAAGACACCACCAACGATGGTTGAGAGGGAGATTAGAGACCTTTGGGCATTCGCCAAGGTGGAGATTTGTAATACTAGTGGCTCATGCAAGTGGTTGAATTAATGTGGTAAATATAAGTCCACGTATCTGAAGATTCTTTTGAGATACATGCATCTTTCAATTGGTTGTGAGCTTATCCACATGACTCATCATTTGCAAGTTGATGGCAAGTTGATGGCTTCTCACTTGCTATAAATAGAAGGCCATGCCTTTGAGTTTAGTACACCAAAAACACACAGTAATTTCTTAAGCTGTAATCTCTTCTCTCTATTTTGTATATGTTTCTATTATAAGAAATATATAATTTGGGTGGTGTGTTGGGAGGACGTAGGCAAAATTTGGCTGAACCTGGGTAAATCTCTGGTGTTCATTTCTGTTGTTTATTTTCAATAGCTTTAATTGGGGTATCGTTATTGTGATCTATTATGCTAGTAAATTATCGGAATAATTCTTTTCCACTTATAATTTATTAGTCTAATCTTTCACGGGCTTTACCCATTTGGTGGAATAATTAGCGCGATTAATTCCACAACACCAAGAAAGGTAAATATATTCGTGTGGAGGCTAAGAAATGATAGATTGCCGGTTCAGGTGGTTTTTGACAAAATGGGAATTGATCTAAATAGTGTGTTATGTCCGCTATGTGATGATGAGGTTGAAACGATGGACGATTGCTTTGTAAAGTGCAATTACGTCAAATAGCTATGGAGCATGATTTTCGAGTGGTGGGGATTGGGTAGGATGAATGTTGAGCGAGTTGAAGATCTTGTGAAGAATCAAGGTAATGTTTCATTTTCGATCTCGAAGAAAAAGGTTTGGATGTGCACTGTTTGGACGACATTGTTTTTAATTTGGAACAATCGTAATAATAAGATTTTTAGAAAGTTAGATGTGAATGCGAAGGACTTGCTGTTAAAGATTAAAGTTGGGTCTTACGAATGGAATTCTGCTAGAGACAAAGATTTTATATGGTCATGGGATCAATGGAAAAATTAATCTGTGATGGTTGCTACTTCTGTTTTTGGGTGTGTTCATGGCATCCGTTCAGCTCGGGTCAAAGGTGCATCGCCAAAGTTTGCTTTTGTGGTTTTCTGTTTGTGTGCATGTATGCATTTTTATGTTGGGCCACGATGTACTTGTGTCGCCTTTGGAAGGCTTGGGTCATTTTGTCTAGTAGCTGTTGTAAAAGGATGTGATTTTTGTTGTTTTTGACCCTTAGCATAGGTGTTCCTTTGATCATTTTGTTGTAGTATGCCGACTTACAGCTTGTAATTCGGTTGGTGTCTTGGTTGTGGTGGACTTTTTGTATATTTATCTTGTTTGGTAATTCAATGTGTCGCACCCCGCCTCGGCGGAAGGTTGCGAGATGCGACTATCATGAGATCACAACACAAGAATTACAATGAACGACCTCTACATGAGTCGTTTTAAACATACATCATAAAAGTTTAAATTGTCTTACAGACTTAGACCATTTGTCTTTAAAAAGTTTACAACAATTCCCATAAGTTACAAAATAGTTAGGAGTTTAAGAATTTAAGATCAAAAGGCAATGTTCATCCATGCAAATGTAGTTCCTAACTTCAAAAGGGGTATGCCATCTTCACAAATAGCAAGCATCTTAATTACCTGAGAATAACATGTAAAAATGGGTCAACATAAAGTTGGTGAGCTCATAGGTTTTAATAGTTGTAAAACATTACCGTGGATCACGAGATTTCAAGTTATATTGCCATTCAACAATATAGTAAAAATTGTATTACTATTGTCATAAGCTCATGAATTGAAACCTTAACATTTAGTGCCTCGCAAGTGTCCTATCCAAACACAAGTAGTTCTCAAATGACAATGCACCCGTTTGACTTATAGTCATGTTGGCGCTACCAACCCGGATGGGGGCGTCAACCCAAATAGATCTATTCATGACATTCACGTTTAAGTCCTTAACTAACAATTCATGATAAAGGCATACATAATGGATAGTGTCAACTCATGCAATACATAACAGTTTAGTTTGTGTCCACAAAGAAAAGAACATGTATTCTCACCCCAAAAACATTTCAAAGCATTTAAAAAGAAGTAGGGGCCATGAGACTCACCTTAGTGAGAGAGCGGAAAGTTGCAAGTACTTGTTTGGGTCTTGGTGGGGTTTATGCTTCCTAGATCACATAAAATGTTTAAGTTTAGTCATATCGTATATATGTATTAATTCTAATTTTTGTAAAGTTTCATCACCCATAGCTTTAGTTTAAGTGTCACGTTTTATTTAACCATTTTTGGGTATATTTACACATTTTTAAGTGATCTTTAGAAAGAATCCAACAAAATTCCAGAAAGTTTCCAGACCAGACCCATAAATCGGCTTACTGGGAAAAATGCGTGCATTACTGGAAAAAGTGTAAAACATGAAAGTTGTAGGTCTATTCAATACGCAACTTTTAAAAAAAATGCATCGTCTAACTCTTCCTAGAACTCAAGTTATGATCATTTTAGTAACCTGTGTTTTTCTGGACAGATTGTGTTCTCTTGTGTATAAATTTATAGAAACGTATTTTAAACTTATATTTGAACATAATCTTGTTAGATAAGCTTTATAACATTAAAACAGTAATAAAATGGTAGTCTTAGGTTAAGTATTCATGGAGTTATGACCTTGCAAAGTGAGGTATACGAATCTGCCATAACATGCGCAATAGTTTCGTATGGGCTGTTTGGAGGTCGAATACTCCATGTTTTTGAGTGAGACCACTTGGGTTTGAAAGCTAATACATAATAGTAATTTCAGTAGTAAAATGGTGATATTTTGTTAAGTATACACGGATTTATGACCTCACAAAGTGAGATATAGAAATCTGGACAGATTGCATGGGTATGTGTGGGTTAGGATTTCAAGTCATAGACCACCATCCTAACACATAGGCACTAATCATTGTTTAGCCCTTTTTCCCACATGCAATTTCCATCATTTTTCTACAGATTTTGAGTATATTACAAGCATGATATTCTTGAAAGATTTTGTAGATATGTAATAAGTAAAATTTACATCTTTCAACTTGATATAGGTTTGATCATGGATTATCACTTATCTTTAACACATGATTATGTGCAAGTGATAATCTATAAACATCAAGTCATTTTTGTAGGCTTAGCCATACTTTTCAATACTTCAAATAAAAAGAAAATGGAGATGAAGATGAGTAATATAATGCATGTTTACATCTATTTGTAGGCATAGCCATACATAAGAATCACAACAACACAAAATATAAAGATGCATGTATACATATATGATCGTAGGCATAGCCATACATAAGATATTAACAAAAATGAAATATAAAGTGCATATATACATATGTAGATTTGTAGGCATAGCCTTACATAAAATCTTGCATATGTATATAGTAAGATAAAAGATGTATATACATAGATATAGATATATTATTATAAGTCTTGTATTATTCATCCATGGGTGATGATTAGTGTATAGAAATTGAAGGAAGTAAAGAAGAGAAAATTGTGTATCTTCTTACCAACGAATCTAAGACTAAAGTAGGTTGTTTTTGAGTGGATTTAGGGTTGTTTGAGTGGTGATTTGTGGTGGTTTTTGATGGTGAAGTATGACAGA
Organism: Pseudognaphalium luteoalbum; assembly: GCA_963422505.1. Lineage (NCBI taxonomy): Eukaryota > Viridiplantae > Streptophyta > Magnoliopsida > Asterales > Asteraceae > Pseudognaphalium > Pseudognaphalium luteoalbum. The sequence continues at coordinate 80,053,771 of OY730198.1, forward strand.
TTTTTGAGAGAGAAATGGAAGAAAAGTGGTGTGAGGAAAAGAGAATTGGATGTGTGTGTGTGAAAAGTGAGAAAGGGATTGGTGTAGGTTGCTTAAATAGAAGAAAAGAGAGGGGGGGGGGGAGGTGAAGGGGTGGCCGGCCAAGGGGGGGGGGGGGGGGGGAAGTGAAGAGTTTTGGTGGTGATTGGTGGAGAAGTGATGGTGATTAAATGGTTAGTTGGTATTTAAATGTTATTATTAATTAAATTAGTTTAATTTAATTAATTTATATGTAAAAATCTGATTTTTATTTTATTAGTTAATTAATTTTTTAATTGATTTAAGTATAAGTATTTATTTAATTATTATGTTGTATTTCATGCAAAGGTGGTGGTTTGTTACTTTCATGCAAGTAAGTGTACTTATCATTATATTATTGTTTCACACATACTTATATATATATATATATATATATATATATATATATATATATATTAGGGTTTACTAAATGAATTAATAAACATAAACGTAAGTACTTTATCACATTTATATGCATCCACGGATAAACGCTTGTTTAGTGTCGGGTTGTAACGATAAGGCGCCTAAATTCAATGTTATTTAATTATAGGCGTTAATTCACTAAAATTATAATTTAACTAAAAAAAAAAATTTCCTCTAAGTTTATTACCTGAGCGGAGTTGAATCATAGATTTTTGCCGGTTGTCACACAATGTCTATTTCTTCAACAACAAAAATCTTGTAACCCTTAAATAAAAATTAAATAAGTTAATATGTTGATATAAATAATGACTTAAATTTTGAAGTAAATAACACTATACTAACATAATACATGCGCTATACATCAGAGGTTAATTAGTAATTATATAGTAAAGAGTGAAAATGTTATTGTAATTTTATGTAGCGGAGTTGATAATTGTTGGGGGAAAGTGAAAAAAATGTGAAAATGATAGGATCATATCGTAAAACAGGAATTAGAAATTTGAAAATGTTAGAATGCAAGGTTAACCTCGTGTTCCATTCAAACTCACGAAAAGAAAATTACGTAGGAGAGCAAAGTATCGACCAACCAAAGGCAAAGCACATAGATAAAAATGTGTATTATTCCTTGATTCTTATAAGAAAATAAAGGTGTCAATAAAGATATGTATGTATGTATGTATTAATGTATATGTATAAACTTCTAGGTATGTACGTTGTCCAATTGTACATTTTCTCATGTTGATCGAGTCTCAATTTAAGAGGTCATTTCTCATATACTAAATTAGTAATTGTGGGGTCCCACAATTACACTTGTTTGCACAAATGTATTGAAACAAGCTATGAATTCTTAACAAGAAGTTTGCGGAATAACACTTGTCAAGTAGGAAGATTATGTATATTACTTGTAATGTAAATGAAACAGATTTGTAAGTAATGTAAGAACACAATTGATTCAATAGCCAAAAGCCTCAATATTATTATTGAAATAATACGGATACACTATTATTGTATCAGGGTTACAAAGAATCCTTGAAGCTTAGTTACAACTTGACTAGAGACTTACAATTACAAATATTCAAGCATACACACGCATTGGCATTCATACTCTAACAATGAGCCAAAGGACATACTTATACACTAAAATAACTTGTATAAAATCGATACAAAATCTACTTTTCTAAGACAAGTTTTCTAGGAAACACGCCAGCATTAAATGCATTACCATTCCTTGTCTGCAGCGTGCACTATTCCTCAAAAGCATGTCTGCAGTAGGTGTACTTGTGTTGCAGAGTTAGTAGAAAGCAGATCCACTAAGCAGCATTAACAAAACAATGAGCAGCACTAACAAAATGAACTGGCAGAACTAATCTTTGCATTTCTTCACTCTTGGCAGAACTAACATTGGAAACACGTGGCAGAACTAACAATAAATGACTAGCATAACTAACTTTGGAAAACTTTGTTTTCAATAAATGAACAGAGCTAACTTCCACCAGCAGAACTAAGTCTTTATTGCACCAACAGCATTAACTTTCAACAGGCTAAACACTTAGAATATTTAAGCATTTGATCTCCAGCAGATTTTAGCCCAACAATCTCCCCCTAAACTTGATCTTTCCATGAACAGATTCAAGTTTTCTTCTTCAAGCTCTTCTCAAATTCTTTCCTGATCTCAGCTGCTCTTTTCCTTCTAATTTCTTCATTCTGAACAGCATACTTTTCAAGTGCTCTTTTGTAGTACTGCTGAACTTCATGAACTAAAGAAGCAGTTGTATCCAGATCATCACATTTAATGGTTAGAGAGAGCATAGAGCTTAGTTGTCCAACATTCCAAGGATACTCTGTCCCAATAAAGAAGTAGGCAAACACTCCACTCTGTAGCTGCACCAAATGTACTCCATTATGAGAATAGCAGTACCATGTCTTTGCCCTTGATCTGTCCTTATAGAAATCATTTTCAGCATCCATCTCATACAGAATAGAGAGACTGTTGTAGACAATGTGTTCATCACTATGCTTTTGTGCATTTTGATATTATCTCATTGCAATTCTCCACATGTCATCCAAATCATCTCTAGATAGATTCTTTATGCATCTGTAGAAGGATTGAAATTTCTCCTCTGTATTCCCAGCCCTCACAATCTTTAAACATTTCTTCATCTGCCCATCAGTTTCCCACATCCAATCAATTACATGGAAATGTACTACAATAGGCACTTTAGGGCTTTCAACTTCCACCATTGATCTTATTTGGTTCCAATCAACCACTTCTTCTTCACTAGGCTTTGCAGATTCAGTTGTAGAAGACACCACAGCAGGTACTCCTGTTTCACTTTCATCTTGATCATTTCTGACAGCCATTATTTTTCTCCGTTTGAGATGAAGGGTTTCAGTTGGAATTTTCTTCTTTAGAGCATCAAGATCATCCTTTTCCTTCCTTTCCATTTTCTTCTTCAGTTGGAATATTCACTAACAGCCTCAAGCTCCTTTTTCTTTAATGGTTTCACAGGCTCAACCATTTTCTCCTTGCCTTTTACCTTAGCCAGATCAATTTCCTTTTGTTTTAAGGCCTCATCAACAATTGTAGGTCTCACCTGTGAGAAGGGAATTTCCTTAATAGATATGCCAGTTGAGCTTTTCCCTTGTGATGTGCTCTTTGCAACCTTTAGAAGTGCATCTACAGCAATTTGTTCAATATCTGTCATAGCAGCACTAACCTTTTCCTTAGGACTGGCAGACTTAACCATTCCTGGTTCATTAACCCCAGCAGAACTAACTTTTGCAGTAGCAGCACTAACTTCTACATCCACCATCCTACTAGCAGCACTAACCTCAACATCTATACCAACAGTACTAACTCCAACAACACTATCTAACATATCTTTGGCACTTTTCTTTGCAGCCTCAGATATATCTTCATCTAACACTTCCAAAATCAAACTACCAACCACATTTTCAAGCTGCTTTGCACTCACATCACCATGAATGTTCTCATCTATTTCCACCACATCATCTACAGGCTTTTCCAAATCATCAAGATCCTTTTCATATTGTTTCTTCTGCTCCTCCTCAGCCAGAATTAAGTTTGCCAGTTCCTCAAAAATTTCTATCTTTTCTGCTTCCCCTGCACCAGTAAATTTAAACTGATCTGCAATATCCTCCTCACTGGTGCTTTCATCAATAAGTAATCTTTTCAGTCTAGTAGACTTACTCTCAGCCCTACTTTTGTATTCATCCCTTTCCTTCATCAACAGATCAACCTTCTCCCTTAATTGGGTAATTTCCACCCTTTGGTTCTCTATCTCCTTTGACAGTTTTGTACAGATAGCCGTCAATTCTTTCAAAGTCAAGCTATCCTCACCATTTCCAGAAGTGTTACCCTCTTTTAATGGATCATTGGAAGATTTAGCCAATGTCTCAGACCTAGTCTGAGCATCACTAGCCCCCATTGTGGTTTCTTGGCACCTGGGACCACTGGATCCTCAGCAATAGAGGAATCCAATGGCATCTCAATATCCTGTGTTGCCATGGATTGGGTCCTAATTCTAGTACCATTGTCCTGCTCTGCTAGTGAGGTAGCAACAGTAGTGGTAGCCCTTTCCATATGGTCTCTCTTCTCCTTAGTGACCACCTCATTAGCATTTTTGGACTTAGACAATTGAGGAAGAGGAGCCTTATTTTTCTGTTTCTTAGCCTTTTTGGCTTTTGGTTTGGTAGGCTTAGGGTCCCTTGTTCTTTTTGTTTTTCAAACTATGCCACTTGGTTGAGAAGTAGTGGGAGTTTCTACTTCCCGTGGCACAGTAGAAGGCATGTTCAACATATGATCTGTTAAATTGGTCACTTTCCTAGAAAATTCTTTTCCCTTGACCATCCCATTTCTCCTCATATTAGAAAAAATCTTTTTAGAATGATTTGAGAGGATTAATCTACCACCTTCCCTGGGTAGATCTTGGATTTCTTGGTCAATTATGTGTTGTAAAAATCCTAGATACATTAAAAATTTATCATTTGGTTTCTCAAGATTATTTACCATTCCATTAAAAATTAATTTTGAAAAATTAAACTTCTCATTGTTGGCAAGACAAATTAAAGCAGAAGCAATGTTACTGCTAAATTGCTCCCAAGAAGTTTTCTTTTGAGAAATGCAGTGTTGTAGGGTATGGATTAAAATTTTCCATTGTGGAGAGAAGAGTTGTTTGTAATATGTCAATTTTTCTGTTCTCTCCCCCTCATAACCATACAACACAAGTTGATCGTGTATCTGAGAAGTATCATAGCATTCCATACCATCTGTGTGACAACCGGCAAAAATCTAGGATTCAACTCCGCTCAGGTAATAAACTTAGAGGAAATTTTTTTTTTTTTTTTTTTTGTTTGTGTTAAACTATAATTTTAGTGATTTAACACCTATAATTAAATAACATTGAATTTAGGTGCCTTATCATTACAACCCGACACTAAACAAGCGTTTATCCGTGGATGCATATAAATGTGGCAAAGTACTTACGTTTATGTTTATTAATCCACTTAGTAAACCCTAATATATATATATATATATATATATATATATATATATATATATATATATGTATATATACTTATATATATATAAGTATGTGTGAAACAATAATATAGTGATAAGCACACTTACTTGCATGAAAGTAACAAACCACCACCTTTGCATGAAATACAACATAATAACTAAATAAATACTTATACTTAAATCAATTAAAAACTTAATTAACTAATAAAATAAAGAAAATCAGATTTTTACATATAAATTAATTAAATTAAATTAATTTAATTAATAATAACATTTAAATACCAACTACCCATTTAATCACCACCACTTCTCCACCAATCACCACCAAAAACCCTTCACTTCCCCCCCCCCCCTTGGCCGGCCACCCTTCACCTCCCCCCCCCCCCCCCCCTCTTTTCTTCTATTTAAACAACCTACATCCACCCTTTTCTCACTTTTCACACACACTCATCCAATTCTCTCTTCCACACACCATTCTTCCTTCCATTTCTCTCCCAAAAATCTGCCCTAAATTCACCATCAAAAACCACCACAAATCACCACACAAACAACCCTAAATCCACTCAAAAACAACTTACTTTTATCTTAGATTCGTTGGTAAAAAGATACACAATTTTCTCTTCTTTACTTCCTTCAATTTCTATACAATAATCATCACCCATGGATGAATAATACAAGACTTATAATAATATATCTATATCTATGTATATACATCTTTTATTTTACTATATACATATGTAAGATTTTATGTAAGGCTATGCCTACAAATCTACATATGTATATATGCACTTTATATTTCATTCTTGTTAATATCTTATGTATGGCTATGCCTACGATCATATATGTATACATGCATCTTTATGATTTGTGTTGTTGTGATTCTTATGTATGGCTATGCCTACAAAATAGATGTAAACATGCATTATATTACTCATCTTCATCTCCATTTTCTTTTTTATTTGAAGTATTGAAAAGTGTGGCTAAGCCTACAAAAATGACTTGATGTTTGTAGATTATCACTTGCACATAATCATGTGTTAAAGATAAGTGATAATCCATGATCAAACCGATATCAAGTTGAAAGATGTAAATTTTACTTATTACATATCTACAAAATCTTTCAAGAATATCATGCTTGTAATATACTCAAAATATGTAGAAAAATGATGGAAATTGCATGTGGGAAAAAGGGCTAAACAATGATTAGTGCCTATGTGTTAGGATGATGGTCTATGACTTGGAATCCTAACCCACACATACCTATGCAATCTGTCCAGATTTCGACATCTCACTTGGTGAGGTCATAAATCCGTGTATACTTAACAAAATACCACCAATTTACTACTGAAATTACTATTATGTATTAGCTTTCAAACCCAAGTGGTCTTACTCAAAAACATGGAGTATTCGACCTCCAAACAGCCCATACGAAACTATTGCGCATGTTATGGCAGATTCGTATACCTTACTTTGCAAGGTCATGACTCCATGAATACTTAACCTAAGACTACCATTTTATTACTGATTTTAATGCTATTAAGCTTATCTAACAAGATTATGTTCAAATATAAGTTTAAAATACGTTTCTATAAATTTATACACAAAGGAACACAATCTGTCCAGAAAAACACAGGTTACTAAAATGGTCATAACTTGAGTTCTAGGAAGAGTTAGAAGATGCATTTTTTTTGAAATTTGCGTATTGAAAAGACCTACAACTTTCATGTTTTACACTTTTTCCAGAAATGCACTCATTTTTCCCAGTAAGCCGATTTATGGGTCTGGTCTGGAAACTTTCTAGAATTTTGTTGGATTCTTACTAAAGATCACTTAAAAATGTGTAAATATACCCAAAAATGGTTAAATAAAACGTGACACTTAAACTAAAGCTATGGGTGATGAAACTTTACAAAAAGTAGAACTAATATGTATATGCTATATAACTAAACTTAAGCGTTTTTATGTGATCTAGGACGCGTTAATCCCATCGAGACCCAAACCAATACTTGCTAATTTCCGCTCTCTCACTAAGGTGAGTCTCATGGCCCCTACTTCTTTTTAAATGCTTTGAAATGTTTTTGGGGTGAGAATACATGTTCTTTTCTTTGTGGACACAAACTAAACTGTTATGTATTGCATGAGTTGACACTATCCATTATGTAGGCCTTTATCATGAATTGTTAGTTAAGGACTTAAACGTGAATGTCATGAATAGATCTATTTGGGTTGACGCCCCCATCCGGGTTGGTAGCGCCAACATGACTATAAGTCAAACGGGTGCATTGTCATTTGAGAACTACTTGTGTTTGGATAGGACACTTGCGAGGCACTAAATGTTAAGGTTTCAATTCATGAGCTTATGGCAATAGTAATACAATTTTTACTATATTGTTGAATGGCAATATAACTTGAAATCTCGTGATCCACGGTAATGTTTTACAACTATTAAAACCTATGAGCTCACCAACTTTATGTTGACCCATTTTTACATGTTATTCTCAGGTAATTAAGATGCTTGCTATTTGTGAAGATGGCATACCCCTTTTGAAGTTAGGAACTACATTTGCATGGACGAACATTGCTTTTGATCTTAAATTCTTAAACTCCTAACTATTTTGTAACTTATGGGAATTGTTTGTAACTTTTTAAGACAAATGTTCTAAGCCTGTAAGACAATTTAAACTTTTATGAAGTATGTTTAAAACGACTCATGTAGAGGTCGTTCATTGTAATTCTTATGTTGTGATTTCATGATAGTCGCATCTCGCAACCTTCCGCCGAGGCGGGGTGTGACAGATTGGTATCAGAGCGCAAGGTTATAGTGAACTAGGTTGCATTAGTGGGCCTAGACTATAGCCATGACTAGAACAAGGACCTTTAGGTGTACTTGCTAATTATTAAATCCATACATCCTTGCCTACTTACCGAATGTGGTTCCATGCATGCTTATTACATGTTAATTGTTAAGTTAGTACATACATGTTGAATAATTACTTATTTTATATACTCCCTATTTATATACTATTATCTTATATGACAGAGTATGTCGAACCCTAGTAGCCCTGTCCAAGTCGTGTCCGACGATGACTCCGAGACGGCTGCATGCCTCCTCACCTCGCTTAAGTCACCCTCATTCATGCCTGTGTCCGCTACCCGAGTTGAAAAGATGGATTCCTCCAATGAGACTGAGCCATTTGAGGATGAGACCGAGCCAATGGAGGAAGAGTCCGAGCCTACTGAGGACAAGTCCGATCCCGAAGAATCCCATCCCTCCCCTGTCATACCTACTAAGACTGCCCCTGCTCCCTCTACCCAACCAAAACCAGCCTCTTCACTCCGATCATTCCGCCCCGGGGGACCACGATTGATGCGTACCCCTCGGATAACCGTGTTCCCACCTTTGACTGAGACATTCTCCATCCCCCCTACTGAGACCCCCTCCATTCCCCCTACCGGGACTTCCAACACTACTACTAGGCGAGTGCGATCCCGCAAGTGGACTTGGATGCAGGAGCAGATTCAGTCTTGGAGAAAAGAAGAAGGGATACCCGAGACACTAGAAGTTGGGGAGCCCTCCACCACTACACCCATACCCTCTCTCACTTTGGAGCCTGTACATCACACTATCCCCGTTGTGATAGCACGTTTGGTTGATCAGGAGAGGAGACTTAATCAGCTGGAGTACGACCAGGATGAGTCACGTTCCGATAAAGTGGAACTCATAGAGGCACAAGTTTCGGAAGTTGAGAGGAGGATTAGTAACATGGACTACACGGTTTACTGTGCTGATGACGACATCAAGATTCTTCGAGAGGAGGTTACTGAGTTACGCCGACGAGTGGAGCACAGCGAAAGGCGCGCTGAGTTAGCAGAAGAGCGCGCGACTAGGGCAGAGCAGCGTATGTCCGCGTTGGAGCATAGTTTGGGACGTGTTAGTGCACTTTTGGGCCAGTTTCGCGGATAGTTTCATTTCGATTTCTAACCTACTATGGCGGGTTGTGCCTAGAGGATAAATTTATGGATTTGCTTGTATTTTTCCAGATGTTTCATTCCCGGCCTGTTTTTGTGAACAATGAATCAAGTATTTTGACTAAGTTTATGCTCTTGTTGGGTTATTAATCTTACTATCTTGTGACTTTGGTTGTGTGGTTTGTACTTATTTATTCCTTACACGCATGATAAAGTTCTATCTTGTATAGTATCTCATTGTCTTGTTGTGCTTTGTAATTTCAAGAAACATGCCACCCAAGAGAACATCCACGATGAGTAATGCTGCTATCGAGCGACTTGTAGCACAAAGAGTAGCTGAGGCAATCGCCACCCAAAGGACTGAGAGGAATGATGGAAACGAAAGAACCGGTAGAAGGAATGAAACCGGAGAAGGTTCGGGGAATGTAACCCGAGAATGCACCTATAAGGACTTTTCGAATTGCAAACCCCATCACTTCGATGGAACCGAAGGAGCTGTCGGTTTGGTTCGGTGGTTTGAGAAGCTAGAGTCAGTTTTCCGTATTAGCAACTGCAAGGAAGATTGTAAGGTTAAGTATGCAACATGCACCCTTCAAGATGGTGCGTTATCATGGTGGAATTCATACGCCCATTCGGTAGGCATTGATGCTGCTTATCAGATTTCTTGGGAAGATCTTAAGAAAATGATGACGAAAGAGTACTGTCCTCGGAATGAACTACAGAAGTTGGAGGTAGAATTTTGGAATCTGGTTGTCATTGAGGCTGATGTAGCTAGATATACAAGGAGATTTCATGAATTGGCACTTCTTTGCCCATCTATGGTCACTCCCGAGTACAAGAGAATTGAACGTTATATCTGGGGACTTCCCTCCCAAATCCAAGGAAATGTAACTTCATCCAAGCCCAATACAATCCACGATGCCGTCCGCATGGCACACAGTTTGATGGATCAAATTGTGCGACGTGGGGCTTTGGAAAGGGGAAATGTTGATAAGAATTCCGATGGTAAAAGGAAATGGGAGGAAAGTTCTAGGGGAAACACCAGCCAACAACAAAATAAGAAGACCGAGACAGTTAGGGCTTATGCTGCAGGGCCAGATGCTAAGAAAGGTTATGCTGGAAACAAACCATATTGTAAGCGTTGCAACCTTCACCACAAAGGTCCCTGTAGCAACGCATGTGGGAGATGTAAGAAGCCTGGCCATCAAGCTAAGGATTGTCGGAGCCCTGCACCTGTCGCCAACCCTAACCCTCCAAACACATGCTACGGGTGCGGGAGTGCTGGACACTTTAAAAAGGATTGTCCGAAGCTGAAAAATCAGAATAACAATGCGGCGCGCGGCAGAGCATTCGTGATCAACACCAATGAAGCACGCCAAGATCCCAACCTAGTCACGGGTACGTTTCTCCTCAATGACAAGGTTGTTTCAGTCTTATTTGATACTGGTGCTGATGAGAGTTTCGTGTCTAACGAGTTTAGCCCCTTACTTAATATCACTCCAACTGCCTTAGACACTAAATACACGGTAGAGTTAGCTAATGGTAAATTAATTGAAGCTGGTAGCATAATTCAAAACTGTTCCGTAAACTTAGCAAGCGAAATCTTTCCCATAAATTTGATACCCGTCAAAATAGGAAGCTTTGACGTCATCGTTGGCATGGATTGGCTGTCCAAGAATCGTGCCGAAATAGTATGCTATGATAAGATTGTCCGTATACCCCTCTCTAGCGGAGCAACTTTAATCATACAAGGAGAAAAGAGTGGAACGAGATTGAACATCATATCGTGCATGAAAACACAGAAGTACCTAAGAAAAGGGTACCAAGCAATCTTAGCTCATGTTGTAGAGGAGAAACCGGAAGAGAGACGACTCGAGGATGTCCCTATCGTACGGGATTTTCCCGAAGTTTTCCCTGAAGACTTGCCTGGACTACCACCAGCCCGGCAAGTGGAATTTCATATCGACTTGGTGCCTGGTGCGGCACCCGTTGCCCGAGCACCATATCGATTAGCCCCTTCCGAAATGCAAGAGTTGTCAAGTCAACTACAAGAGCTTTTAGATAAAGGATTTATCCGGCCAAGTTCCTCACCCTGGGGAGCTCCCGTCTTATTTGTGAAAAAGAAGGATGGATCCTTAAGAATGTGCATCGATTATCGGGAATTGAATAAACTAACCGTGAAGAACCGTTACCCACTCCCTAGAATTGATGACTTATTCGATCAGCTGCAAGGCTCGAGTTTTTACTCAAAAATTGACCTACGATCGGGGTATCATCAGTTGAGAGTCGGAGAAGAAAGCATCCCAAAGACGGCATTTAGGACTCGGTATGGTCATTACGAGTTCCAAGTAATGCCGTTTGGTCTTACTAACGCACCGGCTGTATTCATGGACCTCATGAACCGCGTGTGTAAACCGTACTTAGATAAGTTCGTCATTGTATTCATCGATGACATTTTGATCTATTCGAAGAACAAAGAGGACCATGAAAAGCATTTGAGATCAATCTTGGAGTTGCTTAAAAAGGAGGAGTTATATGCTAAGTTCTCAAAGTGTGAGTTTTGGTTACGAAGAGTGCAATTTCTAGGACATGTTATTGATAGTCAAGGAATACATGTCGACCCTGCCAAGATTGAGGCTATCAAAAATTGGGAGACGCCTAGAACCCCAACAGAAGTACGGCAGTTCTTAGGTCTTGCTGGTTACTATAGACGATTCGTCGAGAATTTTTCTAAAATAGCCAAACCCTTGACACTGCTAACTCAGAAAATAGCAAAGTATAATTGGAGTGATGAGCAGGAGGAAGCTTTCCAATTGTTGAAGCAAAAACTTTGTAGCGCACCAGTATTATCATTGCCGGAGGGAACCGAAAATTTTGTAGTCTTTTGCGATGCATCACGACAAGGGCTAGGATGTGTGTTAATGCAAAAGGAGAAGGTCATAGCTTATGCTTCTCGTCAACTTAAAGTGCATGAGAAAAACTACACAACCCATGACCTGGAATTGGGAGCAGTGGTGTTTGCACTCAAGATTTGGAGGCATTACCTCTATGGTACAAAGTGTACCGTGTTTACAGATCATAAAAGCCTTCAGCACATTTTCGATCAAAAGGATCTGAACATGAGACAGCGTAGGTGGGTTGAATTGCTCAGTGATTACGATTGCGAAATTCGTTATCACCCGGGCAAGGCAAATGTTGTAGCTGATGCTTTGAGCAGAAAGGAACGAATGAAACCACTACGAGTTAAGGCTTTAGGTATGACCATTCATACGAACCTTACCTCTCAAATTCGTGATGCTCAACTCGAGGCAATCAAGGAGGAGAATGTAAAGGGTGAATCTCTACGCGGTATGGATAAGCAATTTGAGGTTAAGTCCGATGGAATCCGATATTATATGAATCGCATATGGATACCAAGTTTTGGTAACTTGAGGAAGTTAGTAATGGACGAGGCACATAAATCTAGGTATTCCATCCATCCGGGTGCTGACAAGATGTACCATGGGCTTAAGGACTTGTATTGGTGGCCTAACATGAAGGCTGAGGTGGCCACCTATGTGAGTAAATGCTTGACGTGTGCCAAAGTGAAGGTCGAGTATCAGAAACCATCAGGCCTATTGCAACAACCCGAAATACCCCAATGGAAGTGGGAGCAAATAACAATGGACTTTATTACTAAGCTTCCTAAGACAGCAAATGGTTGTGATACAATTTGGGTAATTATTGATCGCCTGACAAAATCCGCCCACTTTCTAGCAATCAAGGAGACCGACACAATGGAAAGATTGACTAGGATTTACTTGAAGGAGGTGGTGACAAGGCACGGGGTGCCCATCTCGATCATCTCTGATCGAGATAGCCGTTTCACCTCTAGGTTTTGGCAATTACTCCAAAAAGCTCTAGGTACTCGCTTGGATATGAGTACCGCATACCACCCTCAGACAGATGGCCAAAGCGAAAGGACAATTCAAACCCTAGAAGATATGTTACGCGCATGTGTTATCGACTTTGGACGTGGCTGGGAGAACCACCTGCCATTATGCGAGTTCTCTTACAACAACAGTTATCACACCAGCATCAAGGCCGCCCCATTCGAAGCACTTTATGGACGAAAGTGTCGATCGCCTGTATGTTGGACCGAGGTGGGAGATAGTCAACTCCTTGGTCCAGAGATTATACACGAAACGACCGAGAAGATTGTGCAAATCCAAAATAGACTGAAGGCAGCCCGTGACCGCCAAAAGAGCTATGCAGATACGAGGCGAAAACCGTTAGAATTTCAAATTGGGGATAGAGTCATGTTGAAAGTGTCGCCTTGGAAAGGCGTAGTCCGTTTTGGGAAACGAGGAAAGCTAAACCCTAGATATGTCGGGCCATTTGAAGTACTGGAGAGGATTGGTCCAGTTGCATACAAACTTAAGTTGCCTCAAGAACTCAGTAATGTACATGACACGTTTCATGTGTCAAATCTGAAAAAGTGTTTATCAGACGAATCCCTTATCATACCAGTCGGAGAAGTGCAAATCGATGAGAAATTGCATTTTATCGAAGAACCAATTGAGATCATGGATCGAGAGATAAAGACCTTGAAGCGGAGTCGTATACCCATTGTAAAGGTTAGGTGGAATTCGAAGCGAGGTCCGGAATTCACCTGGGAGCGCGAGGATCAAATCCGTCGCAAGTATCCCCACTTATTCTCAAACTCTGCACCACCCGAGGTCACGAACTAAATTTCGGGACGAAATTCTTTTAACAGGGGGAGAATGTGACAACCGGCAAAAATCTAGGATTCAACTCCGCTCAGGTAATAAACTTAGAGGAAAATTTATTTTTTTTTTTTTTTTTTTTTTGTTTGTGTTAAACTATAATTTTAGTGATTTAACACCTATAATTAAATAACATTGAATTTAGGTGCCTTATCGTTACAACCCGACACTAAACAAGCGTTTATCCGTGGATGCATATAAATGTGGCAAAGTACTTACGTTTATGTTTATTAATCCACTTAGTAAACCCTAATATATATATATATATATATATGTATATATACTTATATATATATAAGTATGTGTGAAACAATAATATAGTGATAAGCACACTTACTTGCATGAAAGTAACAAACCACCACCTTTGCATGAAATACAACATAATAACTAAATAAATACTTATACTTAAATCAATTAAAAACTTAATTAACTAATAAAATAAAGAAAATCAGATTTTTACATATAAATTAATTAAATTAAATTAATTTAATTAATAATAACATTTAAATACCAACTACCCATTTAATCACCACCACTTCTCCACCAATCACCACCAAAAACCCTTCACTTTCCCCCCCCCCCCTTGGCCGGCCACCCTTCACCTCCCCCCCCCCCCCTCTTTTCTTCTATTTAAACAACCTACATCCACCCTTTTCTCACTTTTCACACACACTCATCCAATTCTCTCTTCCACACACCATTCTTCCTTCCATTTCTCTCCCAAAAATCTGCCCTAAATTCACCATCAAAAACCACCACAAATCACCACACAAACAACCCTAAATCCACTCAAAAACAACTTACTTTTATCTTAGATTCGTTGGTAAAAAGATACACAATTTTCTCTTCTTTACTTCCTTCAATTTCTATACAATAATCATCACCCATGGATGAATAATACAAGACTTATAATAATATATCTATATCTATGTATATACATCTTTTATTTTACTATATACATATGTAAGATTTTATGTAAGGCTATGCCTACAAATCTACATATGTATATATGCACTTTATATTTCATTCTTGTTAATATCTTATGTATGGCTATGCCTACGATCATATATGTATACATGCATCTTTATGATTTGTGTTGTTGTGATTCTTATGTATGGCTATGCCTACAAAATAGATGTAAACATGCATTATATTACTCATCTTCATCTCCATTTTCTTTTTTATTTGAAGTATTGAAAAGTGTGGCTAAGCCTACAAAAATGACTTGATGTTTGTAGATTATCACTTGCACATAATCATGTGTTAAAGATAAGTGATAATCCATGATCAAACCGATATCAAGTTGAAAGATGTAAATTTTACTTATTACATATCTACAAAATCTTTCAAGAATATCATGCTTGTAATATACTCAAAATATGTAGAAAAATGATGGAAATTGCATGTGGGAAAAAGGGCTAAACAATGATTAGTGCCTATGTGTTAGGATGATGGTCTATGACTTGGAATCCTAACCCACACATACCCATGCAATCTGTCCAGATTTCGACATCTCACTTGGTGAGGTCATAAATCCGTGTATACTTAACAAAATACCACCAATTTACTACTGAAATTACTATTATGTATTAGCTTTCAAACCCAAGTGGTCTTACTCAAAAACATGGAGTATTCGACCTCCAAACAGCCCATACGAAACTATTGCGCATGTTATGGCAGATTCGTATACCTTACTTTGCAAGGTCATGACTCCATGAATACTTAACCTAAGACTACCATTTTATTACTGATTTTAATGCTATTAAGCTTATCTAACAAGATTATGTTCAAATATAAGTTTAAAATACGTTTCTATAAATTTATACACAAAGGAACACAATCTGTCCAGAAAAACACAGGTTACTAAAATGGTCATAACTTGAGTTCTAGGAAGAGTTAGAAGATGCATTTTTTTTGAAATTTGCGTATTGAAAAGACCTACAACTTTCATGTTTTACACTTTTTCCAGAAATGCACTCATTTTTCCCAGTAAGCCGATTTATGGGTCTGGTCTGGAAACTTTCTAGAATTTTGTTGGATTCTTACTAAAGATCACTTAAAAATGTGTAAATATACCCAAAAATGGTTAAATAAAACGTGACACTTAAACTAAAGCTATGGGTGATGAAACTTTACAAAAAGTAGAACTAATATGTATATGCTATATAACTAAACTTAAGCGTTTTTATGTGATCTAGGACGCGTTAATCCCATCGAGACCCAAACCAATACTTGCTAATTTCCGCTCTCTCACTAAGGTGAGTCTCATGGCCCCTACTTCTTTTTAAATGCTTTGAAATGTTTTTGGGGTGAGAATACATGTTCTTTTCTTTGTGGACACAAACTAAACTGTTATGTATTGCATGAGTTGACACTATCCATTATGTAGGCCTTTATCATGAATTGTTAGTTAAGGACTTAAACGTGAATGTCATGAATAGATCTATTTGGGTTGACGCCCCCATCCGGGTTGGTAGCGCCAACATGACTATAAGTCAAACGGGTGCATTGTCATTTGAGAACTACTTGTGTTTGGATAGGACACTTGCGAGGCACTAAATGTTAAGGTTTCAATTCATGAGCTTATGGCAATAGTAATACAATTTTTACTATATTGTTGAATGGCAATATAACTTGAAATCTCGTGATCCACGGTAATGTTTTACAATTATTAAAACCTATGAGCTCACCAACTTTATGTTGACCCATTTTTACATGTTATTCTCAGGTAATTAAGATGCTTGCTATTTGTGAAGATGGCATACCCCTTTTGAAGTTAGGAACTACATTTGCATGGACGAACATTGCTTTTGATCTTAAATTCTTAAACTCCTAACTATTTTGTAACTTATGGGAATTGTTTGTAACTTTTTAAGACAAATGTTCTAAGCCTGTAAGACAATTTAAACTTTTATGAAGTATGTTTAAAACGACTCATGTAGAGGTCGTTCATTGTAATTCTTGTGTTGTGATTTCATGATAGTCGCATCTCGCAACCTTCCGCCGAGGCGGGGTGTGACAATCTGCATCATCTAATAAAAGATGAGCACGTATGGAATCTTCAGTTATAATGATACGCTTCTCATTTACTGTTGCCGTTATGGTTTTAACCCCATTTTCTTCTGACACCACGGCAGATGTCCAGAAGTCGTTGATATGTGAAATGTAAATCATGGGATTGACAGTATGTGCAAACCTGAGAGTGGTGCACTTTAAGAAATCAATGATTTCGTGGTAATCATCTGATCCTTGTGACTTAAGAAGAAAGCCACAGACGTTGTGTTGATCACCTATGTCGAGTGTTTTTGAAGAAGAAGATGAAGATGCCATTTTTTAATGTTAGGTTTGAGAGGTTTTCGGAGGTTTGTTTGAAGGTAATTTCAATTTTCGAGAAAAAGTGCAAGTGAATTGAAAAAGTGTAGTGTTTGGCAGATTAAATACCATTTGAAAGTGAACAGTACTTTCAAGCCCTAAAATAACACTATCAGAATTAAAGTTGAAAAAGGTACTGGCAGAATTAAGTTTTGCAAATTAACTCTAGTAGAACTAATCTCAACCTTTCTTCACACTTGGACAATTCCACGTTACTCTTTTATTAATTGTGCTGGCAGAACTAACTTGTGCTAGCAGAATTAATATTGTTGAAAACTAAGTTAGCAGAACTAACAACCTTAGAGCTTTCAATCCTGCGATGTTAGCACAAAAATACAATTGAACTAGCAGAATTAACTTGTACTAGCAGAATTAACTTGTACTAGCAGAACTAAATAAGATAACCACTATCTATACTAGCAGAACTAAGTCATGAAAGTATAAATATTGAGAATCTTATAATATCTGCTATAACAAACTAAAGTATCAAGTGTAACCCCTTTTGAAAAACATTTTGAAACTAGATAATGATTATAATGAGTTGTTCATCATTCCTATACCAGTAACCAAAAATGTAAACCTTCCAACATCAAATGCCTTTGTGAACAGGTCTGCAAGTTGATTATCCGTATGTATTTTGAAAATTTGAATTAATCTCTTCTCATTACAATCCCTAATGAAATGATATCTAATTTCAATATGCTTTGTTTTAGAATGCTTTACAGGGTTATTAATGATACTTATAGCAGCATTATTATCAATATACATGGGAGTATTTAGAAAAGTCAAACCATAGTCTAGCATCTGATTTTGAATCCATAGGATTTGAGCATAGCAGCTTGATGCAGCAACATATTCTGCTTCTGCTGTTGATGTAGACACAGTAGTTTGCTTCTTACATTGCCAAGATACTAACCTATCTCCCAAAAATTGACATCCTCCTGAAGTTGACTTTCTGTTCAAATTGTTACCCCCATAATCACTGTCAGAATATGCTACCAAATTGAAATAAGAATTCTTTGGATACCATAGGCCCAATTTAGGTTGACCTTTTAGGTATTTAAAAATTCTCTTTACAGCATGAAGATGAGACAACTTAGGATTTGTTTGAAATCTTGCACACACACATACTGCAAACATGATATCTGGTCTACTGGATGTAAGATACATTAGTGAACCTATCATGGATCTATAGAGGTGTTCATCAACACACTCCCCCTCAAGATCTGCAAGTAGTGGTTTATGTGTTTCCATTGATGTGCTTGCAACCTTTGCATTATTGAATCTAAACTTATCCAAGATGTCCTTCACATACTTATCCTGACTTATGAAGATTTCATCTGCTTTCTGCTTCACTTGAAGACCCAAAAAGAAAGTCAATTCTTCCATTGAACTCATCTGAAACTTCTGATGCATAAGAGATTCAAATTCTTTGCAAAGACTATCCCTTGTTGAACCAAAAATGATATCATCTACATAGATTTGTGCTAGTAGAATATCACTTTCAATTTTTTTGATAAACAAGGTTTTGTCAATAGCACCTCTTTTGAAACCATTATCCAATAGATATACAAACAAAGTATCATACCAAGCTCTAGGAGCTTGATGCAATCCATAAAGTGCTTTGTCCAATCTAAGCACCTTATTAGGATATTTGGGATCCTCAAACCCTGGTGGTTGACATACATACACTTCTTCATCTATCTTTCCATTCAAGAATGCACTCTTTACATCCATTTGGTATACCTTAAAGTTCTTGAAAGAAGCATAAGCCAAGAACAATCTAATAGCCTCAATTCTTGCCACAGGTGCAAATACTTCATCATAATCAATTCCCTCATCTTGTGAGTATCCCTGTGCAACCAATCTAGCCTTGTTCTTAATCACTATGTCCCTCTCATCCTTTTTGTTCATGTATACCCATCTGGTACCAATTTCCCATTTTTCTTTAGGCAGATCCATCAAAGTCCACACATTTTGAATTTTGAATTGAAGTAGCTCCTCTTGCATAGCTTCAATCCAGCTTGGATCTTTCAAAGCTTCAACAGCTTTCTTGGGCTCTATCTGTGATAGAAAACAAGCAAACAAAGAGAAATTTGCATTTTCATCAATAGTTTTAGATAACCTTCTTGTTTGCATAGGAGCATCAATTGCTCCAATGACAGTGGCATGTAGCTTTTATGAGCTTGATACTGTGGACCAGCTGTCATCTCTATCCCAGATTCCAAATTGGTAAAATTCTGATCCAGAATGGTGTCTTCATGAATCATTTGACCACTTGATTCTGACACCTCCATCCTTGATGGTTGTTGATCCTCCTGTGCACCTTCAATTGATGCTTCTTCTTGTTGAGGATAATCTGGATCTGATGATGTATTTCCATCACCATATGCACCATTATCATCCAAGTTTGATGAAATGGGCTCTGAACTCTGTTGTTGATCAGGAGTGGAAGAGTCAAGTACTGCAGGTGGGTCAAGTAGCCATGTTGGAAACAAAACAAATTGTGGTGATTTGTTTGTTTGTTGACCTGAACTTGTACCTGCATTTACACTTGTACTTGTACCTGCAATTGATGACTCATATGTGACAACTCTCCAGTTTAGGTAACAATTAACTTAAGCATGTGCATTCTTACGCTAATTTCCTAAAAAGTTTAAACAAAAACTACATATGTGAAATAAGTCTAGCAAGCCCTAGACCTTTGTACAAAAAGTTCTATGTATTTCGTAATTAATTATAATTACGTACGAACTATCGGAACGAAACCGACAAAAATAAAATACAAATGTTGGTGAACATTTAATTTATAATATGAAATTATTAATTAAGAACATTAATTAAATTGTATTATTGCGATAATATAAAGTAATAAAGGTTTTAGAAATAAACGTATCAAACGCGAACGAAACTCACAAACTGTATCGACTCACATTTCAAATAAATTTATTAATTATTTTAATAAAATATTTCAATTTCCTTTTTTTATCAATTATACTGTTTGAAATAAATTTTAAACAAACGAATAATTGAGTGGGACACGGGGTACAAATAATTGGACCCGTACACGAAATTGACGGGCTAAAAACCCAAACAATTAACACCAACAAAATATATGTTCGACAAAAAAGGACTAGAGCCATGCTCTTGCTTTTGAAAACTTGAACCAACTCTAAGTATTATATTACTCCCTCCTCTCATTCTCACATCTCAGTTGCACCAAACTCAAATAATTGAGTTCATCCCATTTCTCCTTCTCTTGAGTGAATCGGCAGGAACAAGAAGAGCACCACCAAACCATTTTCATCATCTTCTTCACCTTCAAATAAGCATCAACCAAGAACAACAACACACCTACACTATAAGCATCATCATTTTGTGAGCATCATCGTATCGTCGTTCCATCATCATCATCGTTCCATCGTTAACATACCTTGGGCAATTATCTGTCGGCTGCTAGCATTCATACCGAGCGAACCACCGTGAGTTTACAGCCCCTACTTTTATATGTTTTATGCTTTTAAACACAGGGGTGTTAAACATAGAAATTGCATGCCAACACATGCAATCAAACTATAAACGCTTTATTGCTTTTATACAACTGTTGATTTGTGATATTACATATTCACTATTATTTTGGGAATTAGACAAAGTATCCTAGTACGGACCTAGACTTGGAATGTGTGCATGAAAAGACCTCATGACATGCTACTGTAACCATTAGCTAGGTGACTCTAGCCACTGAGTATACGGATAGTACTATTGCCGTGACGACCCTCCTACGGTGGAGCGTATACTTAAATGTCCGTTCAGGCAAACAACATAAGTTCTGGTTGTGGTTTGGTTATAGGGTTAGGTCACGCTACTTTAACTTGTGAGGTTTAGCTCACCTCGCAGGGGATCATAGTCTAAGCAAATTCCCACATACTTTTAGGAAGAACGAATCCTACAACTGTTAAATACCGGAAAAAATACCGGCAGTTTATTTGATACTGGTAAACAACCAGTTATATGCTTTTAGAGTAACAACCCTACATAAATTGTATTTTTAAAATGAATAACAATTCATTTATACAAACTTGGTTTAACTAACCACATACATATACAAACCTGTAAATCCACTCAACATATTTGTTGACGACTTTCTCTATATTTTTCAGGAAATTAGCTGGGTAAGTAATTGCATGCATTCAGGATGGACAACCCTGGACTACTTAGGATGCCACATACTGTTGGGACCGCTTTTAGGGATTTCATTTGTATAACTGCAGACATTGCGGTCATACTTATGAAATCTTATTTTAAATTTATGTATTATTGTTAAATCTAAAATGTTTTAAACTCTACTACTATTGTTTCGACTTACATAGTCGTACTACTTTTGTAACAACTGTTAAACTTGGCATCCTTGATAAATAAAGTTGTGCGATAACCATATGCTCTGAGTATGTATGTATTTGTTGGTTGGAAATACTGTTCGCAGCCCCGCCACATCATTAAAGCTTCCGTACACTTAATTAGTATTGATTGTAATCACCGTTTGGCGGGGTGTGACAGACTTGGTATCAGAGCCATTGGTTATAGCGAACTAGAAGTCTTTAAGTGACCTAAAACCTTAGAGACCTAGACTATAGCCTTGGCTAAAACATTCATTTCATGCATACATACTTTGCATACATCTAACATACGACTAACACGTCACCTACGACTTCTTCTGTCTCAGCATGTCGAGGCACAGTCCGATCTACTTGTATGTTTCTAATGAGGAGCCAACTGAGGATTCCTACCATAGCGACGCTAGCACCAGAGTTGTGAGCCCACCAGTTCACTCGAGAGCTCTATCTGATGACACCGGTGATGCCTACATCACCCCACCACCTACTACACATGTGGTTCCACCTACTACTGCTCCTACTGACCCTACCACTCGTATGTTAGGGTCTACTTTTATGGCGACACCCCATATGACTACTGGACCTTCTAGAGGACCGGTACCTAGGAGGACACCCAAGATGTGTGTCCGAGACTTCACTAGAGGACCACTTGCGCCCCGTGACAAGGTGCCGATGGCAGAGGAGAGAGAGATACATTGTGATAAGCCGCCACAGAGGGTACCTAGGTTTACTCACTTGGAGTGGATGACTCCTATGTTAGGGCAGTGGAGGTCGTTGGAGGGTTTTCCTTCTACTTTTGAGACCGGGGAGTCCTCCCGATCCTCTGCACCACTGCCTACTACTGGAGAGCCTGTAGAGTTGACCCTCCCTACCATTGTGGCTGTGATTCGCACCTTGTTTCGTATTTCTGGTAGCAAGGGTGTTCACCTTGCAGAGCAACAGAGTGATGTCTCCCGTCTGGATGGAGACATGATAGACATGCATGAGCGTTGCCACTTCTTGTTGAGCAACGTGGTTACTGCCAGAGAGATAGCTGAGATCGCACGTGCTCGTGTCAGGGTACTAGAGAGACATGCGAGGACAGCAGGGTTGATGATTGGAGCTTGTGTGATGATAGTTGTGCTGAGGACAACTGTGGGGTTGTTTTTACCTTATTTTTATTAGACCTACGTATGGCGGTTTGTGCCTACTAGGTATTAGATTGACTACTTTTGGATGATGGATATGTTAGTAGGTCCATCACGTATTGTATAGACCTATATCAGATGGGTAGGTGTATGTATGT
This sequence comes from Pseudognaphalium luteoalbum, assembly GCA_963422505.1. NCBI lineage: Eukaryota > Viridiplantae > Streptophyta > Magnoliopsida > Asterales > Asteraceae > Pseudognaphalium > Pseudognaphalium luteoalbum. Next base: position 80,076,580 of record OY730198.1, read on the forward strand.
ACTAGATATGTACTAGATGGAAAACTATTGTTAGAATGGGTGTATGTATAGGAAAACCCATTGTCTTTTGTATAGCGCTAACCGCTGATGGGGCGTATTAGGGATCCCATCTTGTTTTGTATGAAACTATTGTATCAGCGCTACACCTTTTGATATAATATAACTTATGTTTGGTTGTATTTCGTGTTCATTACAATTAACAACGACTATGGTGCTATATCTACCCTTATATACGTGTGTTAGAAACGATAACCACTCAATAATACTTGAAATCATTCTTTGAAATCCATGAAACATACCACACTTTGATTATTGATTCTTATCTTGGATTTCTTTGAACTTGATTGTGTTAAATGACAATGAAAAGAAATATGTATTTAGCATTATATAATGATGCCTGGCCAACGTGATTATATTGTACTAAGTACATATGGGCGTTTCAAAGTTGTGCAACATGTGATGTAAAATCCTATTCTTCAATCCTTCATACTGTTCCCTTGTTAAACAATGTGAAATCTTGTTCATCACATTCATTATCTTGGCATTGACTTCTGCATTTTTCATCACAGAATGGAATCATGCCACCAAAACGACGGATGACTAAGAACAGTCAATGAACGACTACTTCTTCCATTCCTGAAACTGTTCCCCCACCCAACAACAATGAAACTACTGAACAAATGATCGCGCGTCGAATAGCTGAAGGTATTGCTGAGTATGAAGCAAGCCGAAATCGCGAGAATGGAATGAATAACAGCGGATCTACCCCTATTAACACTGAGACACCTGCGAATACTCGTCGAGGGTGTTCATACAAGACATTTCAGGCTTGTAAGCCAATTACTTTTCGTGGCACCGAGGGTGCTATTGGGATTATACACTGGATAGAGAAGACAGAGTCGGTATTGGACATTAGTGACTGTTCACCAGACTGTATGGTGAAGTATGCCACCTGCACCCTTGCTGACAAAGCTCTTACTTGGTGGAACAGTCAAGTCCAATCACTTGGACGACCAGCTGCCTACTCCATGTCATGGGGAGTACTGAAGAACATGATGTTAGAAGAATTCTGTCCCCATAGCGAAATGCAGAAAGTTGAAACCGAATTATGGGACATTAAAATGGTTAGTGCTGATGTCACCGGGTATACCACTAAATTTCAAGAGTTAGCACGATTAGTGCCACATATGGTGACACCCGAATTCAAACGCATTGAGCATTACATCTGGGGACTGGCACCTCAGATCCGTAGCCTGGTTACATCATCAGAACCTGCCACATTCAGGAGTGCTGTAACTCTAGCTCAGAGATTGACCGATGAGGCGGTCAGAATGGAAACCTTAACCAAAAAGGTGGTGACAAGAAAGGTTGAGCCAAGAAGCACTGAAGCTGGTAGTTCTGGGAGTGCGAAGCGTAAGTGGAACGGCACAGGAAGTGACCGACAGGGTCAAACAAATAAGAAAGGATCTGGAAACCTAAAGTCCTATGCTGCCACCACTGTGGAACCAAAACCATACTTGGGTAACAAACCAAAGTGTGACAAGTGTAACAAACACCACGAGGGTGAATGTTGGTTTTGCAACAACTGTAGAGGTTGGGGTCACAAAACCCAAAACTGTAAGGTTAACCCTACACCTAGGGAAAACACAGAGTGCCAAAATCAAGGGTGTTTTGAATGTGGCGACAAGGGTCATTATCGGAACCGTTGCCCTCGACTTAATAACCAGAACCCCAACAATAACAACCGGAATAATCAGAACCGCAACACCAACAACCGCAACAACAATGATAACAACCGCGGTAACAACAACAACAATCAGCCAGCTCGTGGACGTGCATTTGTGATAGCAGCAGCAGAAGCACGACAGGATCCTAACACAGGTTACTGGTACGTTTCTAGTAAACAACCACTTTGCATCTGTGTTATTTGATTCTGGTGCTGATTTAAGCTTTGTGTCCACTGAGTTTAGACCACTATTAGAGATCGAATCCCTTAAGTTAGATAACAAATACACTGTAGAGCTAGCCAATGGTAAGTTGATTGAATCAGGAGAAATAGTACCAGGATGCACCTTAATGTTGGAAGGTCATTCTTTCAAAATAGACTTACTACTTGTAGAACTAGGGAGCTTCGATATAGTGGTTAGCATGGACTGGCAGTCGAAGAACCGTGCAGAAATAGTATGTTTTGAGAAATTGGTACGCCTACCGTTATTGTCAGGTGAAACCCTGGAAATACAAGGAGAGAAAGGAAAACGTGCAGCGAAAATGATTACGTGCATGAAAGCAAATATATTTCTACGAAAGGGTTACCAAGCATTCTTGGTACATGTGATTGAGAAGAAAACCGATGAGTGACGTATAGAGGAGGTACCTATCGTACGTGACTATCCGGGAGTATTTCCTGACGAGTTACCAGGATTGCCACCCCCACGATAGGTTGAATTTCATATCGACCTAGTGCCTGGAGCAGCACCAATTGCTCGTGCACCTTACCGTCTTGCTCCATCAGAAATGCAGGAGTTGTCTGCACAACTGCAGGAACTCTTAGACTTAGGATTCATCCGACCGAGCTTTTCACCTTGGGGAGCTCCGGTGTTGTTCGTCAAGAAAAAGGATGGATCAATGCGAATGTGTATCGATTATCAGGAACTGAACAAAGTAACTATCAAGAATCGATATCCACTACCTCACATCGATGACTTGTTTGACCAGCTGCAAGGGTCAAGTTACTATTCGAAGATTGACTTGTGATCTGGTTACCATCAGCTGAAGGTTCGGGATGAGGATATCCCTAAGACTGCGTTTAGGACTCGATACGGTCATTATGAGTTCTTAGTCATGCCATTTGGGCTGACAAACGCACCAGCAGTGTTCATGGACCTCATGAATAGAGTATGCAAGCCTTATCTTGATAAGTTCATGATTGTGTTTATCGATGACATATTAATATACTCACGAACGAGGGAGGATCACGAGAAACATCTGAGAATGATTCTTGAATTACTGAGAGAGAGAAGCTTTACGCAAAGTTCTCTAAGTGTGAATTTTGGATGCGTGAGGTTCATTTCCTTGGTCATGTGATCAATAACAAGGGAATTCATGTGGACCCATCCAAAATCGAGGCAATTAACAACTGGGAAGCCCCGAAAACGCCATTCGAGATACGACAATTTCTTGCGCTAGCCGGCTATTACCGACGATTCATCGAGAACTTTTCGAAAATAGCCCAACCACTTACCGCACTAACTCAAAAAGATAAGAAATTTGATTGGGGCGAGAAGCAAGAGATTGCTTTCCAATTGTTGAAACAGAAACTAAGTACCGCACCAATCCTATCACTACCAGAAGGAGTAGAAAATTTTGTTGTCTACTGTGATGCTTCACATCAGGGATTGGGTTGTGTATTGATGCAAACCGACAAAGTCATTGCTTACGCGTCTTGACAATTGAAAGTTCACGAAAGAACTATACGACGCATGACTTAGAGCTAGAAGCTGTCATTTTTGCACTTAAGATTTGGAGACACTACCTATATGGTACAAAGTGTACAATCTTCATGGATCACAAAAGTCTCCAGCATATATTCGACAAGAAAGAACTCAACATGAGACAACGTCGTTGGGTCGAATTACTGAACAATTACGACTGTGAGATTAAGTATCACCCGGGCAAAGCAAACGTTGTAGCTGATGCCTTGAGTCATAAAGAACGAGTCAAACCCCGTAGGGTTCGAGCTTTGGGTTTGACGATCCATTCGAATCTCATTACTCAAATTCTTGACGCTCAACAATCAGCATTCATTCCCGAACGCCTTAAGGAAGAATCCTTGAAGGGAATGGAGAAACAACTTGAAACCAAAGACAACAGAGTGTTGTACTTCATTAACCGAATTTGGGTACCGTGCGTAGACGAATTACGCAAGTTGGTTTTGGACGAAGCTCATAAGTCCAACTACTCGATACACCCTGGTTCAGACAAAATGTACCACGATTTGAAAGGCTTTTATTGGTGGCCTGGCATGAAACGAGACATTGCCACATACAGTAGTAAGTGCCTGACTTGTTCAAAAGTCAAGGTTGAATATCAAAAGCCGATTGGACTTTTGCAACAACCCGAAATTCCCAAATGGAAATGGGAAAAAATCACAATGGATTTTATCACAAAACTGCCCAAAACAACATCTGGAATGGACACCATATGGGTGATTGTGGATCAACTGACCAAGTCAGCTCATTTTCTAGCCATCAAGGAAACGGATACGATGGAGAAACTGACCAGAATCTATATAAAAGAAATTGTTTCGAGACATGGAGTGCCATTATCCATTATCTCTGACAGAGATGCTAGATTTACTTCTCGCTTTTGGCAAACACTTCAATAGTCACTGGGTACTCGACTTGATATGACTACTGCCTACCATCCGGAAACCGACGGCCAAAGCGAGTGAACAATACAAACGCTCGAAGACCTATTAAGAGCATGTGTGATAGACTTTGGAGGTAATTGGGATACACACCTACCTCTGGCAGAATTTTCTTATAACAACAGTTATCACACCAGCATACAGATGGCACCATTTGAGGCATTGTATAGACGCAAGTTCCGATCGCCCCTCTGTTGGGCAGAGTTGGGTGACAGACAATTATCGGGCCCTGAGATAGTCCAAGAAACTACGGACAAGATATCTCAAGTGCTTAACAGATTGAAAACAGTACGTGACCGACAAAAGAGTTATGCCAACAACAGACGGAAACCTTTAGAGTTTCAAGTTGGTGCCAAAGTCCTACTCAAAGTAGCACCCTGGAAAGGAGTTGTACGATTTGGTAAACGAGGTAAACTGAACCCACGATACATCGGACCATTCGAAATCCTTGCGAGAATTGATCCTGTCGCCTACAAGCTCAAACTACCACAAGAGCTTAGTAGTATCCATGACACCTTTCATATATCTAACTTGAAAAAGTGTCTTTCCGATGAAACACTTATCATCCCTCTTGACGAAGTCTTCATTGACTCAAAACTAGATTTTGTGGAGGAACCTATCGAAGTTATGGACTCGAAAACGCAAAAGCTTCGACACAAACGAATCAAACTGGTTAAAGTTCGTTGGAACTCAAAACATGGCCCAGAGTTAACCTGGGAACGTGAGGATGAAATGCGCAAGAAGTATCCTCAACTATTTGAAACCGTGACCGAGACTCACGACACGAATTAAATCTCGGGACGAGATTTCCCTAACAGGGGGAGAATGTGACAACTCTCCAATTTAGGTAATAATTAACTTAAGCATGTGAATTCTTACCCTAATTTCCTGACAAAAGTTTAAACAAAAACTACATATGTGAAATAAGTCTAGCAAGCCCTAGACCTTTGTACAAAAAGTTCTACGTATTTCGTAATTAATTATAATTACGTGCGAACTATCGGAACGAAACCGACAAAAATAAAATACAAATGTTGGTGAACATTTAATTTATAATATGAAATTATTAATTAAGAACATTAATTAAATTGTATTATTGCGATAATATAAAGTAATAAAGGTTTTAGAAATAAACGTATCAAACGCGAACGAAACTCACAAACTGTATCGACACACATTTCAAATAAATTTATTAATTATTTTAATAAAATATTTCAATTTCCTTTTTTTATCAATTATACTGTTTGAAATAAATTTTAAACAAACGAATAATTGAGTGGGACACGGGGTACAAATAATTGGACCCGTACACGAAATTGACGGGCTAAAAACCCAAACAATTAACACCAACAAAATATATGTTCGACAAAAAAGGACTAGAGCCATGCTCTTGCTTTTGAAAACTTGAACCAACTCTAAGTATTATATTACTCCCTCCTCTCATTCTCACATCTCAGTTGCACCAAACTCGAATAATTGAGTTCATCCCATTTCTCCTTCTCTGGAGTGAATCGGCAGGAACAAGAAGAGCACCACCAAACCATTTTCATCATCTTCTTCACCTTCAAATAAGCATCAACCAAGAACAACAACACACCTACACTATAAGCATCATCATTTTGTGAGCATCATCGTATCATTGTTCCATCATCATCATCGTTCCATTGTTAACATACCTTGGGCAATTATCTGTCGGCTGCTAGCATTCATACCGAGCGAACCACCGTGAGTTTACAGCCCCTACTTTTATATGTTTTATGCTTTTAAACACAGGGGTGTTAAACATAGAAATTGCATGCCAACACATGCAATCAAACTATAAACGCTTTATTGCTTTTATACAACTGTTGATTTGTGATATTACATATTCACTATTATTTTGGGAATTAGACAAAGTATCCTAGTACAGACCTAGACTTGGAATGTGTGCATGAAAAGACCTCATGACATGCTACTGTAACCATTAGCTAGGTGACTCTAGCCACTGAGTATACGGATAGTACTATTGTCGTGACGACCCTCCTACAGTGGAGCGTATACTTAAATGTCCGTTCAGACAAACAACATAAGTTCTGGTTGTGGTTTGGTTATAGGGTTAGGTCGCGCTACTTTAACTTGTGAGGTTTAGCTCACCTCGCAGGGGATCATAGTCTAAGCAAATTCCCACATACTTTTAGGAAGAACGAATACTACAACTGTTAAATACCGGAAAAAATATCGGCAGTTTATTTGATACTGGTAAACAACCAGTTATATGCTTTTAGGGTAACAACCCTACATAAATTGTATTTTTAAAATGAATAACAATTCATTTATACAAACTTGGTTTAACTAAACACATACATATACAAACCTGTAAATCCACTCAACATATCTGTTGACGACTTTCTCTATGTTTTTCAGGAAATTAGCTGGGTAAGTAATCGCATGCATTCAGGATGGACAACCCTGGACTACTTAGGATGCCACATACTGTTGGGACCGCTTTTGGGGATTTCATTTGTATAACTGCAGACATTGCGGTCATACTTATGAAATCTTATTTTAAACTTATGTATTATTGTTAAAACTAAAATGTTTTAAACTCTACTACTATTGTTTCGACTTACATAGTCGTACTACTTTTGTAACAACTATTAAACTTGGCATCCTTGATAAATAAAGTTGTGCGATAATCATATGCTCTGAGTATGTATGTATTTGTTGGTTGGAAATACTGTTCGCAGCCCCGCCACGTCATTAAAGCTTCCGCACACTTAATTAGTATTGATTGTAATCACCGTTTGGCGGGGTGTGACATCATGCATATATCTAAGAGATTTGGTTAATGCATCAATGTCAAACAGGTGAGCTGGACCTTTACCTAAGGTATTAGGTGTGTGTTCATTAAAGGTCACATCTAAGGTCTCTTCCACTATTCTAGTTCTACTGTTGAATACTCTGTATGCTTTTCTTTGGAAAGAGTAACCAATAAAGAATCCCTCATCAGCTTTACTTTAAAACTTGCCTAATTGATCCTTGGTATTTAAGATAGTAACAGGACATCCAAATGGTTTAAGAAAGCTAACCAAAGGTTTGCTATTTAGGAACAACTCATAAGGTGTCTTGTTGTGAGGCTTGACAACTAATACCCTGTTCTGGACATAACAAGCAATGCTAATTGCTTCTGCCCAGAAGGTCATTGGAAGTTTAGCATCTGCTAACATGGTTCTAGCAGCCTCAATAAGTGTCCTATTCTTCCTTTCTGCTACTCCATTCTGTTGTGGAGTTCTAGGAACACTATATTGTCTATCTATACCTTTTGATTCACAGAATTTGTCCATCTCTTGATTTCTAAATTCTGTTCCATTATCACTTCTAATGATCTTTAGCTTTCTATTGGTTTGGTTTTCAATCTTAATGATGAATGACATTAGTATGTCTCCGGTCTCATCTTTGGTTCTAAGAAAGAATACCTAACTAAATCTGCTATAATCATCAGTGATCACTAGGCAATATGACTTCTTACCTATACTACTCACATTTGTAGGTCCAAATAAATCCATGTGCAGTAAGTGTAAAGGTGAGTCAATAGAGTTCAGTGTCTTGTCCTTTAAGAGGATTTATGTTCTTGCCTTTTTGACATGCAACACAGTGGTCATAACATGAATATGTTTTCTCTGGTAAACCTCTGACAAGTTTTCCTTTAACAAGTTTGCTTATTGTTTTAAAACTCATGTGACACATCCTTCTATGCCAAAGGTCAGATTTATCAATAGTTGCTCTTGAAATAAGACGACTCAATTCAGGTTTAGGTACAAACTTAGCCAATTCACAGCTATACATGTTGTTCTTTCTGGGAATTTTCATTAAAATCATTTTAGGGTCAAGAACAAATTTCTCAGAAAGAATACAACATTCTGTGTCACTAAAGAACACTGGGTTCTTTTTCTCAGTTATTTGGCTAACACTTAACAAATTGTACCTCAATTGTTCAACAAAGTATACATCATTGAAGCTCATCTTGTCACTGTTGACATTTCCCATCCATGTAATCCTTCCTCCTCTAGGATTACCTCCAAAAGCTACAGGACCTCCATCAATAACTTTGAAGTCCTCCAATCTGCTTCTATCTCCTGTCATGTGCCTAGAGCATCCACTATCAATGTGCCATAAGCTTTTCTTCTTGCTCTGCACATACAAATGACAAAAGATCAGTTTCTCTTGGGAACCCAAACCAATTTGGTTGTGGGTGTCCCTTTTTGATCAACAGCATCAACTCTTTTGAAAGTTATTGATGCTGATGTCAGTTTAGTTGGTTTCCAAACCCAACTGATATTTGACTTGACACCATTAAGTGGCCTAGCAGAATTAATTTCTGGACCACTTCTATTTTGCCTGACAAAACTAAATTTGGTTAATTTTTGCCTAGCAGAATTAACCTTGTAGTTTTGCTTGGCAGAATTAAAGTTTGTCTTAGTCATTTTAGTTCTGTTGGCATTATTTTTGGTCAACACTCCTGCACTTCCTTTTGGTGCAGCAGAGTTAATTTTTGCCTTTGACTTTTTAACTATACTTGCAGAATTAACTTTTGTTTTGAAATTTTGATGGTTAATTCTGTCAGTAGTAGTCTATGATGATTGTTTAACCCGTTGAAGTCTTGGGTTATATTAACAATCCTTTTGAAGATAATTGAATCTTCCACAGATGAAACAAGCTTTCTCATCAACCCTTTTGAAATTAGATCCAAGTTTTTGAGAAACCATTTGATTTCAATTTCTTTGGTTTCCTCTTGAATTTTTCTTTGATTTTGAAGATGATGATGAGTTAGCAGAACAAACACACTTAGTACATTTAACAACAACAATTTTATCATCTACTGATGTGTTAACAGATGTACTAGCACCTTTCCCTTTCAGATTATTCAAGTTCATCCTAGCTTTTTCTTGAAACAGTTTCTTACCCTCTGCTAGTTTCTTAGCTTTTATCTTAGACACTATCCCAGTAACAGAATTAAGATCTGAATGAACTCTCTCATCTTCCTTAGGTTCATACTCATCATCGGAAATCCATTCAGATACCTCAACCTTTTCTAGATCATTTGCATTTTTATTCAATGCAGCAACAGGATTTGCTTGCTTAACTTCATCTACCATTTTCTCCTTAAGTTTACTTATGTCTAAGTCAGTTTTAGGAGGCATGTATGTGTGGTTGTAAGGTGGAGGCACACTGTTAAGATTATAACCTAAGCCAATTTTAATCTTATCATGGATTTGGTTCTTAATCAGATTTTGAACACTTTCAGAAGCATTCTCTAGCTCAGCCACTGTAAGTTTGATACTTTCTTTCTCAGCAGTGACTTCAGCTAGCTTTTTAATTAACTCATCAACCTTATTTTGCAACATATCCTTTTCATATTGAGCATACTTAAGATCATAATCATATTGTTCTTCATTTTTCTTGTATGCTTTTATTTGTTTTTCTAGATCTTCTATTGCTAAGGTTGTGTGTTGGCTTCTAATGTCCCAATCCCTAAGTTCCTTGCAAATATTAGCATTATGATCCCTGTAGTGTCTAACAGTTTTCTTACACACATTAGAACATAATTTTGGTTATACCTCATAAGGAACTTCATCTGATGTGCTTTTTTCTCCAACAGCCATCAAAGCATGATTCTGAGGTTCCATTTCTGCTTGATCATTCCAATCATACCCCATACCATCTTGTGAAACTAGAGCATTTGGTGTAGATTCTTGAACAGGAATGGTTCTTTTCTGAGGACCATTATATGCAGCATTGTAACCCCCAGATCTCTGTCCACTTACCTCTTACCTTGGAGATCTGCACTCTATGGCAAAATGACCTAATTTGTGGCAGTTGTAGCATTCCACCTTGCTTTTATCAAACCCCACATTGTCATCTCTTTTACCTGCAAAGTTGTTCCTTCATGTCCTCTGCAAGAACCTTTTTACCCTTATGGTAATCATTGCCATCTGCCATTTGATGTCCATTTCCTCCAGATCATCAGGATTTACCTGTTCTAATTCTTCATTAGTCAGTGAGGAGTTCACATGACTAGCAAAAAGGCTTCTACCACTTGATCTGTAGACTTTTCTTGTGTCACAGAAGATGAACTAGATCCTACACCTTTCACAATAGGTACAGATCCATAACTCTTTGGATCTACCTTGGATCTTCCCATGGACATAAATGCAACATTCTGAGAGCTTTGTGCTTCACCAACACTTTGCTTTCTGTTTTCAACTTCAGGCTCAAAAGCTATGAGATCATTGTATAGATCATTGAGCTCTTTGTCATCTAAATCACTCCTTTGTCTTAGACCAACTGTATATATGGTCCACTCTTCACCCAAAGATCTTAAGAACTTTCTATTAAGATCATCTTTGTCTATGACAACTTTGTGATTCTTAAGCTCACCAACTAGCTTTCTATACCTGTTGGAAACTTGAGTCAAGGTTTCAGACTTGACAGAACTAAAATTCTTAAACTGTTGTTTGAGAATGGACCTCTTGTTCTTCTTAGTGCTTTCATTCCCTGCAAATCTTTTATCTAACTCCTCTATAAGCACCTTAGCATCGTCAACTTGCTCAAACTCACTTTGATACTCATTTGGAATGGAAAGTAACAAAGTGCTTAGAGCTTTAAGTTCTGTAGCTCTCTCTCTCTCTTCTTTCTTGCTCAGTTGTTGGTGTACCCCTTGGCAATCTTACACCATTTGCATCAGTTTTATACTTGGGACCATTTTCCACAATGTCCCATAATTGATAATCTGTGAGCAACATGTGTTGCTTGATTCTATTCCTCCACATATTGTATTTATCAGGTCTAAGAATAGAAATTCTAGACACCTGGATACCATCTATAAATTCTGATGCCATTCTAATAATATCAAGCTTAAAGATGAACTAAACCTCAAATGATCAATGCACTATCCCAGATCTTCCTGAATTCAAAGCTTACACAAGCTCTGATACCAATTGTGAGGTCCCACAATTACACTTGTTTGCACAAATGTATTGACACAAGCTATGAATTCTTAACAAGAAGTTTGCGGAATAACACTTGTCAAGTAGGAAGATTATGTATATTACTTGTAATGTAAATGAAACAGATTTGTAAGTAATGTAAGAACACAATTGATTCAATAGCCAAAAGCCTCAATATTATTATTGAAATAATACGGATACACTATTGTTGTATCAGGGTTACAAAGAATCCTTGAAGCTTAGTTACAACTTGACTAGAGACTTACAATTACAAGTATTCAAGCATACACTCACATTGGCATTCATACTCTAACAATGAGCCAAAGGACATACTTATACACTAAAATAACTTGTATAAAATCTATACAAAATCTACTTTTCTAAGACAAGTTTTCTAGGAAACACTTCAGCATTAAATGCATTACCATTCCTTGTCTGCAGCGTGCACTATTCCTCAAAAGCATGTCTGCAGTAGGTGTACTTGTGTTGCAGAGTTGGTAGAAAGCAGATCCACTAAGCAGCATTAACAAAACGATGAGCAGCACTAACAAAATGAACTGGCAGAACTAATCTTTGCATTTCTTCACTCTTGGCAGAACTAACATTGGAAACACTTGGCAGAACTAACAATAAATGACTAGCAGAACTAACTCTGGAAAACTTTGTTTTCAATAAATGAACAGAGCTAACTTCCACCAGCAGAACTAAATCTTTATTGCACCAACAGCATTAACTTTCAATAGGCTAAACACTTAGAATATTTAAGCATTTGATCTTCAGCAGATTTTAGCCCAACAATAATTTATATAAATAGTACAAATTTTAATTTTGTGTTATAGTATCGAATCCGCTATATTTGTATATGATGGAACATGATCATGATCTCGCATGTTATGTTCAACATGCATGATGATAAAATTTCAATTTATATATGTATATGAGTATATCACATGAATTTAATTTTCACACATTGATCAAATGTTTAGGTTAATATGTGTTTAGTAACTTTTATGTCAAACAATGCACCATGTGATAGTTGTTTATAATGACTTATTGGTCGGATGAATTTGATCTCGGTGGGATGATGAGTGAAAATTGTTACATAGAATTTGATTCGATGAGATCGCATCAAACAAAAATTTGAGGTTCATTAGCTTGTAGGATAAGTTTCTAAATATAACCCTTATTCATTGTCAACAAAGAAGATTACTCAGTTCTAGCATGTGAATTAAACCAATCATACAGCTTGGATATAAGCATGCTAATTCTTTGTGTTCTTTATTTCCTTTCATTAAGGTTGATTGCGTTTGTTCTTCTATTTGCTCAATCAAATCAGGTCACATTTCTCAACAATTGGTATCAAAGTCTTAGGATATATTATTGATTTGATTATTCAAGTAAGTTGATTGATGGGGAAAATGTCGCCTCACAAGTTCGAGATCAAGAAGTTCAATGGGTCGAATGATTTCACCTTATGGAAGGTGAAGATGAGGGCTCTTCTTGTTCATCAAGGGTTGAACATGGCGATAGACTGGGATGCTAGCTGGAACAAGAAAACAATTGCATAATGGAATAAGACGATTAATAGAGAAGCACATAGTACTATTTTGTTGTGTTTGGCAGATAAAGTTTTGAGCGAGGTGGTGGTTAAGACAACCGTTGTAGGGATTGACTTTGGCCTACTTTGACTACGCTATTCTTCTTATTTCAAAAGAAGAACCAACCAAAAAAACAAAAATAGAAATAGATAAAAAAAATTATTGCTAGGAGAGTTGTGTCAGAGAGAGTGAAGGCATTCGTAGTAGGCTTTTTTACAAGAGAAAAGATCACCCCATGGTATGCGCTAGCGCTGCTCGTGAAAACCCAGGTCAGCTGTGTGAACGTTATCTGAAAGTACTTTGATCAATCGATTACTTCAGAAGTAACGCTTGTACAACCTCCTGATGACAGAAAATAGACTTGTAAAAGATCATCTTGATAACTTCAATCGTACTATTTTGGATTTTCTAGCTATTGATGTTGAAGTTGATGATGAAGATCAAGCCTTGATTTTGCTTTGTTCGTAACCTGAGTCATATGAGAACTTTGTTGATACTATGATGTATGGTAGAATTGAGAAAACTGTAGGGGATGTTAAAGATATTTTACATTCTAAGGAACTTAAATGACAGGTGTCTACGAGTGATGACAGTTTAGGGTAGGGTTATCAGTTAAGTTAACATAGCGGGGTAAGAGAGGCAAGGGTAAGGGAAAGACACGTTGAAAGAGATTGTCCGAAGTCAAAAAGTGAAAATGGGGAGAAAAACAGTGTGAGTGCAATCGTAGTGCGAGAATCCTTTGAAGATGGAGATTATGGTGAAAGGGTGGGGTTCAAATGAGAATAGAATTTGTGTGAGAATGAGGGAACCAATGATATCAAGCCATGTGTACAAAGAGAATGTTCACAAGTACAAAACCCATTTACCCCCAACATCAATTATCTCACAAACGACAAATCGACAAATTATGAAAATTGCACCATTAAATTCAGCATTTCATCCTCTTCGATTTGCCGTCCCTCAAGGCAAACTTTCGACGAGTTTTTTTTCTTCCATTTTTTGGTTGGGTTTCACATTTACTAACACATGTGTTAAAGTGTTGCGTTTAGGGTTTAGGGTTTGGGGTTTAGCGGTTAGGGTTTGGGGTTTAGTGTTTGAGGTTTGGGGTTTCTCCCCGAAACCCCAAACCTCAAACCCTAAACCCTAACCCCTAAACCCCAAACCCTAAACCCTAAACGATTTACGAAACTCTAAACCCTAAATCATACTAAACCCTAAAGCTTAAACCCTACTAAACCCTAAACCCTACTAAAACCCTAAACCCTATTAAACCCTAACTCTAACCCTAAACCCTAATTTTAACCACAAATTAAATGTACAAACAATCACTAACACATGTATTACTAATTTGTAAAACCCACCAAAAAATGAAGAAAAAAAAGTTGTCAAAAGTATCCTTTGAGGGACGGAAAATCGAAGAGGAGAAAATGCTGAATTTTATGGTGCAATTTTCATGATTTTTCGACTTACCATTTGTGAGATATTTAATTTTTAAAAATGTGAAGGAGAGAGAATAAAATGACACATGGCATAAATTTGTTGGTTCCCTCATTCTCACTCAAAATTGATGTACTCATTTGAACATTACTCTATGGTGAAATACACTAACTACTCGAAAGACATTACCGGTTAGTAGTGGATCTGAATCGATAGGTATGGGTGACGGGCAAATCTTTACCAACTCAGAAAGTTTCCTCCAAATCGGAAAAGAGAATGATTAGTTGAACAGTAAACTTTCATTAGGGCTGAGCGGGCCGAGAAACGGCCGAAAAGAGGTATCAAGTCTCGATTTTAAAGTTGTTAAAGCCCAACTAAGTGAACAATAATAGCCAACATCAAATTTAATGTACACTACTACACTTATTATCTGGGCCATATCCATATTCAAAATATACTATTTATTCAACCTAATTTTAAAGTTCTTTTTAAGTCGGGTTAGTGTCTAGAAATGTATATGTATATCCTACTTACGTTTGTTAATCTTATTGTATCTATGTTTCAAGAAGGGTGTTTTAATATATATATTGTTGATGTGTTCCTCATTTAAGGTGTTACGTGGTATCCGGAGAGTTTGACACATCATCAAAATGTTACCAAATTAATACACTAAAACATATTTTTTTGAAAGTTTGATGCATTATAAATATTAAACCTAAGTTAGATACATACCATAAATATCGGGTACAAGTTAGAACCATCACCAAATACTAAGCCTTTTTAACCCACGTAAATAATAGCTCAACTCCCAACCAAGTAACTAACTAATATACATTTTAGGGTTAATAATGGTTTAATCCTTAAAGTTTCAATTTTTTTTATTTTAACCATTCAAGTTTTTTTCTAATGATTTAACCCTCAAAGTTTCTAAATTTTGGTGGTTTAAGTCTAAAGTTTGATTATACTGCAACATTTTGATGGTTTAATCCCTAATGTTTATCTTTTATAATGATTTAACCATTTCAAATTTTTCTAGTTTAATCATCAAACTTTTAAAAAATTTATGGTTTAACCATTTGAAGGGTTAAACCGTTAAGTCAATGCAAACTTGAAGGATTAAATCATTAAAAAAAAGTTGAGTGGTTAAAATGAAAAAAAAAAGTAAAACTTTGAGGATTAAACTATTATTAACTCTACATTTTATTATGTGTAGTTTATATAATAGAAACTGTACAAATGTCTAATGTCTGATCTAAAAGAAGTTAAGAAACATAATGCAAAGTATGAATGCAGATGATAATATATAATGGTTAAAGCAACCGGTGAAAATTAAATGAAATAATCCACGTAAGTGAGAAAACGCTAAACTCTAGCCGCGCAATTGAGTAGAGATGGTGAGCTGAATATGATAGTATGGCTGTTGATGGCTCATTTTGGTTTGGGTGATCGGTACGTCCATATCGATGAAGGTCAAGCAAGAGCTAAACTCATTGTTGGCAAGTAGTTTTGAGTTTTGCATGTATGTTCATCCCCTAAAAATGCATCACATCATAAATGATTTAACAAAAATAGACAGTGTGACCACAAGTTATTGCTAAACTGATTGTCTATGCTTCAAATAGGTTGTATACATGTATATGGTAATAATTTCGATATCGTGTCTCGAAAACATTGTTAATTTGTAAGTTATTATCTGTTAATGTGCAATGTGCAAACCAGTATCCCACATTTTTAATGTTGGTAGTCGGAGCAGACTAGAAAGCCTGCACTCTTGTATTTTCTGCATTCTGTAGCAAGATTACATTTGCCTCTAAAAAAACATGATAAAGTACAAGTAAAAAGCTAGCAGACATCATGTAAGAATACATACTTTGTATTAGCACTTAAAAGTTTATTTCTTTGACACAAACACATAAAACTAAAGCTTGTAGACACCCTAAATGGTTAAAAAGAGATCGAAACATACTTTCTTATACACTATTTGAAATACCCTTTTTACGAAATGTTGATCACACTCGACACTTACTTACCAACAATAAGTTTAGCTCTTGCTTGGCCTTCATTGATTTGGAACTGATCTCCTAAACCAAAATGAGTCATCAACAACCAAACTATGGTAATGAGCTCACCACCTTTACTTACTTGTGCTGCTTGAGTACTGGCTCGTGAATGGCTCGCACCATAACACAACAACTCGACCCAAACTTTGCTTATAATTGACCATTTATTCAATTTCGGTCCCTTCTTCAGTTCTGCGTCTTTCTCTATCTCCGTCAACTTTTTGGCCAAAATGCAGCTATCAAATAGCAAAGACTTGCTTTGATCACCTTTTACGGTCACCGGGTCTACTTCTGTTGCTACTTTAAGCATCTCCATACAAGCATTTATTTGCTTAAAATCGAATATCATACCATTGGCTCCTTGAAGATTGTTTTGAGTGTTGGTTGGTTCGACACTTTTATCCTCGAAAAACCTTTTAGCCTCGGCACAAGTATCACGGAACCGAATTTGTCCTATACCTGCTACTGCAGACATCATGCTTGGTTGCATAATAAGAAGATACAACATATAGTCAGATAATAGCTTTGCGATCTCTCGATTATCCTTGTTTCCATTCTCGGAACCCTTGCGCTTGGACTCATCATCGAGTTCCGAGTTGTAGCATAACTCAGTTGTAATGTGCCATAAAATGAGACTTTGATCATAGTCAACATCTACAACATATTTAAGTAAGCTACTCCAACCTTCTTCTACTCGAAGCACCCAATCACCGCGTGCTGAACTAATTTCTTTTGCCGTTTCCAAATCATCAGCGAGATCTGATTTTGCTTTTAGCTCGTCGAAAATGAAGTCTCTAAGTTTTATGGTGAACTTTTTGTCGCTCACATAAATGATACCGTCAAGAAACCAGCTAAGCCCCAATTTATCAAAAATGAATTGCCATAACTCCGAACGAGGGTGCAAACAGTAATAAATCAGGTTGTAAGTTGAAATTGTTTCAGACCACCTTCGTTTTAAAAATGGTTTACCATATTGGGACTCACTTATAGTGGGTCTGGCAGCATCGTCCTTTGTATCACGAAATGTGCCCGCAGTCATGATTCTGAGAAGAACAGTGACGATTCTTGTCTTTAGAGACTTGTCCAGCTCAGCATCAGGTGACTTTTGAAGCGAAACGATGGTCCAGTCCGAAAACAAAAGCATGATCAGCGCAGTCACATCCAGGACCAATGCACCAAACAGCAAACCGTATGTAATAGTAACATCAGGTTCACTAAAATTTGATTTGTTTTTAAAAATGAATAATACGATTGCTGAACAAACCGTAGCAAGAGAGAAAAAGCGGCTAATGGCTCCAATTGGACCGAACACAACTGGGAGCTTTGTGAAGAGAACTTCATAGATGAAATTTAACTCAACTTCAACTACTTTGAATGCATCTTTTGCAGTCCGGTTCAGGAAGAAATCACGGCTCATATTCCTTTCCTTCCTACTGAAAATCATATCAACAATCAACCCTTTGAATTTTTCAAAGAACTGATAACCATATTGCACCACCTCCAACTCGGTTAAATTCCCCTTTTTAGCCTTGTTTGCTGATTTCGCCGCTCTATCTGGCTCCGGAACCATTTGAATTCTAGTGGGGAGTCTTGCTTCCTTCTTTGAAAAATATTCATCCATGAGTTTTGCATAATTCAAACCCGGATCAGCATTCGTCAGCATTGAATCTTTGAATCTATCAGCACTAGCGAGATAAAGCGAGCGTGTTCTCTCAGCGTATTTAATGATGCCTGTCATGAACATCAACATTGTAGGAATCCATAGCCGATTATGTGGCAACGACTGAACAAACACATAAACTGCTGCTAAACATTGGAACACGAGACCAAGAAGATGTCGAAGCCACAACTCGTTATCTTCTAATGCGAAAGCGGTAATGGTGTCGGGCCCACCAAGGTGGACCAAAAGAAATGGTGCCCAAAAGGCAAGAAGGTCCTCATTTTCCACAGGGCTCCTACCTTTTTTGCCCGAACCGGCAGTGGGGTTCCCTTGGCTGTTTGATATCAGTCCGACAGCAAAGTTAGCCGCCCAATCTGCTAGCAGGTATGCAGACCACAATGGCATGACGATCCAATAGCTTTTTGTTCGTTTTCGCAAAGGGGCAACGAAAATCAAAAACGTTTGCAAGCAAAGACTCAAGATGATGAAGCCTCTGAGATCCCATCTATCCCATAACTGTTTCCATTTTGGAGGGATTGGGATTTCCACCATCATTCTCCCCATTTTTGCTTTCAATGAATTAAAAGTTATCTGCAGAAGATTGAAAACTGCTACTGTGATCAGTGATTGAGTTTTATGAAAGTAAATTGTTGTTGTAGTTAATCTAGATTCTACGCCAACGGGCCTTTGGCCTAGCAGTACGTGGGGAGCCCAGAGTCTCGTGAGAGACAATTGCATATATATGTGGTTTTTATATACCATATGTGAGTTATATAATAGAGTTGCCTTTCCATAGAAAAATGATAAAATCTAATCTAGATTTCTTGCATATTTTGCTCAAGGATGAACTATATAATTTCAAGGTAGGGAATCAGTGGTGAATGGCTAACATAAGCGTAACTGACAGTATACTAATACAGCAAGCATGAAGTCATAGTTTATATATGAGAAAACAGAACATTCTGATACATATATGAATAGCGTTAACGCAATCAGTTTTCATGAACAACTTTTCAAACCAGTTGCATATACAATATACATATAGTTAAAAATGCACAACTATACAGCAATCTAAAGAAAGAGAGATTGTGAACAAAAATATCCTGGGTACTTTGGTCATTTTGTATTCACATCTAGTTGATACGTCTATTATGCAGCGAGAGTGATTATAAACCATAAATCACGTACCCAAATCTTATACATTATTCTTAAGGCACACTACAATCCTTAACAGCTTGGTTAAGGAACACCTTGATGCTACTAGGCTAAAAACCATTTGGCCAAATGCATCATTTTTACTTCATTGGTACACAAGCACAACATTAAAAGTCCATACACATTGAAAGGAAACGCCCGTAACAGCTAACATCAAGCATGGAAACTATATATCGATCCATGAATAGGTATATACAGCATGGAAAAGAAGAAGAGCAAAAGGGATATAAACTGTTCATTAAACCTTAGATTGCTAAAAATGGAAACTATTCAATATCATGAGAATGGGTCAAAAAGTTAAATTTTTTGAGTAGCATAGGAAGTTTGACAGTAGGATGAGATTATGAAAATGGGAAGTATTGAGGGAAAGTGAAGTACCTGGAAATGAAGAAGGCAGCAACTGTTTTTGGAGTTTCACACAGATGATATTATGTGCTTTTGATTATACCCCAATTTAGTTGAATTAAGGTGGGTACAAACAGAACAAAAAAATTTGCAGATAGCAGAAAAAGCAAGACTCCAAATATGAAGTATACAAAAGCTTCAAACACTATATAAAGAAAAGGAATACAGTTTGTACTACAGGAAGGGGTAAAAGTTTTTTATGTTAAGGTTACCGGGAGAGAACTTATATTATATATCTTCTTTCTTATTTAAATGTGCGCAGTCTAGTTGGTGTATCCATGTGACCATTTTCGAACTCTTTCATTGACCAACCCAAAATGTTTACCTAGAGATGTTCGAACACGGCCATTACATATCAAATGTTAATTTGATCTCTTATATAAACTAAAGTGAAGATTATATAATCTAATTAAGCAATACAACAGAAATGATATGATGTTTAGTGCTTGGTAGATACAAAAACTAATCTTTCTAGTGTTTTAATATGTTGCTTCACTACATATCAAATGTATGTCTACTGATTTATTATTGTTATAAATGTGGATCAACCAGAATATAATATGTTGAACTAGTCACAAGTCACAAATACTTATTATTAGAAAAGGATTGTAAAACATGTTAGTTGTGGTACCGGTCAATACGGAGCAGATGACGAATATTATCTTCTTCTTTTTTTCTAAAGCGTAAGATATAAA
This sequence comes from Pseudognaphalium luteoalbum, assembly GCA_963422505.1. Lineage (NCBI taxonomy): Eukaryota > Viridiplantae > Streptophyta > Magnoliopsida > Asterales > Asteraceae > Pseudognaphalium > Pseudognaphalium luteoalbum. Next base: position 80,097,062 of record OY730198.1, read on the forward strand.
TAGCATTATATTAAGATGGTAAAATATCAGACAAAAGTGGGTAGTAATAAGAAACAGTGAATCTTCCTTGAACGTACAATGAGTAGTGTACTGAAATATAATAATAGATAAACTATATAATTAGGCGCTAAATTATAAAGCTTTCCTTAGACAAAAGTGGTGACTTATTACCTAATTAATTTACTACTCCATGATACAAACAAAAATAAATAAAATAAACAAAATAAAAACAACTCGTGTTGCATGCAAGTGAAAGGAAGATGAGGTAGGAGAGCAAAGTATATTAGCCATTGGAAAAGTAAAAAAAGAAAAAAGAAAAAGAAATATGTGTTTTATTCCTAGATTCTTGCAAGAAACTAACAGAAAGGAGTCAATGTATGTTAGTACGCGTGTCGGTGTGGGTGTGTATGTATATTGATTTTGTATTTTGGGTCATGTATTCAACATTGGTTATGGTTGTTTTGGTATGGTAACTATGAACATGAATTTGATATTGTTGGTTTTGGATCTTGTTGATATATTTGGATTACACGTATAATAATTGTTATAAACTAGTTAGATAAGGTATAGTACAAATGGATTGAAGATATTTTATTGTTAAGAGACGATAATTAGAAGGGGTGAGGTGATGAAAGGTGGACCATCTTAGTCGTTAATTTTTGTGATCAACAATTTAGATTCGTATTATTGTAATTTATTTGCACATTACATTTTACGTAAAAATGAGTGTTATCAAGATGTAATGAAACTAAGCCGTTGCTCACATTGCCGAGATTATCTCCTCCTCCGCCCTCGAAGTGCACTTACCCCCTACAATTAATAGCAAGAGAGTGAAATAGTAATTGTGCTAGTATTAAATCTGAATATGTTCAATAATAATCAATTACACTATTTCAATACCGACACATCCCTCCTTTAATACTGTAAATGATATCAAATGATAACTTTTATAAGTTCATAAACTAAAATTAGTTGAAATTTTGGAAGTAGATCATACACACTAATAATTTACCTGAATTCCATATTATGTGAGAGTTACCATCGTAATTTTGAGGGTACATTTTGATCCCCGTATCATATTTCAATGGTACGTGTTTGTTCCACCTGCAAGGAGGTTCAACGAGGGGCAAATCATATGTCCACAAATCACCCACATATGTTGAGGCACGTATTCGAACCCCTGACCTATAAGTTACACATGTGAAGACTAAGCATTTGCATTGACGGTGTCGATTAGTAAGAGTTACCATGTATCGGTTGAATATGTCAACTTTTATATAGAAAGTAATTTAGTAACTATAAGCCGATTTCAGTATTTTTAGTACTAGTTTCGCTCTTTAACAAGTTTTAAACCAATTCACTTCAGCTTATGACCAATTTTATCATTTAACGAGTTTTCGGACTAAAAATGATTTTCATTTGGACTGATTTCAATTCAGTTTTTGACTAGTTTTTCTAATGAATATAATAATTAAACTAGGATTAACGGTTGATTTTAAAATTTGACATGTTTTTTTTTCAATCTAATGTTTTTTTAATCAATTTCAGTTCAGGACCGCTAATAGTTTTAGCCTTTATGCTCGTATCTACAAAGGATAACTTTTATTCAATTGTTAGCACAAAAAATTGATCGTAGGTTACATGCGATGATGCGACGTAAATATTTCTTTTTATTTTTTGTTTTGGATCAGCTACATTGGGCCGTAAACAATTGGGCTTACAAGTTACCATGTCACATCGACACTGAGAAGGAGCTCTGTTTTAGTTAGAAACTTCTAAATAAACTAACAATAATATTTTCTCAATAAAAGTAAACTAACAATAATCTAAATTATTTCCTATTATACCTTATTATCAATTCACCAACTGAATTGAGTAATTATCATATTTTAAACATGTTCTCATGATATAATCACATGTAAAGAGAAAATGAGATGTCAATGATAAGTTTAAGAATATTCTTGACATTTGGTTTTATATTCCCACTTTACATTAATCATTATAAACTAAAAACTTATTCAACCACATTAAATAATAATAAATTATATAAACCTTTTTTTGAATGGAATAAACTATATATAAAATAATAAGTACTTTGGTATTAAACCATATTAAATTTTCATTACTTTTAAACTTATAGGTAATTAGCATTTAGCTAATGAACAAATTTGATTAACTATCAAGGTTAGCAAGATTTTAATAGTATTGTGACTCTTAGGTTTATAGCAACCTTATATGTTGGACAGTAAATAATAAACAATTTCAACCATAACTACTGTTAGGGCTGAAAATCGGATAACTTAAGATTTATAAATTTTGTCATCTTCAAATGGTAGAAACATTTAGATATATAATCTGATAATCAATAAGAGTTACTAGATCATTATATATAATATTTGTAACTTCGACGTTTCGGGCAGGGGCCGACCGATTCGACCAACTTTTGCTTTTGGAAAATCAATTCTTTAGACAATAATGTAAAAAAAAATTATATTATTTATACAAACTATTTGCATTAACGATCATCAAAGACTTAACTACTTGAATATTATGGTCGTGTAACTACATGAATATATATTTCTGAAACAATGTTCGTACATTTAACATATGTACGTGATCTATCGAATATTAATTTAGTATCAGATTTATCCCTCGCATCGCGAGGAGCATTTAAAACTAATTAAAATACAAATACCCAGTCTTATGACTAACCACCAACTCTATAGTTACAAAGTCACTTTATCGTTAATTAATTCTAACAAACAAAAATATTCTTAAACTTATCATGAAATATCATTTTCTCTTTACATGTAAATATATCATGAGAACATGTTTACAACAATATCATGATAATTACTCAATTCAAGTGAATTGATAATAAGGGATAATATCTATTTTCTAATAAAACAATAATATATATATGTTTATACAAAAGTCAAACTTTCATTTAAGTACTCCTTCACTTTAAAAATAAGTGTTCAACTTTCTATTATAATTTGTTCTAGGATAAGTGTCCACTTTCAATAATGACATATTAAGTTATTAAATTTACCATTTAACTCTCAATATACTTTGTTCAAAAATGATATACGAGAATCCGTGCAAAAAAATAATAGTAAAAGTGACATCTTTACTAATAGACAATGTAATTTTTTAAACTCCGAAAAAACTGATACCACACTTATTTTGAGACGAAAAGAGTAAACTATAAATCAATTATCATTTTAATTCTACCACGTTCTTATTAACCAATCAACTTTCATTATTATAATCTTTAAATACATAAATTTTGTACTTATTATTTAGGGGTTTTGTATACAAATAACTTTTGTACTTATCATTTAGCGAGTATTATATATAATCTTTAAGCATATAAATAATAAAATATATTACATGCCGAACTTAATTTTCTGCCAAAATAATTATGTACTTATCATTTAGGGGGTTGTTTGGGGGGGTTTTTGGGTTAGGGAATGGAATTGAAAGTAAAACAAGGTGGTTTGTTGCTTTAGAAATGAAAGAGTACGAATGAAACCTATAGATTAATACCTCATTAAATTGGAAGGTTTACTCTCAAGGTTATGTATGTTCACATTTTGTTCTTTCTGTCTCTCCTACTTTATCTTATTCATATATAAAAATAAAATTTTCAAATTAAAAGCATAATAATTTTATAATAGTTAGAGTTTGACTAACTAATGTCCTAAGAGCACAAATTACCAAGTATTAAATGAAGTCTCACATATCTTATATACTTATAATTAAATATCAACCTAAAGCTAAAAATAATCCACGTAGTTAATGAGTATTAACTCTATTTACTAGATAATTATATAAACTTTTAATTTATTAAAAACTTGTTAACTTGTGCTCCTGGGAGGTAGCCAACCCCTACATATTATATTTTACTTTCAAACCTCCTATTACCATACCAACTTTTCAAACAACCACATCCTTACCTTATATACATTAGCGATTTTGGTTGTTGTTTTCCACATCTTTTTGAAGTTTTATACTTTTCACAAGGGGGAAGGGCACACAGGGTGAAGATTGATAAGCGTGTTTTTGTATTAAAATGGTGGGTTTTTCTTCGTTAATTGTCTCGATGTTTCAAAGTGCCACCACTGGTATAATTGTGTTGTCGGAACCAGTTGGGTTTAAAGTTGCGGGTTTAGCAGTACGTGTCAAGGTTATGATTAATGCTAACACGTTTCCATAATTCTATGGGGTGAATGTTCTTAAGTGGCATTATGTTATGTTGGGTTTGGACAATAAGGTGCCTCCTATTCATCGGTTTGATCTATGATTGTAAAAGTCGACTGACTAGTCTTAGACTAGGAGTCTAGGAGGGTTTGGGCAGGCTTCCTACTCGACTAGGGTTAAGGTGGTCTAAAAACTTGGTCAACGTCGGTCAACGATCAAAGATGGTCAAAATTTCAGCAAGGGACGAATTCTGACAAGGCAATGAGGTAATAATGACACCGGTTGTAGAATTAGAGCTAGGCGAATGAAGATTTCGGTGATAAGGAGATGATGTGAGAGGATGAAAGAAGAAGTAGTATACGGAAGATTGAAATCTCCGTGGGGAAAGATGAAAATAGGTGAAATAAAGAAGAGAGAAAGTGATGTTTAATTTTTTTCACAATAAAAGTAAGATATAGTACACTTTAGTCCTCAACCTTTGTACTATCTCACTTACTTTTCATCAAATAACTTTTAAATGTGTTTTCAAGTCCACGTGATCTAAAAATATTACAAAATTTAATATATATGTCTACATATGATTTTAAAATTTAGTATATATATGTCAAAAAGTCAAAATCCAACAAATCTCCAACTTGACTGACCCTTACAAGGTCCTAACCGAATAGTTCACGACTTTGACTTTTACAATATTGGATAGATCTAGTTTTCAGATGCGTTGTGATCCGATTTATTATATATGGTCATTGTGATTCCCAACATATTTGGTTGTTTTATTTATTTCATACCTTTAAAAAATATATATGATGGCTCTTTCTAAGAGACGGGAATACAAATAGAAAACATCCCCACGGAAAGCCTCACGGCCTGGTTTATAATAAAATTGAATATACAATTTAAAAAAAATTCTTACATATTTTTTTTTTCAAATAAAAGATCCGACTATAAATTTTGAACAACAAAAGGCCAGTAATCAAGTACGACAACGGGTTTTCCAACAAGCCTTACAAGGCCGCAATACATATCCATCATCATTCTCACTAAAAACATGGAAAGTCAAGGCTTTGGGCAATGAGTGGGAGGGAGTCCATTTTTTCTGTTTAGTTTGTTCTAAAATAAGTGTGCATTTCTATAAATAATATATTATCTTTACCATCTTACCCTCAATAAATTGGAGCCTGCAAAAAGGATAAGTAATAGTGCCCTCTCTGGTTAAAAAAAATTGTAATTTTTTAAACTCCATGAAAATTGAATCATGGAAACTTATTTTGGAACTTAAAAAATTATGAATTCGGATTATATGTTGGAAACTTTAAATTTAACAAGTCGTATTGTAGGTACGTTGTAAAACTCTTAAAAAATACTCTCTCCGTCCCTAATCTATTGTCCAGTATTATTTTTTAGGTTGTATCAAATTAATTGTCCACTTCCATAAATAGATAAGAATAATAAGATAAAGTTTTTTTTACCCCTTGTATATATATGTAAGAAAAAAAAGTAAGTAAAAAGTATAAGGTAAACCTGTAATCTTACCAAAAAAACAAAAGTGTTAATTACGTTTTCTTAAAGTGACAGTGTTTTATTTTTGTCAATTTGAGACGGATGGAGTAAGAAAAAATTCAAAAGTAACAAGAATACGGAGTATATAATAATAATAAATCTTATAAAAAGGCACCTCATTTCCATTTCACGGTAATCATGGCATCCTCTGTGAAGCGGGAACACTATTTACAAGATCAAAACCCTTCGTTGGGGAAGAAACAAAGAACAAATTACGATCCTCATCCTCATCCTCCGATCACTAATCATCGCGTCCTGCTTAATCCTGCCGATTGTGATCTAGGTATATATATTTTATAAATTTACACTAATATTATCTCCCGCTTTTTACGGAATTCAAAACCCTAGGGTTAAATTTATCGTTTTTTGAATTTAGAATCTGCAGGTCGTGAATTTAGTTAGTAATTCGTACTGTTTTGAATCGATTGTGTGTTAGGTTTTAGTTGATTAAGCGACTAAGAGAAAAGGGTACATAGTTGAACTAGGGTTTTTGTTAAAAAGGCGTAAATAGTGCTTGATTTTTGCGCCTACTGTCTTAAGTCCCTAACTACATTATGCTATACTCGATAGTTGATCCTGGCTTGAGATGTATCTAAGCTCAATGCTAGAGCTCGAATAGCTTAAAATCAACCGACATATCAATAAAGCATATATAAATCTTGAAAAGCTATATATGTGTTGGTATAGTAGTAGAAACTTAAAATTTACTCATTACATGTTTTTAGTTGATTCTTGCAGCTTGATTGAGCATGAGTTATTCAATAAATTAATGACTTATTTGAAGTCCTAGAGTTATGTATATACCAAGCTATGCTCTCTTGTTTCTGACATTGGCATTTGTGGGCCTCGACTTCAATTTTCATGTTAAGGATTCATATGTTGATGTTAGTTTTTATTCATGTATGAACGTGTTACTATTTTCCTACTGCTTGTGTATGTTATGTAAAGTTCAAGAGTGACAACAACTGATGGTTCTCATCATATTATTGTATTAATTATTTAATTGTACAATCTTAGCTGATAAGTGTGGTGTTTTCTTGTATTTTTACTAGATTTCAATATCGAAGGAAATGGTCTTAAAGGTTCTGCACTTTATGAGCATGGATTTGCTTATTGCTGGTCTGGTGCTCGTGCAAACATAGGTATAACTGGAGGGAGGTATTGCTTTAGCTGCAAAATAGTGTCGGGCCAGCACGTTGATATGGAAGACACTCCCCTTGACCAACAACACCTCTGTCGGGTCGGCATCTCTAGGCTGAATGAAAAGGTGGGAAATCTTGGAGAGAGTGAGAACAGTTTCGGTTTCGGGGGAACCGGAAAATTTTCTAATAATGGAAAGTTCTCCTCTTATGGAGAAAGATTCAGTATTGGGGACACAATTCTATGTGCTGTTGATCTTGAGAGTACACCAATGGCTTCTATCAGTTTTGCTAAAAATGGAAAATGGTTGGGCTTAGTGACCCAGTTCAATACTGGTTCAAATTGGGAGTCAGCTTTTTTTCCGCACATTTTACTGAAAAACGTGGTGGTTCAGATGCAGTTCAGCTATGAAGATGGTTTGGTTCCACAAGATGGGTACAGACCTTGGTCTTCTGCTCTTGAGGATGGAAAGGGTTTTATGGGACCCTCGTTTTCGGATGTATGTAATTGTGAGTTGATCATGATGGTTGGGTTGCCTGCTTCCGGGAAGACTACATGGGCTGAAAGATGGGTTAATGACCATCCCGAAAAGCGATATATTCTGCTTGGAACAAATCTGGCTCTGGATCAAATGAAGGTTATCTCTTTATCTTTTTCTCTTTTTGTGTGTGTGTGTGTAACCCATGCTGAGAAAAGAAAATTCTATTGTTTGCAGTATCATAATATTGTTAACTTTGTCACTGGGGTGGCAAATGGGGCTGGTCTGAAGTACATGGTAACGAGTCAAAGCGGGTAAATTTTGGGTATGAGATAGGTTGGGTCATGGGTGGGTTGACCCGAAACACTTTCTGTCCTAATATTTTACATGTCTTACAAATAGTTAGTGCGGCAACCATGATTTTCAAAATATTTTTTGTTTAAAGTGATGTAAGGTCCATGATCGCAAAAGTACACTCTGGGGGATTTCTTAACAGTTTATCGTTTGAAGCATTTTTTTCTAATGTTATCCGTTATATCTGACCTTTAGGTTCTTGACAATGTTAGGTTCCTGGACTGGTTCGCAAGCAGAATTATGGTGAGCGGTTTGACCGCTTAATGCACCATGCAACTGCGATATTTAATACTCTCTTAAGCAGGGCTTCCAAAACACCACGTAACTTTATTATAGACCAGACAAATGTCTACAAGAATGCTCGTAAGCGCAAATTGAAGCCTTTTGCTAACTATCAGAAGGTACAAAGCAGTAGTTTATTCTCTATTTACCGTGTAAGTTGCTGTAAAGGCCTTTGGTTCCATAACTTGATTGCAATTCTTAAACTGTACTAAATTAGATTGCAGTTGTTGCCTTCCCAAGGCCAGAAGATCTCAAAGCCCGCAGTGAGAAAAGATTCAGAGAAATGGGAAAGGAGGTTCCTGCTGAAGCTGTCAATGAAATGCTAGGTATTTTATCTAAGGGTGATTGGATGTTCATTTTATTACTTATTTTTGTGATTTGAATTATTGGTTAATTGATCATGCTTAGGTGAATTTGATCATAAGTCCTGAAAGTGGTTATAAATGATAAGAAATGGATAATCAACTTTAATAAAATGAACTTTAGGTGATATTTTTTGGATGTTATTTTCCTGAATAATGATATAATCTGTTGTTTTAGTGTGATAAAATTTTGATTATTCAGAAATCTATACAGAAATGACCACGTGAACACATTTTATGATAACAAAAAATTGTGTCGGATGAGAGTAGAAGTCTCTAATTAAGTTAAAAGACTGTTTAGATAATTGTAGTTTACCCTTTTAGGTTGGTTGCATCTTCTATGAGTTATGAAACTGGTTATCTAAAATGATTATCTGACCTATAAATTGTTAGATAATCAGAAGCCAAAGCTGCTTATCCAAACATAAAAATCTGACTTGCCCTTATTGTAATATTCTGATCACCAGTCTTAACAATCAAAATGTAAAACCAAGCACCCCCTAAACTGTGGCCCACAGTCTATGGTTATGTATGTAATTTTATATTCATCACTTACCACTTATTATGCTTTAAACAACTTCATAACTGCTTATCCAAGTTACAAATATCTGGGTTTTGTAACTTCATACGGCCACTTAAACTATGAGATTTATTCAACATTGTTTCCATTTAAATGTCAAGGTATAATTGCTTGCTTTATGTTTGATCCTGCTATTTTCTTTTTGCAGCCAATTATGTTTTGCCTAAGAGCAAGGATATGCCTGGGACGGATGAGTATTTTGATCAGGTAATTACTTTAATGTCAGTTTTGTAGATGCACACACTGAATCCATTTTAAAAATGGGTTAATTCAAAAAATAATTTGTCTCTAACAGGTCAAATGGGTATGTCAAAAACAATTAGGTAAATGGGGAATCACATGGATCACAAGAGCCCAAATTGTATTCAAAATTGGAGACATTCTAAGTCGCTTGGTTCAAAAAATCTAGATTACTTGAATAATATCATCTTTGTGAACATGCTTGACATCGTTTATTTATAGGATTTGGAAGGAAGATCGACCTGCCTGCCCGTTACTCAACCACCCTATTTTGCCACCTCTACAGTTCACTATTATAAACCCCCATAGATGTCTTGATTGTCTTATGTTTAACGTTACCTTTTATATGATAGGTTGTATACATAGAACTCAACATGACAGAGTCAATAAAATGCTTGGATGAAATGAAAGCAAAGCTACATTCAGACACTGGTGTCTCTCCTTATTCTCGTGAAAGTTCACATCAGTCATGCAGTGGCAGTCCTATAAGATATTCACAGGAGAATGTGTTGCAGCCTCACAGGAGCTTAATACATCAATATCCTCCTGAAAATTCTACTCATTGTACCCATTCAACTTCAGGGCATATTCACACCTCTCCATTACAATATCAAATGACCCCGTCAGGTATCTTCCTTTCATATGCTACCTTTTGTAGTACTCCGTATGGAAACTGCATTATGCCAACCATAATAAGAGGACATTCCATATGACATTAAGTGCTTTCTTTTCTATGCCTCTCATCAGGAGCAGCCATATGTGAACCTATGTGATCTGTTGAGTATGTATGTGCTTATGTGTAAAAAACTTTGTAATGTTTTGTAGTGTAAAAACTTAATAATAAAACAATCAAGAATTGTTATGGTGGTGAAACCTCTGAAAGATTGTTATTATAATGATATCCTGATTGGGAAATTGGATCCGCGATCACGTGTATCGTTCTTTTCTCAAGTGCACTACAAGTCTACAACAAATCAATTATTTATGTAAACATTTCATGGGCATACCGCATACGGTGTATTTCTTATAGTGGGAAATATTCTCTTTTTTAGTTCCAGAACTTCTCTTTATCGCATAAATTTAGTGAAATATATATCATCATACTATATATTGAGTTTTATTGTCTGATCTAATTTCAGGCGGACATTTGCAATGTTCTTATCAATCTCATCCTATCCTGCCCAATATGCATCGGAATGATTCAAACAATGGTAAATGTCTCCCTAGAGATGATTTTAATCACCGCCGTAGTTATAGTGGTTATGAACATAGAGCTGTTGCTCCCATGGGTATTTCTGTTTCTTATCAGAGAAACTCATCCAATGGATCTCGTGTTGACTATCATGCTTCCAGTAATGAAACCATGGATATATCTCCTCCTACTGCAAACACAAATTACCTTCCTGCCCCTACTGAACACCACGCAACAAGTTTTTCATCTCTCTATGGTGGATCCCCTTCTGCCCCTCGATCCAAATTTCAGCCTCTTACGTCAATTCCATACGGTAAGTGAATCTAACCAAGGTTTTGCTAGTATGTGTGGTTTAATTATAGCAGCGTATATATCATCTCTTCGTTTTTAAAGTCTATTAAATCTATATAGTTCATTTATGTATATATAACCAGCAGAGTAAACATGTTCATTACAAGTAGTGTGTTTTCAAGGTTTTTACGATTCATCTTTTTGTTCTTTGAAGGTTCAACTTATGGAACTCCAGATCAAATGAGTCCGTACTTAACTCACAACCCGCATTTACCAAATTATGACAGATATCAGTCTGGTTCGAGGTACTAGCGAGGATTCGTCTCCAATTTTCTATATTATTATTATTATATTATATAAATATAAATGGCAATGGCAATGTGATTGTAAACTAGTTGTAGCAATCTTTTATACTGATGATCATTCCATTTGGAAGAGAGGGAGAGATTGTACATCTACATGATGTTTCTGAAATGGAAAAAAGAAAAAAAGTTCAGTTTATTCAGTGTTCTAATTTAATAAAAAAATTATATTAAGCAGTCGACATGAGTAACACGACGCCTTTGGGTCATTGTATATCACGATTGAAAGGTGATTTGTACACTTATTTTTTTTTATGTTAGATGTGTTATATTATTATTCCAAGATACAACACTTTGATGTGTTATATTATTAGTGCCCAAGATACAAGATAGATGTACAAAACTACAAATCACCACCCATCACGATTTGATATGAATTGTTGACTATTCTTAATTGTATCGTTTTGCTGGTAAACGCAAACATGCTTGGATATAATTGTCATTAGCGAACATCAACATAGAATATACATGCACAGTAGACAGAGCAATTGACTATTAAGCTAAAGTTGCTTGCTATGGTCATGTGGACAATATTTAATTGAAGTGGTGGAGTCGAATTCTTCATTCTCTTTCGTGAGAACTTAAGTAGTGAAAGATATTTTTCGTTTATTCTAAGAATATCCCATTTCTAACCGGGTCGCGGAGCTAGATAATTTAAATGTAGGGGCCGAAAAGAATATCTATATTTCTTTTGTTGTTTTGTGGGTGAAAATTTAAAAACGTATTATTAATGCCTTAAACAATTTTTTTTACGTACTCTGTAATACAAAACTCCTTGTGAAACCTTCTTCGCCGTTTCTAGCCGACTAATGTCGTCCGTTAGAAATATTTTCTTATCCCAAATTGCTGGATTTCAAAGCTAAAGTGTATTGCTGCTACGTGCTGGCAAATTCTGTAAAAAGTTAGTATTGACGGCTTGTGGGGCCCTATAAAGCTTTTTATTTCTTTTGGTGTTTTTAAACTTTGAATGATATATCTTTATCTTTACTATTCCAACAAAAACAACAATTGCATTCACATTGATTAGAAGTCTTGTAAGCTTTTTGTAAACTAAATAAATTGGTTTGTAAAGTGAATTTATAACTTTCATCAGTAACTTCTACTCAGAATAAGTAATTAAGTAATGTTAAAATAAAAGAACTATTTCCTCCGTTCCAAAATAATTATCTTGTTTTAACTTTTTGAAAATTTTCTTATTCTAATTTAACCTTAAATATTTTTGTTTGTGTTATATAGTACTTCATGAAAAATATATCAATGGATTGAGTGACAAATGTATTTTCATTGATATAGTTATCATCAAATATTATATAACACAAACGCAAATTTTAAAGTCAAAGTTAAAAAATAAAGATTTTAAAAAGTCAATTAGGACAATTATCTGTGACGGAGGAAGCATAAAATAACGTATGAGTTTTTCGATAGCCCATAGTAAGTTGACGAGAAAAATATTGCTAGTTATAAGTTTCCGCATAAGATTATTGTATGGTTTCTGATTTACTTAAAGCTATACTTGTGCGAAGTATTAGTTAAGGGAATCGATAAATAAAACAAAAAAAGTTATTCATGCACCACACTGTACAACTGTTTTTGCTTATAATACAAATACATTATAACATATTTTGGTATATGAATCACATTTTTTGTTGTATTTAATTATCACCACCTATTAGTTAATTGCTAATCATTTGTTAATAACGGTAGAGTTACGGAGTATAATAGAATTTATATTGGAAAAGCTTCATATCAGGCCATATATATATGATATATATGATCTTCTTGTGTATATTTCTTTATTTATGCATATATGATTCTATCCATAATTACTGTATCTCTTATTTAAATGAATTATTGTGGTTTATATAGGAAAAATATTGTTGACATCCATACATTCACGAGTTATTAATAGAATTCAAATATATTGTCTACGAATTGTCTACGAACTTGCACTAAAAAAATAGAAAAAATAAATAAATGAAGAAAGTATTGAAAGATTTAACTTTACTTTAAAGTTTAAGTAGGTGTATACATTCACAGCATAATTAAAATTTAATTTTTCTTGTATATAAAAGAGTATATATCTACTATCTAGTGATGTAAATTTTATATTTTTCATCGTTCTATAAACTTTTTCATCGACAAAGTTGAACCTAAAGATTATTAAAACACTTGAATTGAGACCCATGATGATAAAAATAAATAAAAAATAGTTAAATTCATGAAGAAGAATAAATGATACGGAGCAACATATGCGTTAAATAAATTAATTTTATTTTATTCAACTCAATTCAACTATTCTAGGTATCATCTTTCTTAAATAAAGTACAAAATTGTCGGTCAACAAATATCAAAGGTTCAATATAATAACAAATTAGTCAATACGCTTTCTAATTTTATTAACAAAATTATATAATTTAAAATCAGATAATAAATCAAACCATATTGCGTTAACTTTTCGTCTTCGACAAAGGGTTTATTATTACTCAACGTGACAAAATCAATTAATTTTAATTTAATTTTCTTTATAATAAAAAAGACAAAAGTGCAGACCACGTGGCACGTCACAATACGTGCCTTCCGTCTCAAACTTTGCCAGCTCATCGTATATCCACGTGTCACTTAAAAAATCTCACTTTCTTTCTCTCCAAGTCGTCTAGAACATTCGCGTTCTCATCACGCCAAAAAACCCTCACCATATTTTCTCCCATTTTTCAGGCCGCTCTTTCACGCACACAAACATTCTCTCTCTAAATTTTCTTTCTCTAAACCAAAAAAAAGGTAAGAACTGTTTAATACATCTGTTGAATTTCATTTTCGTTACGTTGCGCGCTTTATGATTTCATGATGTTTTCGTTAAATATTATCATAAATTGTAGCGCACTAAATATGCTTTTGTTAAATTTCATTTTAGTTGAGCGCTATGTATCGTGTATATATGTATATATACATCTGTTTGTATGCGTATCGTCGAGTTAAATTTAATTTTGAGCATAAATGAAAGTTAATTATTAAATGTACGCTGCGCATTATTTGATTCTGGTTTTCATTTTACTTTTTTGCAGGAGAGGAGTGTAGATCTGAATTCTGAGTGTACGTGTATGTTGATTCACATTACTTTGATTATGAATATACGAAATAAGTGAATTGTATATGGATTATATATTATCGCTGTTTGATTCATGCTGTTTTTTGTTTTATATGTTACAGGCGAGAAGTACGTCTAGATCCGATTTCTGAGTTTTTGTTGTTGTTGTTGTTGTAGTTTTCGATACTTTTGAATCGGAAGATGAACGGTTTTAATTTCTACGAGAGGTTTTCGAAGACGTTTCGTGAACATCCGTATCTCACGAGAACTCTAGTCGTATTTGCTGTCAGGTATACTGTATATATCAATATATCAATGCATGTTAGTTTTTGTGAATGCTGATTTTCGGTGTTTCATCAACCTTTAGGCTGTTATTGAATATGACTTTTGTGAACTTTTATTTTGAAGTTAATCAGATCTAGATTTGGTGTGAATTCGAACTATATGTGTTTGTTCGGTATGTTAGGATTCAACGACTAAAATGGTGATAATATGCTAGGTTGTACGTGTATGTTACCTAATTTTCACTATATGTAATCATGATTGTACCAAACTTCAATATATATTGTGATACTTTCAGCTATTACGTATGTTCGGTTGTGTTGAGCTTAAATTGATCTTGCATGTGTTTAGTTGGCTGTTTGGTTGATATATACTCAGACTTATTAACTCTGTTTACTCTATTTTGATCATTTATTTACTTAATATAAGGTATGATTATCCATCATGTAGAGAATTTGCTAGTGAACAAACATGTACATTCTTTATTGTAATTTCTTTATAAGGGTCAGAATGAATAGCTTAAAAAAAGTAGGAACCAATGGTTATGTCTTTCGGGATCAGCATAGTTAGTTTGATATCATGATCAATCAGACGTGATATGATTTAACAAAGGATGGAATATATTTGTTTAGACTTCAATAAAGTAATTGTTGCTCTGTGCCAATAATTTCTTTGGCATTAGCATAGTTTGTTTGTTGTAATGATTGTATTCTATGACTATGAGCTATAAAGCCCATAACTGAACATTTTTATTGTGATTTCTACATTAAACATCTCAATGGTGTTAATTAACGACTGTTTTGAATACTTACGTCATACCTGATCACCTGAATCTGAGGAGAAGACAGCCCTCAAGATTTCGAAAATCATGCATTAAATGAATTGCGTTTTTTGTTATGGCAGAATCTCAGTTTCTGGTAAATATGGGAGGTTGTACCAGCGGGGCTTAGATGGAGTTAATTAGTTAATTTTAACTCAGCCCCCTTAAAAAATCTCACTATTTACCCCATGCCCCCATGAGTTTGAGTTTGTACCTGTTACATTCAGTAATGGCTGCAATCTACCAGCAGGCTTATGTGGAGTATGCTTGATTGCTTCATTTTTTTTTTTTCTAAATTTTTGGCTAGATAACAAAGTAACTTTTTATCTTCTGGTTTAAGTTAATGTACTTACAAGTTACAACTTTACATATTCAACTTTGTAGTGGTGGTGGTCTAGTGGCTTATTCGGAGGGAAACATACTAACTGGTGGAAAGGTTGATAAATTACCTGAGGCGGGTAACCCAAAAAAGAGAATTGTTGTACTTGGAACTGGTTGGGCTGGAATAAGCTTTCTGAAAAATCTGAAGAATCCCTCATATGATGTCCAGGTGATATCACCGAGGAATTACTTTGCATTCACACCTTTACTTCCAAGTGTAACCGTTGGCACAGTTGAAGCTCGCAGCGTTGTGGAACCAATTCGCAGAATTGTCAAAAAGGTAATTGAAGTTACTTAAGTAAGACTTCTTCATTGATTCGGACATTTAATAATGTAGAAGTTCATAGTTGCCATTGAACTTTTCTTGATATACCTTTAGAAGGGTTTTTCTGTAGAAGGCTATATTTCGCTATCAAGCAAACTTTAGCTTGATAGCCAATTGCTCTGTCTACTGTATATGTATATTTTTTATATGTAAAAGTTTACGCATTTTAACCATCAAACGACGCTTTACAATTTGTGCTTAAATACAATTATCTATGGTTATATTATATGTTTGTTATTTATCTACTACTGATAAATGCATATTAAATCTGTAAATGCAGAAGGAAAATATAAATTTCTGGGAAGCTGAATGTTTCAAGATTGATGCAGTAAACAAGAAAGTGTACTGCCGCTCAGTAAATAATGATAAAGAGGAGTTCATTGTAGACTATGATTACCTGGTTGTTGCCATGGGAGCCCGTGTCAACACATTTAACACTCCTGGTGTGGAAGAAAACTGCCTCTACTTGAAGGTAACTCCCTTGTCAAGTTTTACTCGCTCTTTTCATAGTAGCCTACTCAATGAATGTTCCTAATAGAATAAGCATAAAACGTAAGATTATTTGGAGACTTATGACCTTAAAGATATGAATCTAAATACATGATAGATCTTGGAAACAACTTGATATGCCTGTAAATATATGTAATTTGGCATTTTGTCCGTAGTATAATTGGAAAACCATTTCAGGAAGTTGAAGACGCTCAAAAGATACACAGGGCGGTTATTGATTGCTTCGAGAAGGCGAGCCTGCCAAATATAAGCGATGATGAGAGAAAAAGGATGCTTCAGTTTGTTGTTGTCGGTGGTGGTCCCACTGGTGTTGAGTTTGCAGCCGAACTTCACGATTTTGTGTCTGAAGATTTGGTGAAATTGTACCCAGCCGTCAAAGATTTGGTCAAAATATCACTTCTTGAGGCTACTGACCATATACTTAACATGTCAGACTTTCCTTTGACTCTCTTCCTTAATTTGTTTTATACACACACACACACACATGCTTATGCGATCACATGCTTGTGGCTTGCAGGTTTGACAAAAGAATTACCACTTTCGCTGAGGAGAAGTTCTACAGAGATGGTATAGATTTGAAAACAGGATCAATGGTGGTGAAGGTTACAGATAAAGAAATTTCAACCAAAGAGATAAAAACTGGGATAACCTCAACTATACCCTATGGGATGGCTGTGTGGTCAACAGGTATTGCAACTCGTCCTGTTGTAACAGACTTCATGAAGCAAGTTGGGCAGGTATTTTCCATTCTTTTTGCAATAAGTTTGACATTTTATTGATATCATCGTGTGCCATTTGTCTATAAAAAGTGTTTTATTTTATCATGTAGGCAAATCGACGTGTATTAGCTACTGATGAATGGCTCCGAGTTGAAGGGACGAACAGTATATATGCACTTGGTGATTGTGCTACGATAAACCAGCGAAAAGTCATGGTAAATTAATTTTTTAACCTTGATGACATGGTCATCAAGATAAATGCATATGATCCCAATCATAATTATTTCTGTTAAGCACTTTTTGCAATTTATTATTTGATTGATGCCAGGAGGATATCTCATCTATATTCAAAAAGGCTGACCAGCACAACTCTGGAACACTAACAGCTAAAGAAGCTCAAGATGCACTTAAAGACATATGTGCCAGGTATCCTCAAGTGGAACTCTATCTGAAGAACAAAAACATGAGCAGTTTTGTTGATTTACTTAAGGAATCCAAGGGTGATGCTGTGAAAGGATCTGTGGAATTCAATATTGAAGAATTTAAATCAGCTCTATCTCAAGTAGATTCTCAAATGAAGAATCTTCCAGCCACTGCCCAGGTACAAATTCTCCTAGATTATCATATTAGCTCATCCCAAAATTAGCAACCATAATGGAGTAGCTTACTGATGTTGCTTATGTTTATTGCTCTGCAGGTTGCAGCTCAGCAGGGTACCTACCTTGCTGATTGTTTTAATCGGATGGACGAATGCGAGAAACATCCAGAAGGTCCGATACGTTTCAGAGAGTCCGGACGACATCGTTTTCGTCCTTTCAGGTACAACCCGGTACTCTAAGCAAAAAGAAATATATTAAGTTTATAGCCAAGTGTACATTTTTATGATTTATTAAATATGTGATCACATAGTATATGATGTGTCCGTGTATGTGATCAAATGACGTGAGACTTATCGTATATGTTATGTGTAGGTACAAGCATCTTGGTCAATTTGCTCCATTGGGAGGAGAGCAGACAGCTGCACAACTCCCTGGGGACTGGATTTCTATTGGGCACAGCGCTCAGTGGCTTTGGTATTCTGTTTATGCAAGGTAACCTTCTAAATAGCTGCTAAAAGTAAGATTGGCAAATTGAATGGGTCGGGTTGGTTGGGAAAAGGGTTCAAACGAGTAATTCTTGTTGAAGCAGCTCAGGTGTGAATATGCTAATAACATATTAAACTCGTTTTTCATTGTCTTGATACATGAATTTAAAATGTTTTGTGATATGTAAATAGTAACTCGATTTGATGATTTAAACCCATCTGACCCATTTTTTTTACCTTATTTGCTCGTTTGACCCATTAAAGAGGGACCATAAAGGCATAACCAACCCATATTGACACACTAATAAGTACATGGGTCATAAATGACAGATTGTCATCTCTAATTAAAGAATCAACTTTCGAGCTGAAATATAGATTGTTGACACCTCTTTTGTTTTCAATTCTAACAGTAAGCAAGTGAGTTGGCGTACAAGGTCCTTGGTGGTTTCCGACTGGATGAGGCGTTTCATTTTTGGCAGGGACTCTAGCCAAATATGAGCCAATTAGCAATTGAAAACAAGGAAAGAGGTTTTGCTTATGTTCATCATTAAGTCTATGGCAAGTTTTGTTAACCAATTGATCTTCGATATTCATTTACAAACATAGAGTTTTATTGTTTCTCTAAATAACCACGGATAACGGGAATTATTTTGTCCCACGGCTTATAACTAGTCTACTTGAGCTGTTCTATTTCAAAAAAATCTGTTTATGGAATATACCAGTAACTACTTCTATTATGCTTTCTTTTCTTTTCAATGTTACATTTGGTTTACATGCTATTGTTACTTGTACATGCTGCTTATTAACTTGTACTATTTTTACATGTCAAAATTATGTTGTGAAAGAGTGCAAGTACTATAGCTATGTGTTGTACATCCTATAAGTTCAAAAATCAAAAAAACATGGGAATAAGAATGTTGTACACCCTATAGCTATGTGTGGTCAAGCTCAATGGCCATGTTGGAAAGAGGTGTATATATAGAACATGCCTATATGTTTCATACTTTACATATAGTGGCGCTATGGAAATAATAAGAGATATTGGTAGTAGCAGGGGATCACCGGTACCCGAACCATCTTGTCCAATGGCTAAAACAAACGCAACAAGGATAGACGAGAACAATGGTGTACCCCCATTCTTGATCAAACTATACAAAATGGTCAATGATAAATCAACAGATTCTATCATATCATGGGGTTCATCTTGCTCCACATTCATCATATTGGATGAACTACGACTGGTCTCAGAGATTCTCCCATACTACTTTAAAACTCATCGTCTCGATAGCTTCATTTCGCAACTCAATCGCTACGTTAGCCTTAATTTCTTTGCTTATTACATTATGGGGGAATTTTTTTAAACTATAGATAATAAGTGTTTGGTTAATTCGACGAAACTGATTTAGATTTGAATATCATTTTTAATATGCAATCTCCCTGTTTTACTTATTGAAAATTTCATAACACTTATTGTTTCAATTTGATTTCATAAGGGTTTCAAGAAGAAGGAATGGAATCATTTGGAGTTCGAACACGAAGGGAAACAACAGTTACTAAAAAACATCAAGAGGAAAAAACAACAATGTAAAGTCGTTAACAATACGTCTACGTTTAACTCCCTGTCAAGTGAACTCAAAGCTGCATATGCTAATGTAAAAATGGGACAAAAACAAATTAAGAACAAATTACAAAGGTTTAAAGATGATATAGAAAAAACTCTATTTGAGATCCAAAATATCACTGAGGATATGTCCCACAAACTTAAATTCACCTTTTCTGAATGCATTGAGCCAAAAAGAAAGTTTCTTCATTTTGACCAAAGTATCGACTTTGTCGATATCGAGAAAGATTTTGATTTAATTCACCACCAATTTGAGGTGTCGGTAAGTGATGATCATATTGATGGTTTTATGACATTGAATGACTTCACACAAAAGGTGGCCACCAAACACGCTGGTTGTGGTCGTCGAGTACCTCAGTTTTTGCACAAACTGTACGATATGGTGGAGAATGAAGAAATCGACGATCTTGTATCTTGGAAACTCCCTTATCGTGATAGTTTCATCATTTCGGACGTTAACAAGTTTTCAGCTCATGTTCTTCCTATGTATTTCAAACATACAAATTTCAGTAGCTTCCATTCACAACTCAACATATATGTACGTGTAATGGAGAATAAAATCACATCTTGACTTTCAATGTCAAAATCATTCTTATTACAAAATTTAAAATACTATTTCTTCAACTGAAAAAAAAAAACGGTTTTCGTATACATTTTCTAAGTATTTTGGGGGTTGTCTTGAAGGGTTTCAAAAAGGTTCATTGGGAACAACATGAATATGCTAATGAATGGTTTGTAGGAGGGAGACATGATGTACTAGCCAACATTAAGAGGAGAGACAAATTTTTACATCTAATCGGTTTCCTCACGACTTGTTCTTCAAAGGACGTGGAAATATTAAAGAACGGGTTAAATGCGATACAACAAGAACAAGAGGATAAGATTATTCGTCTATCAAACTACGAAGAACAAATGAAAAGTTCAGTGCACGAGTTCAAGGAAAAGGTCTTCAATATGGCCAACATTGCCAACAAAATGATACAAAAGAGTAGCAAAGAGCTTGAAAACGTTAAGAAAGTGAAGCTCGATATAGAAGGAAATGCTAAAGGTAACTCACATCTTTAAAAATATACATGTTTTAACTTGTCACTCAATCTGACCGTTTTGACACGTCTATAGGTAATGAAAAAGGACAAGAACTGGAAGTTGATGAATTGGGAAACAACCACGCTGCATCTAAAGAGGTCAATAACCTGGAAGCACACTCGTATCTGCAAGAAATGGGTATCGATCCTGAAGTGTTGGAGAAAATTATGGAGATGGAAGAAACTTGGATTGAAATGGACTGTTACATGTCTGTTTATCGCGAAAATTCTAGGGAGTCTGATGGAAAATTGGTTTAGATCGATGATCCTTTGATTCATAGCGAAAGAAGGTGGTTCATGAGTCGTATGATGGATCTTAGGAAGATTGCTAGTACTTCTATATGATTATTTGAGTTTACGGTCCAGTAACATAATATATATATATCCAAGTTACAATTTTGGGACGTTTTGATCTGCATTTTTAGTTTAGATTATGACTCTTTTAATCAAGGACGGAGGATGATAAGGGCAGGGAGGGGTTGTAGCCCCCCAAAATCTGAGCTTTTATTAATAGATATATATACAATTACTAGGTAAATACCTGTTCGTTTGACAGTATCGTTAAAAATCAACATATATTAAATTAGAATCGATTATATATAACCCGAATCACTTTTTGTTTAATAACGCTAAATTAACATTGTTTTGACTAATCATTTTCGTGAAAATGCCTGGAAGTATACAAAAATGGAAGAGAAAACAAATAATTGTCTAGTGAGTTATATACGCTGGGATAATAATATATTGTAACATAATTTATAATTTAATTTGCTATATTTTCAAAATAAAATAAAAATGATAAAGATAGTATGCTATAAATAAAAGGTATCATGGGGTATAAAGTAAATGGTACAACTTAATGATAAAACATTTTATATGAGAAGGATGTCAGCTAATAGAAGGTTATCACATGTGTCTTTTCATTTGATCTTATCAAACACATTAAAGAATTTGTAGTTGTAAAGCAGTATAATCAAATCACATTCGGACATCTTCTTTTTAATACAGTTGATAGTTACTATTCATTGTCGTTGTTCACCTTCAAATACATAATAGATGTAAACGTTAATACAAAACCGTTTTTAGAAGCTATAGACTAAACCCTTCACATAAAACCTTCAAAAAAGGTAAACACAAAACTCTTAAAAAGCTAACACATGCATATTTCTTATGCAACTAACATCACCAAATTCAGGTGCTTCCAAATAAAAACTTAAACTAAAAAGTAATAACTTTAGTCCTTATACTTTTTGACACATACAATTAGGCAAATAGCTAACGTTTTTGGAGTAGCCGCATCACATATTTAATGCTGGTAGAACTACCCATGTTTTTTTTCCCAAACTGTAAACATAAAACCCTTTTAAAAAGCTAAACACCTATACGATTCAAGGTCGGAGCTTCCTTTCCTTCCAGTGAAGCAATTCCTTGAACCTGCCCGGCCTAGAAATAGAGAAGCCAACAAAAAACATTAACACAAAAACCTTCTAAAAGCTAAATATATAATTCTTCCAACATGCAAAAAACTAAACCTTTCACTCAAAGCCATTTTAAAAAGCTTAACATAAACGTATCATTATTATTAGCATTATCAGTAGCCCGTTATTGTGTAAGGGTGTAGCTCGATTATTATTATCTTTGATACCATATTAGGTTATGTAATTTCCATGAAAATATTAATGTCAATATTACAATATCTAGGAGTTGAAACATATACCATTGAGACTAAGCTAATTATTATTGGGCTAGGCCCTTACATAATAATGAGCTACTATAAAAGATACAACCTTCTATAAAGATAAAACATAACTCTTCTAAAAACTAAAAAAAACATAACCATCATAAATAGCCAAACACTAAACCCTTGACCTAGTACTCTTTAAAAACCTACATATAAAACTATTATGATAATCTAAATACGTAAATTTTTTGAAAAATCTAAACGTGTAACCTTTCTATAATTCAAACTCTAAACCCTTCAAACATAATCTCTCTAAAAAGCTAAACACAAAACACTTGTTAAATTATAAATTATTAATACGTAAGTTTTCTAAAAAGCTAAACATGTTACATCGACATCATTGAGATCGTAATGCATAAACAAACATTTTTTATTACGATGCACCATAATCGAATCAATTTCAAATATTTTCTTTAACCACAATACTCTTGCGATGTACGGTTATCTAAATATATATTGACATTATTTTACATGCATAAAATTATATGTTTTGATAATGTTAATCTCCTTTAAAATGCTTACAAATGCACAACATACGAGCAACACTTAACATATAGTTTCTTAATGAATTATAGGAAGTGATGAGTCGAATAAAGACATAATATAACAATACATTAAAAACATTCAAAGTTTGCAACTTAAATGAACATGAATATATGTCAACTTAACGTAAAACAATAATAAACATTAATCAACCATCATTCATATACAAAAGCAATTAGGACTAACTACAAAAGATTATACTTACAACATTGTACAATCACATGTTCTCCCTTTTGAACATGTTCAACCTTCTCTTGTCTAGTTAATGGTTGATGTTTTCACAATTATTTTGTTCTCAAAAACATGAACATCACGCTAACGAATTGAGCTTTTTATAGCATTGTTGTTGATTTTCATATATGAGTAACTTATATTATACACGGTGAACGAAAGTATGACCTACAATCCAAATATCATAGTTAACATTTTACAATTCTCTTGAATGACATATATCCATTTTGATAGAAAATTTCAACCTTCGAAAATAAACAGGGTGTAGGGGTGAGCATGGTACGGAATCGGTACCAAACCGGTTGGTACGAGTTATTTTTTTGGCCCTAAAATGAGTATCGAATACCGGTACGGGTAAAAGTGATACTATACCGCTTTGGGCCAAAACATAGTAAAATATATAATAAGTAAACATATTTACGTATTTTGTATTCGATAATATTAAAAGAAGATAAATATTAATGAATCTCAAATAAATAAAAACATCATTAAGTGACATAGATGGATATTGACGAAGAAAAACAAATATATACAATGACGTTATTATACCGTGAGTCTAACTCTATTTTATACTTCTTAATTACCCAAAAAAGATCATTTTGATATTCATAAGCATATCATATGATCATAGTAAGGAGGTTTTAAATAAATCTTTTTAAGATATAGAAAGAACCTATGGAACTATAATAAAGAAAAATATGTATATTTCGGATATGGTACCAAAGCGGGAAAAGTGGTAAAATACCGATACCGAACCGATTGGTACCGGTTATCTTTTTGGCCCTAAAGTTAGTACCGAATACCGACCGTTTAAAGTGGTACGGTACCAGTTCGGTACGGTACCAGTACGGGATTGAGATTCGGATACGAATGCTCACCCCTAACGGATTGTATGAGATGACACTTCAATATCAACATAAATTGAACCTTTAAAAGTATTATCTTACATCCTAAACATTGATCGAACCATAAACCCTAACCAAACATGAAAATGGTTTATGTACCCATAACCAATTTGAAATAGATAGAACCTAGATTGGCTATTATATAATTATATAAATATACAAAAAAAAAGTGGTAAAAATGGGGGGAAATATGTGAAACACTACGTACACATTTGACACATAACCATTTTAAAAGTTCACGATCATTTTCTACTAAAAAGCTAAACACAAAATCATTGACATAAAACGCTCATGAAAAGATAAACACATAATCCTTCAATAATGCTAAACAAAAACCTTCAAAAGGCTAAACAAAACCCACCTAAAAATACTAAAAACTAAACTCTTAAAACATCTTTTGAAAAACTAAATACAAACCTTGACACATTATTCTTCTAAAAGTTAAACAAAAAACCCTTCTAAAAAAATAAAACACAAAACTCTTCTAAAAGTCAAACATTAAAACTTGACAAGGAACCTTATAAACATCCAAATTCTAAACATTTAACATATATGGCTCTTAAAAGCTAAACACTAAACCCTTAACATATAACCCTTCTGAAAAGCTTAGCTTAACACATAACTCTTCATGATTGTGAAAAATAGAACCTTCAAAAAAGATACACATAACCCTTCAACGAACTTAATACATAACCCACCCAAAAAGAAAAACAAACCCTTAACACATAACCCTTACAAAGCGATACATAACCAATGGCGGAACTTAGTGACGGTAGGGAGAGGTGCCCCCCCCCCCCCCCCCCCCCAATCTGAGTAATTACCAATAGAGAAGATCATGAAACATTGGTTGATTCTCAGGATCCCTAGTGAACATCAGAAAATTTGGTAAGCTGTATAACCATCTCTCTTTATAATCATATGGTAATTGAAAGACAACTTATACAGTTCACTAATTGGCATGCTAGTGAAACAACACTTCACTAACTAACTTATTTATAAACTTACACCCTCTAGTCATATCTCTTTATAATCATATTGTAATTTAAAAAACAACTTTTAACATGTATACATACGGTTAATGTAAAACTTCATATGTTCGAATCTTAGCAACAATTATATTTAAAATGTTCACACCTCGGGAACAAAGATCCAAGTGATAGAATTCCATAAGAAGAGAAGAGAAAGAAGGTCGTCGATAGATCATCATTAGCTATATTATTCCATGTAGTGAAGAGACCTGTGCAGGGCATAATACGGATGATCACAAAGAAGTAGTACACCATCAAGCATATAGAAAAGTATACATTAATGCTAGATAATTTGATTGAGCTGAAATTGAAGCAAAATTTGGAAAGTGAGTAACAACATTACCAACAGCAATCAATTTGAATAGTCATAAACTGATACTGCAACTGAGTCCTCTAAAAAATCAGATAAGAAGCGAAGTGAACTCCGTGAGATTGAAAAACTAATACCGCAACTGAATCCTCAAAAAAATCAAATCCTCATATAAATCACAAAATCATTCAATAAAAAATCAATCAAAACAACATAAACAAAAGGCAGGAAATAATAAAATGATTTAAAAAGTTGTACACATTAAAAAGCATACTGTGGGAGACTTTCAAGTAGTTTGCAACTATAATTAATTGACGCATTACAAAAAGAAAACACAGATACTCACTTCTAAGTAAATTAGTCAAAATTAACATCGCTATTATATACAGAAGAACCAAAGCGCATACAGAAGTATTTGTAACAAACCTTACAACATCCTCCAAATCAGACATATGAACCTTACAAGCAAAAATATGTTTAGCTTTTTCTTCGAAACAAACAGCTTGAATAGATTGCCCACCAAAAAGGAGTCAATCTCTGAATCTCAGTTAGGAAACTATCGATTCACACTACAACGCCTTCCATCTATATGACATGCATCAAATTCAACTTTTGATTGGGCAATAGAAGAGTACATTATTAATCAGATAGATAACCACAGACCACACGAAGTGCAGCTCTTTTCAGATTAAGTAATTTCTAAGGATAGTAGGCTTCAGGCAAAGCCACCACATACAAAACCATAAATTTACATCTTTTACTAAATAAGCAAAAAGTACTGTTGAAATGTTCCCTTACAATGAAACCTCAACCTGCAAACCATCTTAAGTAACATTCCAAAATAATGAGGATAAAAAGGTTGAAAAAAGAACAAAAACAATACAAACCTATAAAAATTGCTAAGTGTAGCCAGATGTCCAACTTCCATAGGTGAAACTCTTTTCAGTTTGAGTAATGTTGATCGTTGAAATTGGAGGAAGTCGTTAAAAAACCCATCATGACTAACACAAAATTAGCAGAAAACTTTAACTAATTGATGAAACTGTAATCACGATAGCATTTTCAGATTCATAATCGAAATTGAAAATAATATGTAGTGGCTGTACTTAACTCTGTCTATGTTCTGAATCCCAGCAAACACATAATCGAACACTATTTCATGTAAATTTCAAGTTCCCCTCATGACATTTGCTGTAAAGAGAGATGTTCAGTCAAGCATTACGTATAACGTGTGAGCGTGTACGACCAATTCACACATCAAAAGAAAAGGTTTTTTTTCATCCTTAATACACTGATGAAAGAGAATTAACTGATGGGTATATGAGGTTTCCCTACCTGACCAGAATTGAGATGGGCCAATCCACCCGAGCAGCCTAATCTGCCACCGTAACATCTAAATGTTGATAAATTTTAGCATCAATCAACCAACTAATACAACAAACGTTGTCATAGGAATCGCAACATAAACATTTGGTGATCCTTAAGTAAAAGCTGCATTGTATGATGGGAAAAGATATTGAATTGTACCATAAGTATATCTATCATCTCTTGATCTCTCGAGACTCGAAATAATTAATCAAAACTGGACATAATACTCTTTTAATTGTTGAATTGATAATTGAGACAAACAACTCTACTAATTGTTTTAATCGATACAGCTCAATGAAACCACCATTAACATGAAGCAAAACATGGGTTCCAACGCTATCTTGCTTTCATTATCACGACAACATTTTTATGTGTCGATACGCATTACCATTTTCTTCTCTCGTATATGTTGATTGTAAATCCTTATGTTTGATTATTACTTTAAGTTATCTACCATTATTAAACTCCGAATGAAATTTTATGACACTTCATCAAATACCAATATATATACATAGTAAATTAATGTTCATTGTATAATTTACTAGCATTATTGGATGAATATATGTTTGCTTACAAACATGTAGAATCGTACACATCAAATGATTTTCGCCCCTCCAAAAGAATTTTTCAAGCTCCGTCCTGCTTTTAATGGATCTTACGAGGATTGCTACTCTGATACAATACACGGGGCTAGCTTGTGTACATAATATATGTAGTTGTATATAATATGTGTACTAAATCGTAGGTTTTTTTATTGATTTTAACTTTCCACCCTAATATGATAAAAGAAAAATTAAGCAAAGTTAATAAAAGATAACTAATTTGGTGATAGTTTCATAATGTGTAGACCAGGGCCGGTCCTGACGTTTTGGATGCCCCGGGCAAGACGATCAAAAGATGCCCCCATTGTATTTTTTAAGCATGTATTAGAAGTCTTAAATCGAGTGTGGTTAAACACATAAGCGGTGTATTCTCACACCGATGTTCATTAAAAGAAAGTGTTACAATCTAATACATTTATACCATTAGCCTTAAGTGAAGTATTACATATAATCATTGTATAGTTCATTTATCTTTGGATATATTAAAGAAGATGTTTAAACTAACCTCTAGATAATATCCAAAGGTAACTAATTTGGTGATAGTTTCACAAGGTGTAGACGTAACAAACTAATTTGGTATAAAAGTAGTTTAGAACACTTATGCCAAGTGAGACGTAAAGTTATATATATGAAAAAAAAAAAAAAAAAAACTAACAATAGTAGTAAACAACGTACAACTATACACCGTACACGTTTATTTAACTAACAAGAAAGCCTGTTTCTGCAACTTTCCATAAAAGGAAAGATTGGAAATGAAATTACGTTATGATCTAAAATTGCAAATGTTTCATTCTTATATCGTAGGCTAATTATTCTTTTCATGTGCCTTTTTATACCAATCTCGTTATTTGTCTTTTAAATCAAATGTAACATTCTGTTATGGGCCTACGCATGGCCCACATCTAAAAATAGTACCAATTATTAATTAACTGATAATTTAATACTAGTATTACACTATTACATATGAAAAAATGGATGTTTTACATAACAAATTGTGAGTTAATATTGATATATGATATGATATTGAATTATTAAAGTTACTAAATTAGAAACCTAATTCACATGAAAGATTATTTACACAAATTTTGGGCCAATAAAAGAAAAATATTCCAATAGGATGTTATAAAAACGATAGGTATGGTCATTAGCGTAGTGCCTAGTTTGGTAGGTTCAATTCCATCAAGAGCAAAGAGAGGAATTAAAAAAAAATTGTTGGATAAGTCGATTTGATCACCATCTAAATGAGCCGTTAAGTGAACTTGATTTATTTTTAACGTGATGGGTATAAGGTGGTCTAGCGTGATTGGTTGTAATTTTCGGAATTCAACAAACGAATAGCTAAAGTCACGTGTATTAAAATTTGGTGAAGTAAATACACTACTTCATGAATCATATTGATAGTGTGTTGTAATATGAATAAAATATTTAGTTAAGTTTTAATAAAATCATATAATGTGGTAAAAGTACTTGCATATCCATAAGGACCATAACCTTATTTCATGTCTTAGTTAAGAAAATAATATCATACATGTACGAGTATCATATACATAGTATTTGTTAGTTGTCAGTAAAAGAGATAATTTTAAAAAAATTACTATACCTATGTGAAAAACATCTCAAAAATTAGATGCACGTCCCCTTTCAAATCATTCAATATATCAATTCAAATATATCGTCTTCTATTGTCTTTTATTTTTTTGAGAAAATTATACAAATCATTTTTTAATTTGCCACAAATTTTAATTGCAATCCTTTACAGCTTTTAATTACACCCAACATCCTTTAATTGTGAGAAGATAAGATGTTTGGGTGGAGAGACCTATTGATAAAACACCATGGTGAATTTGAGTGGTGGATATTAAAATATCAATGCTTAAATGGAGAATGAACCGGATTTGATTATGAATTTTAATAGTTAAATGAGAAAGATGAAAATAATATTCAGTGCACTTGATAATGTATTTGATTATACATATTTTAAACTTTATAATTTATAATTACTCAAAGGAAAGAACAAAATTTTAGAAGTATCACATATGTCTTTTATAACGAATAGTTAATGGTCGTTAGTTTACATAACTATTTGCATTACAAGTTTAAAAACAAATGATGGTTGGTGTGATAAAAATTTGTACGTAAAGAAGTGCTAGTGCAATTTTGGATAAATTCAAAGGATGATCTGTATCATTTACTCTCTTTATTTTTTAAATCTATTATTTTGTGTTAAGTTAGAAAAGTGAAAATCTATATAAGGTATATCTCTTTTTGGAAAACTAAATAGCTAAAAAAATTGTAGATTGTTTATAAAACTGAGTTTTTCCATAAATACTAAATATATAAAAACGAAAATTTCTAAACATAATTCCTTTTATAGAAATGTAATTGGAAGTTAATAAGTAAAAGACGTGATCTGATTGATAGTTAACTAGAATTATCATTCTAGTCCATTTCAATGAATTTTGAAAATGTAATTATTTAACACTATATATAAAAGGGTTAGTACGCTAAAATGTAATAAATTATGATCTGAGATTCATTGTATGTAACGAACTACTCGGGTCTCTATTGTATGTAACGAACTTGTAATTTCCTTACATTGTATGTATTTTGGTCAAATTAACGGTTTTAAGGGACGCCACGTGTCGGCTTATATAATCGACACGTGAAAAAAGTAAGGAAATTACAAGTTCGTTACATACAATGTAAGGAAATACAAAGTTCGTTACATACAATAGAGGTCCGAGTAGTTCGTTACATACATGAATGTCATACCATAATTTATTACATTTGCGCGCACTAATCCCTATATATAACTATAGTTTGATTCACTCTGATCATTTTCTTACAAAAACTAATAATAAAGAATGCATAATTTTATGATACAATACGTATGGTTAAATTGAATATAAAGGTAATTTATAATCTAAATGATGACAATATATTTAACGTTAACAATTATCATGTTGAATTGAAGATAAAAACAACAATAACAACTTCATAGTTACATTATCACAAAATAGTAGATGTGGCATTCTCCGATTTTTACCACATCTACTATATATATATATATATATATATATATATATATATATATATATATATATATATATATTGATAACATCATTTTACTTATAACTTGTAAATTCTTGACCACATAAGCAGTTTCGAAAAATTGAGTCTATCAAAATGGTATATCTTAACGATTTTTTTTATCCTTTTGTTTTATTTATTTTATTAAGTTATATTTTATATGACAAAGGTAAAATATTTATGATTATACATTTTATAAATTTATATTGACATGAAAGTGAGTCTTTGTTTAATGTGCTATTCTTTTATCCTAACTCATTTAGTATATTATTATAATTTAAATTATTTAACTAATTAATAAACTCCTTATATATAATTAAATCCTTCTTCCATAAATTTATCATTCATGATATACTTATATTGTTTAAATAATATTAAATAGGTAAGGGGGTGTTCGGCCTGGTTTTTATATGGAGCTTTTTAGGTTATTGTGTTATGAAGCTAAAGAACTATTTTGAAGGTGTTTGGATGAACTTTTATGACGGGGCTTTTCATTTAAAGGGTGAACAAAGTTAAAAAACCAAAAGCTTCATATTCCTAGACTAGATAATGCAAAAGTTAAAAAACATAAGCCCATCCAAACACCCCCTAAAAGTGATGATGTAGCCACATATAAGAAATTATTACTTTACTTTAAACTTTACTAATTTCTAAAGTTTGAGGAAAAGATTTATTTAAAACTTACAAATTATAATGTAAATAAAACAAATCCAATTTATTAAAATATACCAAGGAGTAAATAGGATATGGGTGAAATTTAGTTACCAAATTAAAACTACAACTTATTTAGTCATATTAAGTAATATAATTTTGGATACTACTTTAATTTGATGAAAAAAATTTATTTAAAACTCACAAATTGTAAGACGAATAACACAAATATATATATATAAAAAGGTGTAAATGGAGATAATGGGAATGAAAGATGGGTCAAATGTAGCTACTAAATTTAACCTGCAACCTATTTACCCCCATCTAACTCTAATTTTTATTTTATCTTTCATTAAAAAGTAACTTATCTTTAATGCTAAAATTTTAAATTATAGCAAGACAAACAACTTACTATTCATAAATAGTTGTTAATTGATATTATGTGATAATATTAGATGATAATTTGATAATTAAGGTGTACATTCATGAAAGCTACTAAGGACAAAAGAAATAGACGATTTAATATGTTAGAGAGTATGCAACTATAAATAATGGGTGCGCAAATAATAGATTTCACATTGTATTACTGAATAAAAAGAATTATGTAAAAATAAGATTGCTAACTTATGCCCTAAGGGCATAGATTAAACTTACTAATTTTCTATTATATATGTATATAATAACTAGTTTTCAAACCCGTCCGATGGACGACTATATGTTAAAATAGAGTTTATGCTTTAGATGGTATATGAAATGATGTAATTTAAGATATAGCATTTTTTAAAAAATGTAAATTTTTATGTAAATTATTGTGTAAAATTACAGATTGCATATAATGATTAAGTGTTTAACACAAGTCAAGCTGATAAGACAGTAAAATAATACTGATACACAAAACGAATAACATACATAACTTAAAGTTGAAAAAGAATGATCTAAAAAATCAAAACATGATAATAAAAATTGAATGAGATTGAGTTTTTATTATCATAAAAGTGCGGTCACATTACTTATAAGTTAGATTGATTCTTAAAATTTCGATTAAAGTAACACACACTCGTATTATCCATAAATTAATAACTAAAATAAATTTTGATTAGTAAAATTAAATTAAAGTAAAAAATAAAATAAATAATAAATAAAGCTAAAAAATTTCGTTCGTTTGAAACTTCATATTTATAATAACATATATTATATTTATATTATTATAATATTATATTAGATTAGATGAAGTTATCATCATCATTATCATACGTTTAATAATCAATATAATAATTAAAAAAAAACCCTCTCTAGAAATTAAACTTTAGATTAGGTTTAAATTGGAGTAAAAAGTAGGAATCTCCACATAGGATTTTTTAGGAGAATATGGAGGTGCCACATTGGATTTGTTCTATCCTCCATTAGAGCATACGGTGTGGTAACACTGTGTTCACAGTGTTTTGTTGTTGTGTTGTGAGTTAAAATTCTGGGGTGTGGTAACAGTGTTGTGGACAGTGTTGTGGACAGTGTTTTGGAATATTTTATTATTTATTTTATTTATTTGTTAAATAAAGATAATTGTATAAATAATATATAAAAAACAAATATATTAAATAAAAACTACATTTATTTCATTAAAACAAAAGGGAAAAAATTACAAAGTCCTAAAAAATAAAATGCATAATTAAAACACACTATTTAAAAAGTCCTAAAAATACATAATTTAAACACACCATTTTTAAAGTCCTAAAAATAGAAAATACAATCAATCACCACCGGCCCCGGATCCCGACCCCGAAGCACCACCGCCCGATCCCGTTCCATACGGCCATCCCATTTTCTCGCAAATTTTCCTTTTCTCCATTTCCAAAATGTACCTAGCTTGATCCGGTAAATTTTCAGACGGCATGGACAATATTCGCAGTTTTGCCTCGAGATCCTTCGTCTCGTAGTACCCTTGTTTATCGCTTCGTATCCCCTCGAATGTTGTCGCAAGTGACTCGTCAAAAGAAGCACGGGAGGAAGCTGCTGAACCGGACGATGTTTTTTGTGACTTTTGTTTCCTAGATTTTCCTGCCGGACGTGGATACGGATCGTCTCCAAATAAATCTTCATTCGGGTTTGGGGTTTCTTGCGCACCAACCTGATCAAAATCCAAATCTTCCAAACTAACCGTATCACGGCGCTTGGGTACATTGCGTCTACCAACGACAAAACCAGAGGGATGGAGCCACTTTTGCTTATCTCTCAAAAACTCCCACGCCATCAAGTTTGTGAAACTTTTCTGATCGTTTTCCACCTTGTATTGATGGTGGCAACGGATCAACAAATCGTCGGCGCCTTCACCACTCCTTTTTTGATCGTCAAGCCTTTTATAAACCCCCTGAAATTTGTTGCAATCCGCGTTTAAAGAACGCCATTTCAAAGACAACGCGTCTTTTCCGCGTTGGAATGGTGGATTGCGGGCATTGTAGGAATCCATCACGAGATACCAAAAAGAAGACCCGTCTTGGTCAGTGCCACGTTGGGAATTTTCCGATACCGAAATCCAACTTTGAGCCAAACGAAGCTCGTCCTCGGGTGTCCAAAGGTTGCGGTTTGTAAATACTTTTTTGGGTTTAGCCGGGGAGTCTTTTTTAGACTTTTTGGGTTTGCCTTTTTTGGGTGCCTCGGGCGTCGGAGTTGTGTCTTCAACGGAAAAAGCGTCGGGGGCTTGTTGACTTTGGCGCCACAATGTAAACTGTTGGTATTCCTCGGGTGACATTTGCGGTAGTGGCGGCATAGAACGTGGTTGTTGGTTGTAGACGGGATTGTATGGGGCTTGGTTGTAGACGGGAGCGTATGGTGCAAAACCTTGAAGTGGTGGGTTGGAAGATTGTGAAGTTTGTGGCGTTTGTGGTCGCTCCCAATCGTTCGTGAATGGGTTCCAAGTGGATTGTAAATGATACGGGTTGTTTTGGTTGTTCGACATTGTTAAAAAAATGGGTGAATTATATAGTTTTTTTTAGAGTATTTGGAAGTGTTTTTGATGTTTGAAGTGTGAAATGGGTTGAAGTGTTTTTAATATTTGGAAGTTGTGTTGTGTTTGAATATATAGGAGAATTGTTTTGTAGCAGAATATATAGGAGAAGTGGAAGTTGTGTTGGGTGGAAGTGTTGAATATATAGAAGTGTTTGAATTGTTTGTTTTTTTTTTCCTGCCCAACGTTCTCATCCGTCCCCCACTGCAACGAATGCAGCCAAAACAAATATTTAAATAAGCAAAACGCTCCTCGTCGCAACGTTAACTTTCGCACGGCGCACGAAAAACGGCACCAAAACGCTGTCAAAAACGCTGTGGCCGGGGCGGAAAAACGCCGTCCGACGGCGTTTTTGACGAAAAACGGTGACGCTTTTGCCCCCACACCCGGTGCTCTTAATGATATAGATAGATTATGTTTTTTATTACTTATGAAAAATTTGATCATTAAATCTCTTTAACTTATACGTTTAGGACACTAGTTAGATTTTCCGATACTATTATTATTTTTTTAAGATGAAAATAAAAGTTTACTTTTAAAAAAACTTGTACGTTGTAACATGTAGGAAACTTCTCTACGTTTTACTTTAGAAAAAAATGTGTCATTTTGTATAATTTTGAACTCCAATCATCAATTTTCTTTATGACTATTTATAGAAAGTATTGATAAGCATTTGAATAAATTTCGGTTTTTCTTATCATGTGATTGTTTCGTATTATACTTCCCATCACTTCTAACATTTTATTACATGTCGTCTTCATTCTCTAATTTTATCAGGAAATGACTAGATTACACTCATCTTTTAACTTTTTTTACTAGTTCCTTAAGTAATTAATTGCAAAATAAATACGATCGAAAACACGAGCATATAAAAAATTAAAAAAGATCAGAAGTTTAATTTACTACTCTAAGCTGTAATCGATTCGAGCCAATCTCGTGCCCGGCTCAATAGTTCGACAAGTTTTCACAAAGTATGTTCAAGTTCGGTTTGAAAATGTTTCAAGATGGTTCGAGCTCGGCTCAAATAGTTCAAGTTTTTTAAAATATAAAAATAGTCTAATAATTAAACTTATTTAAAATTAATTTCAAAATAAAAAATCAATACAAGAAATTTTCTAAAATATATATTAAATCGAATTTAATCATGTTTGATCGAATAAATTATGTGAAAATTATATTACTCAAAAATATTTTGTAAAGTAATTTTACAATTTCAAATAATAATAATAATAATAATAATACCTCTACATATTCAAAGTTAAATATATTATTTGCTCGAGAAGCTTGATAACAACTCGAACTCGGCTCAATATATATTTCGATCTCTATATTAAACTAAAACTCGAAAAAAGTTTGACTCGAATGTAACTAAAGTTGCTCAATAAAAGATTGACTCGTTTACAACTCACACCCACCTACTCTAAATATTAGGTGTACAAATGCTTTTAAAACGACAATGAACTCACACAATATATATATATATATATATTTGTAGTTAGTTGTGTGAGTTCATTGTCGTTTTAAAAGCATTTGTACACCTAATATTTAGAGTAGGTGGGTGTGATATATATATCCACTTTCGAACTTAGGACACTCCCATCCGTAGTTGAACCACTTTCATACCACTTCCGCTACCTTAGTGCCACGTCATATTTTCATAACTGATTCACTACCGATTATCCACTGCCATCCATGACTAACCACTTCATTTATCTAGACCTCACATTTACCAATATGCCATTATTTCCATACATTAAAAAAAGCACACAGGCCCATAATTTTCAACCGATTACAAATCTGTTCATCGATTTGGAAAAAAATTAATTTGAAAGTGGTTAGGTTTATGGCATTGACAGTTTAACTGATTGAAAACTAATTTGCAATCGATTTCACC
Organism: Pseudognaphalium luteoalbum; assembly: GCA_963422505.1. Lineage (NCBI taxonomy): Eukaryota > Viridiplantae > Streptophyta > Magnoliopsida > Asterales > Asteraceae > Pseudognaphalium > Pseudognaphalium luteoalbum. The sequence continues at coordinate 80,133,382 of OY730198.1, forward strand.
GTTGGGAGTGTCCTTAAACCCACAACCTTACAGTTGCATATGCTCATTTATATTTATATGCATTACAAAACAAAATGTGAAATAGTTGATACTTGAAGGGCTTATAATGTAATTGCATTCACATGACTCTCTCAGTAAAATAAAAAGCTGCTTGTTTGCTTCTTTCCTCTACTTTTAGAGAGAGAAACACAAAGAGAGTTCCATTATTGAGTTTGTATAATCATTTTCATTTTCATTTTTTATTTTTTTTCTTCATGATAATAATCATTATGTAAATCCCAATCTCCGAAATTCGTACGATTCCGTTCACCTTTTCCCCTAATTATTCAATCTTCATCTCCAAAATCATTGCTATAAACTTTACATCTTCTATTTTTTTCAATTTTGCAGCGAATTATGGATCAAAAACGAACCAAAACAGTTGACCTAATCGATCCAGATGCACAATCACCGGAATCATCGTCGACGCCGGCGATTCCGTTTCCGGACGAAGTACTCGAACCAGTACTATCGTTGATTAACTCACATAAGGATCGGAGTTCGGTGTCACTAGTTTGTAAGGATTGGTACAACGCTGAACGATGGAGCAGACGCCACGTGTTCATCGGAAATTGTTACTCGGTTTCGCCGGAGATTGTTGCCGGAAGGTTTCCGAAGATCCGGAGTGTGACATTGAAAGGAAAACCTAGGTTTTCGGATTTTAATTTGGTACCGGAGGATTGGGGAGCTGATGTGTATCCGTGGTTGACTGTTTTAGCGAAAGCGTATCCGTTTTTAGAGGAATTGAGGTTGAAGAGAATGGCGGTTAGTGATGAGAGTTTGGAGTTTTTAGCGACGAGTTTTCGTGAGTTTAAGAAGTTGTCGCTTTTGAGTTGTGATGGATTTAGTACTGATGGATTGAAAGCAGTTGCGACGCATTGCCGGTATGGTTCGATCTTGTGTTTAACTTTATAATGTTTTATGGCTTGAATTGTTGTGATTTCATAGTAGATTGTAGATTGTTAATGATTATATGTGTGCAGGCTCCGTTTAGTACTATGAAAATGTGAAATGATTTTGATGTGATCAGATTAATTGTTTTAGAATTTTGAATGATCAGCTGTACTTCATTTCTAATTTGGTCCTACACTTAATTGGATTCTGTTCGACGTTTGAAAATCGATAAATAAACATTCCTTCTTTGTTACTAAAATTAGTTACTAAGTTAAAATGAAGTGACTTATGTTGCTCTCATATAAATTTGTTCGTTTATGTATTACTGGATAATTGAAGCTTATAAAGTAGCCACTCAGGGAAGTCCTTTGTACAATAACAGTACTAATTACTATGAATGGTAGATTAAGCTGTTTGATGAACACGGATTAAATGGAATAAAAAAGGCAGGATTTTTGATGATTTGGGTGGGAAAAGATTACATATTTGCCTTTGGTTTGGCTGATACAATTAATGAGTGATGGCTTTAGATCTTTGGATATGCTTTGTGCCTAAAATATATTGAGGAGTGGCTTCTTTCAATCATTCTATCTTCTTTGAAATAGTCTAATCGCTTTTATCTTTGTTTTATTTTGGGAGCATATAGATAGATGTTTTAGTGGAAAAGAAGTGGAAGTACTTTATAATTTGTTTTTCTTTGCCTTTATTTGGTTGCTTTCCTGATGTGACTCATGACTTGTTTTTGAACATTAATGGATGCCATGTTCTTTGTGTCATCTTCTACAGAATTATCTTTGTATTTGGTCCATGAAACTTGAACTTGATTCGACTATATACACGTTTGTAATAGTTTGCTTAAGAGCTCAACTCTTCTTCGGCCTACATTAACTTCAACAAACTAAATGGTTGATATTAGTTTCTTACACATTTTTACATTAATAGTAGGTGTGATCTCTTCTGATTGAAGTGATAAATAACTTTTGTAATCTAGTTTTTAGATGATTAATCATTACTAAACTTGCATAAATGAGAACACAAAATGGTCAAGTAAACTTTCGTCTAATTGATCTGGATTTGTCGGAAGTTTCTGTTTGGAGTTTTAGATGAAGTACCTACTAACATGGAGGTGAAAAATATGAAAACAATTTCCCTATAATTAATAATCATAGAAACCTTTGTTTTCCTGTGAACCCTCAGCTATTGTGATCTATCAAGGTCTAATTTCAAGCGTCAATTGGTGCTAGGATATGTCATCCCATTCAATTAACTATAATCGGAATAATATTAGCTGCCTCGTCATTCTTGGCCTCTTTTAATATTCGAGGATATGACATCTAGTCTTAATTGAAGTTCAAATCCGTTACAATGATCTTTTCGTTACAATGTTCTTTCTGTTATAATGTTCTTTCTTGTATATACATCCTTGAATGTATAACGAGTTTGTAGACGTTTAGTCATTGTTGAAGGTAACATATTACATGCACCAGAGTAGGGAAAGGTCCAAAAGCTCTTCACTATGTTATGCTTTAAACAGCCTAAATTAATTTTATAGTTCATATCGGTAGTTACGATTTTGTTTTAAAGTTCACGTGTTTCATAATCCCAACTATAATGTATTTTATGCTGAAAACAGAAAAAAGAAGGAAGCGATGCAATTCTATGCGAATTTAAACAAATGAAGATACTACCATGTCACTTAATTTTTACCATCTATAACTCCCATCATATTATTCCTTCCTTCAAACACTATACGTGATCTTTTAATTAATCTTAAAGATGTCTGAATATTTTTGAAGATGGCTTATAATACGTGTCAAGATTCAGAAAAGGAAAAACTGTCCTTTCCTTGGACTGATCTGGATTCTTTGCATTACTTGGTTCACGTGGAGCATAAGAAACAAAAGGAGATGCAAATACATTTTGCCTTGTAACATAGTCTCCTGGAAACTATTTTATCTTAATCTATACCTAATTATTTTTTTTGTTGATTCGCTTTCTAGTTTCATATGGAGTTGAGATATGTGAAGGTTTTAATCTCTGACTGGAGCCTATATCTAAACACATAAAATGTTAACTTAGTTTCAGTTTTAATACTTTATATTGTTAGCATGTATCACTTTTGTTACCCTAATTGTGATTTTTTGGATCTAGCATATGCACCAAACTGACTTTGAATTCATTACTTTCTTCCTCTAGACAGCATCTAATCTCATTTCATGCCTTTTCATCGTTTTGAAATTTATAAACTTCAGTTGGGGTAGTTTCATTGTGTCAATTTAGTGTCCCTCTAAATAATGTTTTCTTTTTCAGAAACAACACTGTGATTGAATATTATGTGTTTTAGTACTTTGTGAATTGTGATCATGTAAGTTACAAGGGCTTAACGTTTAGTGCTACTTTTTCTTATTCATAACAAAAGTGGGTGCCTTATTTTACGAACTTATTTGATGTATGTTGGATTACTTTCACACGTGTCTTACTTTGACTGAGTTCTTATTTTTGTAGGAACTTAACGGAGCTAGACATACAAGAAAATGGGATTGATGATCTTGGTGGGGATTGGTTGAGTTGCTTCCCAGAAAGCTTAACATCGTTAGAAGTACTCAATTTTGCGAGCTTAAACAGCGAAGTCAGCTTTGATGCACTTGAGAAGCTTGTTGCTAGGTGTAAATCATTAAGGATTTTGAAAGTAAACAGGAACATTAATTTAGATCAATTGCAAAAGCTTCTTTTGCGGGCCCCACAGTTGACCGAACTTGGTACAGGAACCTTCATGCAAGATCTTGTTACCCGTCCAGTCACTGATCTTGAAAGTACTTTCAGCAACTGTAAAAATCTACTTAGTATTTCGGGTTTATGGGATAGTAATTCACTTTATCTACCGGTTATCTACCCTGCCTGTGCAACTGTCACGTTCTTAAACCTAAGTTATGCAACTTTACGCAGCGTTGAGCTAGCGAAGCTTCTAGCTCATTGCAAAAGTCTACGCCGCCTCTGGGTAAATATCTTCTCCATGAACATGCATTTCCTATATTGAATATTTGAATTGGATATTTAGCTGTTTCTGTGTTGATGTGAGTTTTGTTTTAATGCTTTATTAAATACTTGTAAAATAGCAAAAGTTGGCATAAATTTTGTTTTTATGCTACTGGAATTGAGTGACGGTAGCAAAACTTTTATTCATGCGTGACATAAAATTTTATAGGTCTTACAAGATAAATCTTAGTTTAAGTGAAAAGCTTGAAAGATTTCTCAAGTTTGTTTTGACAAAGAGAATTATAGACTTGTTCCAGTTTCAGTAAAAATTATCAGATTGGGTTTTGGCTGGGCTGCTATATTAAGTTAAATTTAGCTTTTTGGCCATTGTACATCAGTACTGTATTTTTTTTAACATGCATTTCCAACCAGTCATATTTCTGGCCAAAAAAAAAAATCGTTTTGACATAGTTTGTTGCTAATGAATATCAATGTAACATGGGCAAACTAGTCAAATCACTTGCTTTTTGGCTGGAAGGTACGACCATTGGGCAAGAAGCTGTCTGATGATAATATTTATAACCAATGGAGATTTAACATATTGCAACAAATATGGAATTTTCATTATTTGCGATTTTCTTATCCGCATGTACTTAATATGGAAAATGTTCATGGTTTTCTTAAAATGAGGAATAAGTCTTTATTATTTTCTTGAATCAAGACATTCTAGTACGAATGACCACATGGCTACAATTAACCTGCTGATAAGGTAGACAATGAAAAACCGTATAGCTTTGAGAAATCATTCTGTGGTTGCTTGCTACAAACCATAAAGTGACATAACGAATTTGCATCCCAGACACGAATAAAGAGGAGAACCATAAGAGAGAGAATAGCAAAAATGATAATCTTTATTTTGGTTGGCAGTTCTATGTAGGATGATGTTAATCAATATTAATGTTTCCCTAAACGGATTGGGAAGATCACCTCAAAAAATTTGAAAATTCAACAGATGAACTTAAACTAAACATGATCTGTACATTTCAAATCACAAGTGTACTTGGTAAACTAATCAAACATCTTTGTTCATCTACAGGTGCTTGATACTGTTGGGGACAGAGGTTTAGAAGCTGTTGGATCCTCCTGTCCATTGCTTGAAGAACTTCGAGTCTTCCCTGCTGACCCCTTCGACCAGGAAGTTGCAGGTGTGACTGAATCTGGTTTTGTTTCGGTCTCGCATGGCTGCCCGAAACTGCATTACGTACTCTACTTTTGTCACCAAATGACAAATGCTGCCGTAGCCACTATCGTGCAAAACTGCCCAGGTTTCACCCACTTTCGCCTCTGCATTATGAACCCCGGTCAGCCAGATTACCTGACCAATGAACCCATGGATGAGGCTTTTGGTTCTGTCGTGAGGACTTGCCCCAAGCTTCAAAGGCTTGCAGTTTCTGGTCGTTTGACCGATCTTACCTTTGAGTATATCGGGAAATATGCAAAAAACTTGGAAACACTTTCTGTTGCTTTTGCAGGAAGTAGTGATTTGGGATTGAAGTCTGTTCTGGGAGGCTGCCCAAAATTGAGAAAGCTTGAGATACGAGACTGCCCTTTTGGAAACGCTGCATTGCTTTCGGGTTTGACCAAATATGAATCAATGAGGTCTCTTTGGATGTCTGCTTGTAATTTGACAATGAATGGGTGTCGGGTTTTGGCTAAAGAGATGCCCAGGTTGAATGTTGAAGTGATGAAAGATGAAGATAGTGAGGATAGCCAAGCTCATAAGGTTTACATCTATCGAACCGTGGCTGGACCACGAAGGGATGCACCACCTTTTGTCCTCACCCTCTGATCGATTCAAGAAAACCTAAATCATCAGCCCTCCCTCCCTCTCTTTAAAGTCGGCTGCTTGAACAACTTGTACTTTCTCGAAAATAAGGTTCTATTGCAGTAGAAGAAAAAAAGACAAAAAAAGATGTATATTGTAACTTTTAATCACAATCATCCCATCCTCGAGCTATACATAGATCGATCATTCGGGTAAGTCAAAAGTTTGACCACCGAAAGCTCGAGAACGTTGCATGCTGCATTGACAATGACCGAAGCCGCATGTGATGATCTGGGATACAAGTGTAGTTCTCTTTCTCCGTTTTCGTTTATTTGAACAAGTTTATTAGCATCTTCATGTTGTAGTTAAACTCTGAATCTGAAGTTTAGTAAGTTTGAACCTTTAATGCTAAAGGTTGTCTGTTTGTTCTAGCATTATCTATGGTTATTCTGTGAATGTTTGGGTACCATACTAACATGTAATTTTTTTTTCTTTCAAAACCAGCTTGAAAGCCAGATAACGAGTAAAAGTTGGGGGTTTAGTAGACTATTGAAGTATTTTATTCTATTTATTGCACAAAATAAATGATTTTATTATTATTATTAGGGTTAATGGCATGGATCAGTAGCACCGAGTCACCTAACGAACTAAATTTGCTACTAATGTAGGTAAAAGTATTTGTTTGTTTTGTGTCGGTGCATGTAGGTGTAGATATTTAAAGGTGCTAATGTGTACATACAAAGTGTGTTACATCCATTGATAATAAAATGAGTTTGTTAGTTAACTCGGAATAAAATGAGTTTGTTAGTTAACTAGTAAAAAATTGTTGCCGATACGTGTCAAAATTATTTCCACTGTTTCATTTTAAAAAATAAGCCACTTAAAATTTGAAGATGACAGGTTGTAACAGTAACCTGATGACATGCTACATAAAAGTTTGTTACCCGAATGTATTTGTCACCTAACTTTGTATAAAAGTAAAATTTTGTTGTGGATCCATACCATTAACCATCATCATCATCGTCGCCATTATTATTATTATTATTATTATTATTATTATTATTATTATTACTTTCAAGTATTGATTAAGTACAACGTTGTCCACGATGTAAGAATCTAAAGGACACATGCAAAATTGAAGTCATATAATGATGACCAACATACGGAAAGGAAGTACTCATTTCATTCCTTTTACATAGTTTATTACAATATCATGTTAAGTACCATTTTCTAATGTTTGTTCGACACTTCGACACTAAACACTATGAACAACATTGCATAACCTTAGTTTCTCAAATTTAGGATGAGCATGCACATCCATTTCTTGAAACCGCCGGGTACCAAACCCATACCAACCGATCATATACGGTTCGGAATTTGGTTTTGATATTGTACTGAGTTGGAAATATTCAAAGATCATGCTCCCTCCATCTCAAAATATATGTCTTGTTTCTGTTTTTAAAGTATTTATATTTCAACTTTGACATTTGACCTTAAATATATTGTTGTTTGTGTTATATGTATAATACTTTATGAAAATTATACATATGAAAATAAATTTATAACCTAATCCATTCATATATTTTGCATCAAGTATTATATAACACAAGCAAAATATTTATAGTAAAAGTGGTAAAAAAAAATTAAAACAAGACATTTATTTTGAGACGGATAGAGTAGTTATTACCCCTACTCATCATAATCAGAACATCATTTAACAACTATGATCATCCTAGTAAATTGGAAGTAAGTCCAGGTTATTATTTTCTTTACTTCGTAATGATTTGGTTATATATGTTGTGTAATGTGTGTGTACTATGTGTTGTTATCATACGAGCTAAATCAACGTTTGTGATTATGTTAAAAGTTATACTTGCAACAAAAAGAAATTACATAGTACTCCGTATAACTTTTATATATACACGTCTTGGAAAAGATCTGGAAAGGGTCATAAAAGGTCACGTGGATACCTCGGTTATGTCGCATACTCGTCAGATAATCTGAACAAAGAAAAACATTTATCATTTACTCATTTACCCATTTAGTTATATATATATATACACATTAGTAATTCGATATATTTTCGACAAGTAATTTATATAGTGTAACTTTTCATCATAGTAATAGTAATTCTAAATTATTTTTGCACGGGTTATATATATTTGGCAGCCTTCATAATCCAATATTGAGCCACCCAACAAGGAATTTCACATGGTAGGGTGTATGGGCATTTATCAGTTTGGGTTCATCTTTCAATTATTGATGATATCTTACATGTTCTTCAATGTTTCTTACATATATCATAATCATAAATGCCCAATATATATATATAGAGTTTGAAAAAAAGAAAATTAAATTGGTTAACAATAGAAAGGGTACAAAGTGTTAGCAGATTTTGATTTTTGATAGGATTAAAGGGATATCACTAAAAAGTACTAGTATTTTTTTTGTTGAAGTTTAGTTTCTTTTAACCAATAAATTGTACGGAGTACTTTATAGTATTCTATTGGGTTAATTGTTTGGTTATGTATCTAACTTTGCCCTTTTTACTATTGTATGTAACAAATTTTCAAAACATCTATCGTATGTCATAAACTTGTAAAAATACTATTGTATGTAACAAACTTTCAAAACATCTATTTTATGCAATAAACTTGTAAAAAATTGTTATCGTATAGTGCGGTAGTCAATGATCTGCTAGAGTTTACTCGTGCCGCCACAAACCAATGTTAAAGAGCCATTTTCAGTTTGGCATGTACACATGGTAACCCACAACATAAGAGATTTTTAACAAGTTCATTGCATACAATAGATGTTTTTAAAGGTTGTGACATACAATAGGGATTTTTACAAATTTATTGCATACAATATATGTTATGAAAGTTTATTACATACAATAATAAAATGAGCAAAGTTAGATACATAACTAAACAATTAACCCTATTCTATTTATCATTTATATTTGGGTTATTGGGTGGTTTGGCAAAACAACTTTTAGCTAGAGTTGTAAGTTTATAGCCGAAACTTAGTTTTTATAAGTGTTTCGTTAAACTAGCTAGAACTTGTAAAATGTAAATTGACAAAAAAAAAAAAGACAAAAGTAATGATATATAATAATATGTGGGGTATTTATGTAATTTCTCTTCCCGTAAGCTTGGAGCTTATAATTAAAAAGTACTTAGAAATGTTTTTTTTTTTTAATTTTTCGAAGTTAGTTTTTCCAAAAATTAAGCTCTTAAATTCTCGTAAGCTTAAAATAGTTCGTGTGACCAACATTTATATAGAAATGAGTAGTACATTATTGAATTATGTCACACATCACTAAACTTAATGAGACATGCATCATTTCTGAAGTAATCTCATAGTGTACTATTGTGTGAATCACTTTTATATCAAGTAAACATCAACATATGGTTCAACTACCAAAATAAGAGATCAATAATGCTTTCAAAAAAACGTATTTATAAAGTAGGGAATAAATTAAAAACTAAACCAAAAGGGTTCCAAGAAGAAGGATCAAAATGAGAAAGAAAAAGACACCCAAAATTAATGTGACACAACCAAAAACCAATATTTTGAGCTATATATAAAGAGTTTTTTTTATTTTCAATGAGAAAACTATATAAAAAGTGCTACTATTTGTCACATTAAACTGCAACTGATTTTACATTTGTGTTACTGACCAATCAACTTTAATAATATCATATTACATGTTATATATTTCTTAAAATAAAGATACAAATATGGAAATTAATAATCTTCTACTATTTCCTTAAGTTGTTGTATGCTTGCCACCTCATCACTATTATACCTTTTTGGCCAATGATATATTCACCATTATAATTGATAGATGTTTTTTTTTTAATCGTGTACTTAAGAAAATCCAAGCTCTACTAAAATTGACACAAAGCATTAGCCACATGACCCATTACCAATTTTATATTTCCTATTTCTTACTAATTAAGAAAAATTATCATTTCATAATTTGTAACTTCATATTAGTTATTTTTCACACAAAGTTATAATTTGTACTTGAAATAAAACATATCATTAATTCAAAAAGTACTTTTAAAAATTATAATATTAACTTTGGTTATGTCAATCAATTATTGAATACAATTTGGTAATCTACCATTTAGATATGTTTAAATTCATATAAGTTTATTCATCCAAACATTATGAACCATTTTTTTCCTCTTACACTTCGAATCTTAACTCACTAATACTCAATACATGTTTTCTAAAGAAGCAGTCTAAAGTTGTGTCCAAATAGTTATCAAAAAACTGTTAAAGTTTATTATTTAGTAAGTTTAAATCCATATATTTAGATAAGTTTAAATCCATATATTTCATCTTTCCACATAAACATATGATAACTACATATAACTTATTGTTAAATTGGAAGATTAACGTCAATATATATTTACAATTAAGATTACGAGGCATGGGGTTGCGCTAAGGATAACCTATATACTTTATGGTATCATAAAATAAGTTGTCAAGTGTCGGTAATTTTTTAATATTAATTTGTTAATCTTTTAGACCATCTGTAACCATAACACCAGAACGCCACTTTTTCAGCTGCCACATCAGCGTCACATCAGCATCACACCATAACACCAGAACACCCCTAATCATAACACCAGAACGTCACTTTTTAACCCATTCTGAGACCCACCCACTAACTAACTAAATTTAATTTTCTTTTATTTAAAATACAATACAAAACAATTTAATTAAAAACACAATACACCACAATAATTAAAATAAAAATCATACATTAATTAAAATAAAATGAAATACGTTACTTTTTTAAAATAAAATACGTCACATTAATTTTAAATGTAACACCCATTTTGTGACTTGAGGGTAACTAGGTAATTTCCTTTACTTACATATAGTATTTGTTATATTCATATATTGTGTTTTATATGTTTTGAATTATAACTTAGAAAGTTTGGTTGAAAGATTTATTGTGACTAGTAAAATATTAACTGTTTTAAATAGTTATAGTCTACATTAAAATAAAATACTTTTTCTCGCAATTGGTATTTAGGTTTCAGACAATAAAGTTAGAACGGGTTTTATAATTACACTGTGATATAGAAATGAAAGTGGGCATAACCCGACCTTCACTTTTTCTCTGTGATTTCATGTCACTTACAAAGTTAGTGTATGATATGAAATTTATCTTCAAATCAAGTTAGTAATCTCTTAATAATCATAAGTTGTGAAATTTGGGACTTGCATCACATCATAACATCATCTTCTTCCTTGCAATTTATAACTCGAAGACTCAGTGATTTAGTCAGCTGAGTGGTTGGAGCAAAGTTAACAGGTTTTGACTGGAATGAGACTGGGCAAGGAGTGCTTGGAAGTAGTTGACCATGACAACTCTGATATTATTTTGATATTTTATATTGCCCATATAACTTTTAATAGTTTGTAAATTATTAGCTAATACTTATGAATTGTAAATGATTTTGGTAGATGACGTCAAGTCATCTATTGTATATTATAAATAGGATTGCGCTTCCGATTTTTAAAAAAAAAAATGTGTGGTGTGTTACATTAAAATACAATACGAGTAAATGATGAAGACTAAAAAAACGATTTAAGGTGGCATTGTCCACGGAGAAACCACCCCAAAGCTAAGTCACTATGGTATCTCCTACTACGGGTGTGGCGCTAGCTAAGCTTGTAATTACTGTAGCCCCCCAAAAGCTCATCTGACCCCAAGGTGGTACGTATCCTATAAAAGCTGTCACAATCATTAATAGTAAGATTACAACTCCGAGACACCGAACAAATTCCCTAGGACTGCTATAACTCGCATGATATAGACCACGACTTCGACGAAGGCGATATAGCTAGTGAGCCCATACGTCTTTTGCCCAGGCATTTCGAAATATTTGCTATGGAATTGAGAAGATTGGCTCAAGATCACGCAGAATAGCAAAGGAATCACAGCAATCAAGCCCGCTTCTTTTTGAGTTATCCAATTAATTGAACCAAGCTGGACAATAGCCCCACTAAAAATTAAAACGTTACATTTCTAAAAATTACCCCGTTACAATCCTAAAAAATAAAACGTTACAATCCTAAAAAATTAAACGTTACAATCATAAAAGTCTAAACACACTAAAAACTACTCGTCGTCATCCTCGTTTTCCTCGTCGGCATCGTAGAACTCCGCAAACTCATTTCGAAACTTTTTCTTCATCTTCAAGAACGCTGCGCGGTCAGCTGGATCCCGGATCTCTTCGGGGTTGAATTTGAGAAACTGTAGACCTTGAAACGCAGTTCTCAATCGTTCCTGACGGGTGATCTCCTCAATCGATGCTTTTTGGGCGGCTAACAATTCGGCCTTGTGTCTCGCCATAGCCTGTATCGCGTCATCAACCTTTTCGGTCGAGGTTCCTGTCCTGGAAGATGTCGCCGCATCGGAAGAACCAGAGCTTCGGGCCGCTTTTCGGGCTCTGTTTCGGCCCATGGGCCGTGAAATCGGGTCGGGCCCAAATAACTCGTTCTCTCGGTCGGCAGAGAGATCAACGGACTGATCAAAAAAATCTTCCTCCTCGTCGCGCAATCCGGTTCCACCAACCGGATTTGGTGACTTCCATTTCGGATGATCTTTGAGGAATAACCAAGCCTCCTTTGAGGTAAATGTCTTCGTGTAGGTATTGTAGTATTCGGTTACGGCTTGATCGTAAATCATCTCGTGGTCCCGACCGCTACCCCAAGCTCGTTTTACCGACTCATAACACCCGTTGAAGTTTTGCAATTTCGGTCAAGTGAACGCCACTTGGATGATAATTGGTCGGCGCCGCGAACCCAACAATAATTGTTGGCTTTGAACTTTTCTTCAATAGTACCCCACAAAGTACCCCATTTTTGTGAGTTACCAACTTCCGAGTCTTCGGGTGCGTCGCAATAACAAGTTGCTAACCACGCCTCTTCAGTTGGCGCCCATGCCCGTTTGTTGCAAGTCTTTTGGGACCCGTCCGTTTTCTTTAGATGGCTTCTTTTTTTTTGGTGATGACGCGACTTGTTTTTCCGGATCTTCGGGTTGGTGCTTCATCCGTTTGTTGGGGTTGCATAGTGATATCGCTCATTTTGGCTATATAAATCTATCGCGATATCATTGTTTTGCATATGTATTTGATTGAATTTCAAGAACTTTCGATACTTATTTTGTTTGGAAATTTATTTCAGGTAAAAAAGCTAGAAACGCATGCGAACAGGTGAAGAACGGGTGAAGTTTGGACAAAGGCTGGCTGGGACTTTTCTGCACTAAAGCCGATCGGTTTAGCATGATTAGCAGATCTGCTATCTTTAGCAGTTCGGCTGTTGTAGTGCAATTTCTTCACAGAACTTTCCCTCGATGGAGCTGGATGTTTTGAACTAGGAAAGCCGATCGGCTGGCCTTAAGAAGCCGTTCGGCTGGGATTCAGAAGCCGATCGGCTATGGTATTAAAGCCGATCGGCTATTGTCCGATCTGAGCAAAATTCGAGGCTGATTGTTGTGTTGTGCAATTTTGATTGGTTGAGCATTTAATGCTCAACCGTTTTCTTTGAAAAGGTAAGAGGAGTTGGGAGCTGCAGGAGGAAAAAGAAGGAAAGAAAAGAGAAAAAAGAGGGACAATCATCTTCATCATAAAAAAAAACACACACACAATTTTCCTCCCAACAAAAACTCACTTCACTCTCATTCAATACACCCAATTACCTTCATTAACTCCTTTTAATTTAATCTTCACCAACAATCAACCACCATATTCTACTAGCATTGAAGTGGAGCTTGTGAGTTGGACATCAAGCAACTTCGCTTAGAGACACTTGTGTAACAATTTCGGTATAATTTCGATTTAATCTAATTTGAAGTTATTTATGGATTTGTATTGTGTTTATGAGATTTGTTTAGTTGTTATGATTATGAGTGGCTAGTTAGCTATATGTTTGCTTGGATGAAATAACTAGTTGATTAGGGGTGTAACCTTTTGGTGTTAATTTATGTTTGAGCTTGTGAATCATCCATGTATTTGTATGAGTATAGCTCGTTGTTGTTAGTAAACTTTTGGCATTTTAACTAAGCAATTATAGCGAACGTTTGTTGCTTATAAAAAATACCTTAATAAGTTGTTTGTCATTTGTGGGACAAAACATTTGACGATTGTAACAACTCAAGTTAAATACACACAAGTTAGCAATTATAGCGAATGCTTGTCGCGTGGATGATTTATAGACTCACCGTCCTAAATTTATGTTTAATCGGAGAACCTTGTGTAATTAGGCTTTATCTCAAGAATTTAACCATATGGTGATTCACTAATCGATATAGCGAACGTTTTCAACTAGTGAATTGCTATTGATTATTTGTCTATGAATGATCGAACAAAATTGCGAATGTAATTTGGAATGTGTTAAATGATTTAGTTAATTTGTGCAAGTTAGTAACCATGGCGAACGTCTGTTACTAGATTAAATCATAGGTTGCTAATTGAAGTTGAACAATAGGTTTTAGCTAACGCCTAGCTTATGTTTCACGAGTATTACTTTAGCATACATCCTAACCGGTTATAACCTTACACCCCGAAATCACTAGTGAAATAGTCCAAGCAAGCATTGTTTTTAATATTTGAAAGTTCAAAACAACCAATTTGACTCTTCCTGAGTCCACCGCTTTGATTTATTATAAATTGTAGTTTTAAGCATCGTGGCAACTCGGTCACACCCAACCACATTTTACTTTCTTTTATCTAATTGATCACATTTAACTTCAACTTCTTAAACTTAAGTTCCCTGCGTTCAAACCCGAACTTACCCAACTATACTACTACACGATAGGGTCCACTGCCCGGTTGTGTCTTGGTCTAGCGCGGTACTTTCTTGTTTATTTTACAACGATAAATTTAATAACTAGATTTTGCACATCAAGTTTTTGGCGCCGCTGCCGGGGAACTTAGCGTTTAATTGAAGTTAATTTAAGTGAGATTGATTGATCCTTTCTCGGAATTTATTCTTTGAAAGTTACTTTTTTTTGTTGTGTTGCGCCGGTGCATTTGACGGTTTTATCTTTTGTGCTTTATAGGTTCGATTTGATAGTGGATGAGCACAAGAAGTTCGGGCCACGAACTACTTAGTCCCTTGTCCAATCCGGAGAAAGCCGCTAAAAAGAAACGAAGGAGGAAGCCAAAGAATAATCCAACGGATTCAACTTGTAGTCGCACGGATTCGGATACATCTTCGGGAAACGTCTTGATCGAAGAGGTTTTTGAAGACGAGCTTGTAACACCTGAGCACGCGGAAGAGGTTATTATAATTGAAGACGATATGGCGGATGAGGATGATACTCCTATTTGCTCGCGGGTTAGAACCGTAGCACCGACACCCGAGTCGGCCATACGGGTTCCGGATATTGAAAATGATAATTTCTCTTTGAAGGGGCATCACATGCAACTCATTAGGGATAAACAATTTGATGGAAGGGTGCGGGCCGATCCGCACAAACATATTGCGAGTTTTCTTGAGATTGGGAGTTGGTTCAAATATGGGCCAAATATGGATGAGGCAATTCGCCTACGGACTTTTCCTATGTCTCTATGTGGTGAGGCGAAGATATGGTTTCAAGAATTGGAACCAAACACCATTACATCATGGGACGAGATGAGAGAAGCATTTGTTCGGCGGTATTACCCTCCGGCTTTGGCCGAAAGGTTATTGAATGAGATTAGAGCCTTCAAACAACAAGAAGGCGAAAGCTTGGTAGAAGCGTGGGGTAGGATGAAGGAAATGTTGAGAAATTGTCATGGCCACGAGTTAAAAAAGAGGGATATTATTGTGTTGTTCTACAATGGCCTTAACATAGATTCGGCTAGTATTCTTGATGCTTCGGGAGGTGGTCAATTTCTTTATAAGACACCAAACGAAGCTTGGAAGGTTCTTGAGGATAAGGTGATCCAAAGCCTAAATTGGGCTAAAGATAAAGAAGGGAAACCGGTGAAGAAGCATGTTGCTTTTGTGGAGGGAACAAGTGGTAAGGATGGAAGCCCCAATGACTCGGCAATGATGAAAGAAATCAAAGCATTATCTTCTAAGTTTGATGCTCAATTCAAGACACTAAAGGGTGAAATCAAGGAGCTTCGGGAAGGTTGTGGTAATTGTGGTGGTAACCATGCCACGGCAAATTGTGCACAAGATGATTTACCAATGGTGGGAGATGAGGAAGATGTTAATTTCCTCCAACAAGGAAATTACCAAAGTGGAAACTACCAACGGGGTGGTTACCAAAATAGGAATTCGGGAGGTTATCAAGGAGGAAGCTACAACCAAAACAACCGATTTTCTCGACCGAATCAACCGTACAACCAATCCTCGAACCAACACTACAACCAAAACATACACCAAGGTTCTTCAAGAGACAACAACCCACCACCGGTTCAAAAACAAGAACCTACTTTAACTCCTATGGAACAAATGATGAAGGAGTTCATGACTAAGCAAGATGCTTGCACCGAGAGATTAAAGACCCAAATGACGAATATAAGGCTTAGTGTGGAACAAGGGCAAAAGAATCATCAAGCCTCCATACAAGACTTGGAAAGGAAAATGGATAGGTTGTCCGAGGGGCAAAGTAGTAGGCCAACCGGTGGCTTACCTAGTAACACGCAACAAAACCCGAGACAACAACCATCATCTTCTAGTGGAGGGTCAAAGCCATACCAACCACCGCCCGCAAGGAACGAGCATGTGAATGCTATTGTTACACGGAGCGGAAAGGAACTTCCACCACAACCTCAAGCCAAAGACAAAAATGTTCCTAACTCTTTTGTGCAGGAATTTGAGGAAGAGGCGGATGAAGAAAATGTTGGTGATTCTACACCAACGGATGCACCGGTGTTACCTACACCGGTTGTAAAAGCGTACAAGCCAAAGATTCCATACCCTCAAAGGCTAAGGAAGGAAAAGATTGCGGCCCAATACGGAAAATTTGTGGACATGATCAAAGGCATCCGAATCAATGTGCCTTTGGTTGATGTACTAGCCGGGATGCCGAACTACGCCAAATTCATCAAAGATTTGGTGAGCAACAAAGAAAAGCTTTCGGAAGCTTCGGCTATGTTCTTGAATGAAGAATGTTCGGCTCTTGTTCAAAACCAAATCCCACCAAAGCTTGGTGATCCCGGGAGTTTCATCATTTCTTGTACTTTGGGTAAATTCATTACGTGTGATGCATTAGCCGACCTAGGGGCTAGTATTAATTTGATGCCTTATTCTTTGTATGCGAAATTGTCCCTAGGATCCCTCACCCCCACACGTATGAGTATTCGTCTTGCCGATAGATCTTTCCAATATCCCATTGGGATTGCGGAAAACATGTTAATTGAAGTTGGCCAATTCACCTTCCCGGTAGATTTTGTCATCCTAGAAATGGAAGAGGATAGTAAGGTACCGTTGATTCTAGGAAGGCCATTTTTACACACCGCGGACGCCATAATAGGAGTCAAAGACAAGAAATTGACTTTAGGAGTAGGTGACGAAAGGATTGCCTTCACGGTCGACAAGGCCATGAAGCATCCTTATTCTAACGATGACTCTTGTTTTAGCATTGATGTGATAGATGATGCGGTAGATGAAGAATTGGAAAGCTTGCTTGGATTGGAATCGGAACTTGTTGACTTCCTAGGGGCACATGTTGAAGCAATGACCGAGGAGGAGTTGGTCATGAGCATGGAAGAGACAAATGATGAAGAAGAGCTCAATGGAGAGGAGGCATTTGAGGAGCTTGAAAAGGGCGACAATATGAGGATCAAAACATCATTGGAGGATCCACCGCGTGATTTGGAGTTGAAAGAACTCCCAAGCCATTTGGAGTATGCCTATCTCCATGAGGAAAACCTCCTACCCGTAATCATTTCCTCCTCCCTTGTAAATGATGAAAAAGTTAAATTGTTGAATGTACTCAAGGCTCACAAAAGAGCTTTTGCTTGGCGAACATCCGACATACCGGGAATAAGCCCATCCCTTTGTAAGCACAAAATCAATTTTGTTGATGATTTTAAACCCGTTGTTCAAAGACAACGGAGGCTTAATCCCAATATGGTGGATGTAGTCAAGAAAGAAGTGATTAAGCTTCTTGATGCGGATATCATTTACCCTATTGCGGATAGCTCTTGGGTGAGCCCGGTACATTGCGTGCCAAAAAAGGGGGGCATGACCGTTGTGGCTAACGAGAAAAACGAAATGATACCCACACGGACGGTCACGGGTTGGCGTGTATGCATTGACTATAGAAAATTAAATGATGCTACACGGAAAGATCATTTTCCCCTCCCATTTATTGACCAAATGCTTGAAAGGCTAGCGGGAAACGAGTTTTATTGCTTTCTTGATGGATTCTCGGGGTATTTTCAAATCCCAATAGACCCCGAGGATCAAGAAAAGACCACTTTTACTTGCCCTTTCGGCACCTATGCCTATAGGAGGATGCCTTTCGGTCTTTGCAACGCCCCGGCCACTTTTCAAAGGTGCATGATTGCCATTTTTCACGATATGGTTGAAACCTCCATGGAAGTCTTCATGGATGATTTTTCAGTTTTTGGCAACTCATTTGAGTCATGTTTAAAAAATTTGGATAAAATGTTGGAGAGATGTGAGAAGGCCCACCTAGTGTTGAATTGGGAGAAGTGCCATTTTATGGTACGTGAGGGTATTGTGTTGGGACACAAAGTGTCAGGATTGGGTATTGAGGTTGACCGAGCAAAAGTTGATGTTATTGCTAAACTACCCCCTCCGACTAATGTAAAAGGCGTTAGGAGTTTCTTGGGTCACGCCGGGTTTGACCGTAGATTTATTAAGGATTTTTCAAAAATCACCCGACCGATGACTAAGCTACTTGAAAAGGATACGCCCTTTGTGTTCGATGACCCTTGTTTGAGTGCATTTTCGACCCTTAAGGACCATTTGACCCAAGCACCCATAATAGTTTCCCCCGATTGGTCCAAACCATTTGAGCTTATGTGTGATGCAAGCGATTTTGCCTTAGGAGCCGTCCTAGGACAAAGAGTAGACAACCATTTTAAACCTATCTATTTTGCTAGCAAAACATTGAATGGGGCCCAACAAAACTACACCACGACCGAAAAAGAGTTGCTTGCGGTTGTGTTTGCCTTTGACAAGTTTAGGCAATATCTTGTGCTTTCGAAAACCGTTGTATTTACCGATCATTCGGCCCTCAAATATCTTTTTGCCAAACAAGATGCAAAACCGCGTCTTATTCGTTGGATTCTTCTCTTGCAAGAATTCGACATCGAAATTAAAGATAAGAGGGGTGCCGAAAACCTTGCCGCCGATCACTTGTCGAGATTGGAGAATCCAAATCTTGACAAGCAAGGCGATACTAACATTAATGACTCTTTCCCGGAGGAATTTTTGTTTCATGTAGGTACAAGCGAGGAGGACGAGGATGAAGCACCTTGGTATGCCGACTTAGCAAATTACTTGGTCGGTGGAGTTTTGAGAAAGGGGATGAGCCATCAAGAGAAAAGCAAGTTTTTCTCGAACCTCAAATATTATTTTTGGGAAGAACCGCATCTATTCCGGGTTTGTGCGGATGGGATGGTGAGGAGATGTATATCGGGTGGTGAAACTAGAAAAATTTTGGACGCATGTCATCACGGGCCCACCGGTGGACATTATGGCCCTTCGGTCACCGCCAAGAAAGTTTATGATGCGGGTTTCTATTGGCCCACGATTTTCAAAGAAGCAAATACTTTATGCCAAACGTGTGATGCTTGCCAAAGAACCGGAAGCATCTCTAAAAGGGATGAAATGCCACAAACTAGCATCCAAGTGTGTGAAGTGTTTGATATTTGGGGCATCGACTTCATGGGCCCATTTCCTCCATCTTTCAAGAATGAATATATTTTGGTGGCGGTTGATTATGTGTCCAAATGGGCGGAAGCAAAGGCTTTGCCCACGAATGATGCTCGGGCGGTTATCGACTTCTTAAAGAGTTTGTTTTCTCGATTTGGGATGCCTAAAGCGTTGATTAGTGACAGGGGGAGCCACTTTGCTAATGCTCAACTTGAAAAAGTGCTTAAAAGATATGGGGTAAATCACCGGTTCTCGACTTCCTACCACCCACAAACTAGTGGTCAAGTCGAGAACACAAACCGTGCCTTGAAGAGGATTTTGGAAAAAACGGTGAAGGACAACCGAGCTATATGGTCCAAGAAGCTTGAAGATGCATTGTGGGCATTTCGGACCGCCTACAAGACACCTATTGGAACAACACCATATCGGTTGCTCTATGGCAAAACTTGCCATCTACCTTTTGAAATTGAGCACAAAGCTTATTGGGCGCTTAAGAATTGCAACTTAGATTTGGTTGAAGCGGGTGAGAAGAGGATGTTACAACTCCACGAGTTGGATGAGCTTCGATTGCAAGCATATGAGAATTCTCGCCTTTACAAAGAAAGAACCAAAGTTTTGCATGACCGGAAGCTCAAAATGAGAAAAGAATTTAAAGCGGGTGACAAAGTGCTTCTTTTTCAATCCCGGTTCAAGTTGAAGCAACCTAAGTTCAAGCCACGTTGGACCGGCCCTTATACGGTCAAGCACGGTTATCCATCCGGATATGTGGAACTTATCGGTTCGGATGGAGGAACTTTCATTGTAAACGGTCACCGATTGAAGCTTTACCATGAGGAAGAAGTTGATGGCGAGTGGGAGGAGCTCGCAACTTTCCCCAAGGATAAATGAATTCGGGGTCGAGTCTAGCTTGGACTCGTTAATAAATGAAGCCCGATCACGAGGAAACTCGTGTTTATATCCTTTTTGATAGTTTAGATATTGTTTGCCTGCGTTATTGATAATTTTTGAACTGATTTTCTGCTGCGATTGTGTGTTTAAACAATTACTTTTAGTGAGTGTGATTTTCTGCTGTTGATTGTAACTGGATGAGCCGATCGGCTATTCAAAGCCGTTCGGTTTTAGAGGGTTAGCCAATCGGCTATTCAAAGCCGTTCGGTTTGTTCTTTGCAAAATCATCACAGAACTTAAACCGTGGTTTGGGTGTAAATTTTCTAGAGTAAAAAGCCGTTCGGCTATGGGTATGGAGCAGATCGGCTATAGAAGCCGTTCGGCTATAAGTGATAAGCCGTTCGGCTTTTGGTCATTACTGTGCGAATTTTGAAAGGGATAAAACATTTAGTTGCTTGTCTCTTCCATAATACCAAACCGATCGGCTACTCTCTCTCTTTCTCGAACAAGAAAAATGAAAATCACTAAAACTCTTCACCAAGAGTCATCTAATCTTCATATCTTTTCTTCAAATCAAACAATAATCATGTCTAGACCATCAAAGGTACATCATACAACTCCCCTTTATCTTTCCATCTTTAAAAAAATTGGGGAAGAACACTTAAATCCGGGTTTGGTTTAATTTAAGTGTGGGGATGATTTCCTTTGAGAATTTGTTGATTGTTATGCTTGGTTCATGCTTAATACTTGGTTTATACCATGATTCATTGTTTAAATTGCTTGATTTTGATGATTTGCAAATTAGGGTTCATATGCTAATTTGGGGGTAATCTGAATTTTGTGATTTATGCTTGGTGTTTGGTGTTAATTATAGTGTAATTCATGTTAAATTGCATAATGTGATTGATTGATTGATTAACTTTTAGTTTGTGGATGAATTAGAGAAATTAGGGTTCATGTGAAAAATTGGGGAAGAAACAGTTGACTTTTTCTGGTCAAACTTTGACTTTGACTTAGACTTTTTGTAAATTAACTTTTGATTGTAAGACATATCTTGATTCAAATTGGGTATTCATTTTTGCTTAATTGAAATTATGTTTGATATTGGAGTTCTTTACTTGTGTGAAAGTCACTAGGTTTGGTGTGTAATCTTGATTGTAAGACTTGCTTGAATTGAAATTGTATGACATAGGTATAATCGAGCTTTGTTTGATATTGGGTTACATGCTATTCTGTGTAGGGTTTAAGTCTTGATTGTGAATTGTCGGAAATTATCGTTGTGAGCTATGATTGTAAATTGTTGTTGTTTGCATGCTAATGAGGTTGTTGGCATATATGCTTTGTTATTTGGAGGTGTGGTTGTACCCAACATTGATCGCTCATTCTGTCATATTCTGTGTGCTAACTCTAACTCAACTTGGAAAGCTTGTATTTTGTTGTGTTGTATTGTGCAGAGAGGCAGGAATAACCGACCTGACACTTATGAGCCTCAATATCCGCAAAGTATTTACGAGGATTTACTTCCTAATGACCGCCACCCCCATTTGATCTTTGAGCGCCATCAGTATAACTATATGGAATTCACTGAAGCATTATATAACATTCATAAAAAGGAGTGTGAATACCCTCGGGAAATCAATTGGAACCCGTTGGAGGTTGTGGGGGTTGCTCAAGACATCCGACGCATCTTCACTCAAACTGTGAGGTTTAATGATGAGGCTTTTGGTGTGAATGATTTTGAGAAGCTTCTTGGGATTCAAGAACCGATTTACGAAGAGCTGGTGATGGAATTCTTAGCAACGGTGGAAATGTTCATTGTCAACAACGTTAACGAGAGGTTTTTGAGTTTCAAACTTGGTTGGGCTCCGAGACAATTATCCTTGAAAGAACTTGCAGGGTGTTTGGGGATCTACACTGACGAGGAGTATTCTTCTCATTGGTTTGATCGATACATCATGACCGGGGCAAGGTTAGAGGAAGGGCAGTGTAATGCTCAAGTGTGGGAAAAGTTCAGTACATCGCCTTATCTAGGGGGAAAGAACCTAAATAAGCACCTAACATCCCCCATATATAAGGTGATACACAAGATGATAGCAAATACACTCACTCTTCGGGGGACCAATCGGGAAAACGTCACCTTGATCGACTTGTGGTTTTTGGATCAGCTGAAAAGTCGGGAAAGGATAAATATTCCTTTTGCTGTGGGCAAATATCTTCATGCCTATGCTGCTGGGCATAAGGCAAACTCTAAGCTTTGTGGGGGCCATTTCATCACCCGGATTGCCAAAGGTCTAAACATCAGTTTGAAGCCCCGAGGCGTCCCACCCTATACCCGAATTCCAAACAATACTCTTCCGATTGGGGCTGAGTCTTATGCCACCGCCCAGGTTTTGAGAAAGAAAGGAGGATCATATGTTGCTTATAAGCTCACTCCGAGGGAGGCGGCAACAGTGTCTAGGGCCGGGGCCAAAGGAAAACGACCTGTTACCATTCATGATTCTGATGAAGATGAAGAAGAAGAAGAAGATCCAGAGACTGTGCGTGCGGATGAGACATCGGGTCCTGGTGATTCATCTCATTCTGAGGAACCTGCCTATTGGAGGAACTTTATGATCGACTTTAGGAATATGCGTTTGGAACAACAGACATTCCGGGAGCAATCCCAGTACGAGTGGGGGGTCAATCGATATCAAAATGATTGGCTCATCCATGATCATGAGCGCATGGCGAACCATATTCCTAACCACGTGCCTGTCCCTTATCAGGAACCTCCTCGTTGGGGAGAACCGGGAGGTATTCTCCCTGCCCCTGTATATGATAGAGACGCTGCACTAGTTGAGCTTCAGCGACACCGGGATCACATGCACACCTCTTCTTATCGTCAACAGCAACAAGATTGGGGCACTTCTTGGTCTGCCCCTCCACCCAGTAACTGGCAGCAAGAAGCTCACAGTCATTGGCTTTTTGGGTCTCCCTCGCCATATCAGCAGCCGCACCAGCAGGATGATTCCACCCATGACCCGCCCCATGGTGGGGGTTGGTAGTTGGGTGCGATTGTGTTTTAGGATTGTTAAACTATTGAACACTTTTTATTTTTTGTTATTTTCCTTTGGTACTTTGGATGATTAACATTCATTTACCTTTTATATGCATTCTTAGTATGTATCCATGTTGCACTTGTGTTTCGGTGCTTGGTTGTTTGTTTGTTTTTGTAGCATGCCGAGCTGGATGGGATCTATACACGTCTATCAAGCGCCAGCTCGCGTTCCATGCCTTTATGCAAAACCCCCGGGGAAGTTCTCGTTTCTTTTTACTTTCACACTTATGCTTTTTCATTGCTTATGTTTGCATTGGGGGCAATGCAAATCTCAAGTGTGGGGAGGTAGATTCACTTGAATTCTATTCTTAGTGAATTGTTGTTTCCTGCCTTTTATTGGGGTTTGTAAAGCCTATTGGTTCCCCAATCGAACTTTACGAATCCTATTAACGGGCCATTGGTCATTTAATAAGTCTGTTACTGATCTTGGCCTGATAGATTGTTGCAAATTCTAATAAAAGGTCGGGGAATGATAGTTTGCTAGGAATATGTTTGTCCTTAAAAGATTGATTGCTTTGAAAATCTTAAACTGTGATAAATTAATTGGAAGTAATTTAATCTTCTCTCTTGCAACTTAACCTTTTTGAGATGTGTCATATAAAGCAACCTAATAGGGTGAATTGCATGACTAGCACATTTGTAGCCTTTACTATAAAAATTGTGAGAAATTTGAGCCTAATTGAGAAAAAACACTTACCTTTAGTGTTTATATTGTTTATTGCTATGAGTGTGCCGGTGATTGTAGTTTGTTCTAGAACTTGCCCTAGTGATGCATTTTGAGACCGCTGTGGGATCACAGAAATGTGATATAGGTGGGGTCGAAGACGAGGAGGTATTCTTAGGAGTTTTTGATCTTATTTTTGCTTTAAAACCATTTATATCCAGTTTACACATGTCGTTAGCACTCATTTTTAGTGCTAAGAAACCCATAGAAAACTTCCACATTCAATCCACTAAATATTAGCCTTATTTTTGGTGTAGTCAATTCCCGAAACCAAGCACTTTTCCAAGATGTTTGCCTATTTGGATCTTAACGAATTTTATCAAAAATGTGATTTAAGTCGTTTTGAATTGAGATTCTAGTGTTAAATTCCATGATTGATGTTAGCAATAATAATATGAATAGAAGTTAACTATTGAGCTTAAAGGTTATGGTTGGATGATTGTAGTCAACTAAATGGCCTTTGAATTCCTGAACAAGTAGTTCCCGAGGGGGTGTTCCACACCTAGCCACCGAAGGCCTTTGTCCGGTCTAGGATGGTTGGTCCGAAAGTTCGTTACATAGGATTCATAGAAAGTCATAAAATGCAAGCATTCCAATTAAATCATAAAAAAAAAGTGAAATGAGAACAATAATAATTTGAATTGATTTAGCACGAGAATTTTTAGTTTCATTACCGTCACATGCTTAAACCAATAGGCAACATTAGCACATTTTTCACGGGTCTTGATTACCAATTTTCACCAATTATTGTGTCTATCATATCCCATTACGTATTTAGCCTACAATTGTCACAACACACATTTAGAATACCTCCTTTGAGATCTTACTTGGTGCTCACGCCAAGACGGTGGAGATTTGATCCTTGTGCAAGCCTATGGTAACGTTGCATCATGACTTGGCTTGATTGAGTGCTACATTGCTTACTTCCTTACCTTGTAGTCTTATAGGTCGAGAGTGAGTGATTAAACACTTATCCTTATGTGAGGTGCTAAGTCGTGCAGTCGGGCTTGACAAATTAAAACATCTCGAGCTTCTAATGCTTATACATATTTAGCTTGCCAAATTGCTTTGGTGGTCAGTGCCATTGTTGTGTTAGTTAACTTAATTTTTACTTATAATGTTGCAAGAGTGGACTATAAAATGGTAAGATGATGATTTGCTTGAGGACAAGCAAAGTTCAAGTGTGGGGATATTTGATATCGCTCATTTTGGCTATATAAATCTATCGCGATATCATTGTTTTGCATATGTATTTGATTGAATTTCAAGAACTTTCGATACTTATTTTGTTTGGAAATTTATTTCAGGTAAAAAAGCTAGAAACGCATGCGAACAGGTGAAGAACGGGTGAAGTTTGGACAAAGGCTGGCTGGGACTTTTCTGCACTAAAGCCGATCGGTTTAGCATGATTAGCAGATCTGCTATCTTTAGCAGTTCGGCTGTTGTAGTGCAATTTCTTCACAGAACTTTCCCTCGATGGAGCTGGATGTTTTGAACTAGGAAAGCCGATCGGCTGGCCTTAAGAAGCCGTTCGGCTGGGATTCAGAAGCCGATCGGCTATGGTATTAAAGCCGATCGGCTATTGTCCGATCTGAGCAAAATTCGAGGCTGATTGTTGTGTTGTGCAATTTTGATTGGTTGAGCATTTAATGCTCAACCGTTTTCTTTGAAAAGGTAAGAGGAGTTGGGAGCTGCAGGAGGAAAAAGAAGGAAAGAAAAGAGAAAAAAGAGGGACAATCATCTTCATCATAAAAAAAAAACACACACACAATTTTCCTCCCAACAAAAACTCACTTCACTCTCATTCAATACACCCAATTACCTTCATTAACTCCTTTTAATTTAATCTTCACCAACAATCAACCACCATATTCTACTAGCATTGAAGTGGAGCTTGTGAGTTGGACATCAAGCAACTTCGCTTAGAGACACTTGTGTAACAATTTCGGTATAATTTCGATTTAATCTAATTTGAAGTTATTTATGGATTTGTATTGTGTTTATGAGATTTGTTTAGTTGTTATGATTATGAGTGGCTAGTTAGCTATATGTTTGCTTGGATGAAATAACTAGTTGATTAGGGGTGTAACCTTTTGGTGTTAATTTATGTTTGAGCTTGTGAATCATCCATGTATTTGTATGAGTATAGCTCGTTGTTGTTAGTAAACTTTTGGCATTTTAACTAAGCAATTATAGCGAACGTTTGTTGCTTATAAAAAATACCTTAATAAGTTGTTTGTCATTTGTGGGACAAAACATTTGACGATTGTAACAACTCAAGTTAAATACACACAAGTTAGCAATTATAGCGAATGCTTGTCGCGTGGATGATTTATAGACTCACCGTCCTAAATTTATGTTTAATCGGAGAACCTTGTGTAATTAGGCTTTATCTCAAGAATTTAACCATATGGTGATTCACTAATCGATATAGCGAACGTTTTCAACTAGTGAATTGCTATTGATTATTTGTCTATGAATGATCGAACAAAATTGCGAATGTAATTTGGAATGTGTTAAATGATTTAGTTAATTTGTGCAAGTTAGTAACCATGGCGAACGTCTGTTACTAGATTAAATCATAGGTTGCTAATTGAAGTTGAACAATAGGTTTTAGCTAACGCCTAGCTTATGTTTCACGAGTATTACTTTAGCATACATCCTAACCGGTTATAACCTTACACCCCGAAATCACTAGTGAAATAGTCCAAGCAAGCATTGTTTTTAATATTTGAAAGTTCAAAACAACCAATTTGACTCTTCCTGAGTCCACCGCTTTGATTTATTATAAATTGTAGTTTTAAGCATCGTGGCAACTCGGTCACACCCAACCACATTTTACTTTCTTTTATCTAATTGATCACATTTAACTTCAACTTCTTAAACTTAAGTTCCCTGCGTTCAAACCCGAACTTACCCAACTATACTACTACACGATAGGGTCCACTGCCCGGTTGTGTCTTGGTCTAGCGCGGTACTTTCTTGTTTATTTTACAACGATAAATTTAATAACTAGATTTTGCACATCACATAGCCGGTTGTTGCGGGAATGGTGGTTGCCGGTACAGTTGTTGCGGGTAGGGTTGCGGGAACGGTGGTTGTTAAAAATTCGGGCTAGGAAAATATCCGTAGTGGTGTTGGTTTGGATCATAGTGTTGTTGAAAATTCGGGTTAGGATAATACCGTATGGTGGTTGGGTTGGGCGTACATTTGGGTTAGACCTGCTCGAACCGGGTGTGTTTGCGGTTCCGAATAACATAAGGTTTGTATACGACATGTTTTCCGGGTTGTTGGATTGATTGTATTCGGAATTTGGGTTGGAATTTGGGTTGGACATGGTGATGAAAGTTGGTAAAATAGATGGAGAAAAGAGGTTGATGAAAGAGAAAAGGGGTTGATGGAAGAGAAATGGTTAAAAAAGAGGTTGAATTAGGTTGAAAATGGAGTAGTATATATATAGATAGGTTAGGTGGTTTAAAAAAATCATTTTTTTTTAAATAACCGTTGCCCACCACGCTCTATTTTTTTATTATTTTTTTTTTATTTTTTTCGAAATCAAACCGTTGCATTTTTTTTAAAAAGAAAAAGAAAATTAATTTTCGTCGATTAATACGCGGAAGAAAAGGGAAAAGAAAAAAAATTCATGTGGGGCCCACGACAACGCGTAAAACGAACTCGTTATCCGTCCCAGAACGCTCGGTTACTGGCATTCTGGCGTTCTCGAGCTCCAGAAAGCGTGCCACGTCTTTGCGTTACGGATGGTCTTAGTGCTATGTTCTTCTTAACATCAGCATCAATATATAACTTAATCCTTACTTACATTTTAATTAAATGATTTATTTTTAATTTTTTTACTAGGGTTAAGTATTTGTAAATGCATTCAACTTATCCCGAATGTCTATTGTATGTATCATACTTACGAGAGGTGTATTTAATGCATCAAACTTTCAAAAATGTCTTATTGTATGTATTTTGATGATGTGTCGGTCGTTTACGATGCCACATGGCGTCCTTAGAAGATGACACATCATCAAAATACATACGATAAACCGTTTTTGAAAGTTTGATACACTAAATACAACTCTCATAAGTATGATACATACAATAGACGTTCGAGACAAGTTAGATGCATTTCCAGATATTTAACCCTTTTTACTATTCAAACATCATATCAATATTAATATGCCTTTTAACCTTAAAAGTCACCTTTCAACCTTAAAGAAAACATGATCTTTATTTTATCATATTAAATATTTAAAAATCCTATATACGTATTGATTGGTACAACTTTATGATTTCAGTGTAATTAATTTAACATTCCATTGATGATAGATTTTTGCTACATCTATTTATTATCTTCTTCATTCATATAATTTATATTACATTTAATTTAAGATGATTTTGTCATTTGTTTCTAAATTTTTATGATTTTTTTTTTTTTAAAATCTTTAATGTTTCCACATATTCTCGTTTGTAAATTATTATTTGATATTTTTAATAACATTTTTTTTGTTAACTTTATGACTAGTACTCTAGTAGTCAAACGTCAATTTTAAAGATAAAATACACATAATATTAGAAAAATCCCATGTATTTTACTAGTAACGACAATAAAGATGCGTCAATCTTTGGAACTAGGTTTTAAAATATTTTTAATTACAAATTTATTTGTCAATGACTTAAGTAATACTTATGTTTATAATGTCTAGTTGGCTACGAAGTAGAAAGTACAAATAGAGTAGGGAGAACCACCCGGTGGGCTTACACCTAGGAAAAATGAAAGTTGACTTTAATTTATCTATCTTTCTATTTAGATTACCTTTTTCTTATTTAAATATGACATCACTTATTCACGCTATAAACTCAACAATAGTTTAAATTAGGGTGTTTAAAATCGGATATCCGAAATTTCCGATATCCGAATTTCGGATATCTGATTTTACTATCCGAATCGGAAATTTTGGATATCCGAACTCGAATATCCGAATATCTAAAATTTAGTACTTTTAAGCTTTTAAATCGAGATTCGCGATAGATTCGGTTGCTAAGTACGTACAATTAACCAAAATAGTCTATAATTTTTCCATTTAGAAAGTATTTTAAGCATTTTTTGCAAATAATTTGTATACTGTGACGGCAAATTTACCTAATAAAATGAGAAAAAATAAAAATAAAATTGAAAATTTCGGATATCGGATATCCAAAATATCCGAAGCTTTTGAAATATACTATCCGAATCCATAATTTCAGATATCCAAATTTCGGATATTTTCGGATTATGGATTCGGATACAGATACTTTTGAACACCCCTAGTTTAAATAGACAATTTATAGAAGTTGTAGACTAAGAGCACAAGGAGTGCCCGAAGTTCTCTCGGCGTTCAAGCAAGGAAAACGCCAAAGCCCGGCTTTCGGCACACCCCACTGGCGTTCGTGGCCGGCGTTTTCCACCGGCGTTTGGTTCCACACGCTGAAGAATCAGTGTTCAACAACTTTTTTTTTCTTTTTTCTTTTCCTTTTTCCATTTATTTGATTGGTTAGACACATATTTTGTGGACCCATTTGAACACCGAGTTGAACATTGAACCACTCCCCTAAATATCGTTCCCATATTAAGTTTCAGTATTCAATTGAACATTGACTTGAACACCGAACACAATGTCAAACGCTCTCTGTACTCTAATAGATGGAGAAAGTGTAGTGTGTGAACTCGTAAAATTTAGTAATTGATAGTGTGATAGGGGTATATGGACATATGGTAAAAAGTGTAACCGTCGGTGGTCGTGGGCGGGTTATAGGTTTGAATTATTGGTTGATGGTAAAACGAATACACTAACCCATAAAACCCCTTTGGTATATCCATACATTGTATACAACAAACTATTATGTACTATGCTTTGCTTTTATGCATGCATGTTAACTATAGTTATAAAGAAAATGCGTTTCAAATTCAAAATTTTTGTTAATGGAGTATATAGTTTATTAAAAAATTGATTTAATAAAACTTTGGCCCCATCAATAGGATAATAGGGTTGTTCACTTGTTGGAAGTAGGCATAAAAAATTAGGCAAATGCCACTTTGTTTGATTGAGACCAGTTATGTCAACTTTGCACCTTCCAAAGAAACTTCACGTTCACAAAGTACTCTATCCAAACACCAAAAGTAAAATCTTTTATGGTAAAGAGTCTGAAAAGACAAAGTTCAATTATATTTTAACCATATATTTTTTGTTAAAGTTACCGATTGATAATGAACTTTCACTTTTTTATCGAGTTAGATAATGAACTGATATTATTACTAACGTAGGTAACAAATTTGTTGATTTTTTTTCAAGTTAGGTAATTATGGTGACAGGGCTACCATGTTCACAAAATATGTACACATAAACCGATGAAGTGACTTCCACATAGCTTATTTGTGTACACCCGAATATCATCTTCTAACCACCGTTAGAAGATGATGTAGAAGTGTACACATTTAAGCTAAGTGGAAGCCACCTAGACAATCTATGTGTACATATATTGCAAACATGTCAGCCCCATCATCATAATTACCTAACTCGGAGAAAAAATCAACAAGTTTGTTACTTAAGTTAGTAATAAAATCGGTTCAATACTTAACTCAGTAAAAAGGTGAAAGTTCGTTGCCGATCCATA
Organism: Pseudognaphalium luteoalbum; assembly: GCA_963422505.1. Lineage (NCBI taxonomy): Eukaryota > Viridiplantae > Streptophyta > Magnoliopsida > Asterales > Asteraceae > Pseudognaphalium > Pseudognaphalium luteoalbum. The sequence goes on from OY730198.1 coordinate 80,164,357, forward strand.
GCTTTAACCCTATATTTTGATCATTGTCAGTGCTTTAATTAATTTCCATTACATCAGATACAAAATCCATTTTATCTTAACTTTAATTGTATACTCAATTCGTCCCAAAATAAATGTTCACATTAATATTTATATCCGTCTCATAATAATTGTCCATTTGTAGAAAATAACTACGAAATCCCATTAAACTCCCCATAATACCCTCATTTATTACTACCAATCATTTATTTCTTAAATAAATTCAGTCAAACTTACATTAAATTGTAGGACACTTTTATGGAACGGACAACGTATAAAACATCTTTTTAATTGTCTTAGTTTTAAATTCAATCAAATGACTACGTCACTCATATCTATATACTCACTCCGTCCCAAATTAAGTGTCCTGATTTGACTTTTGGAGTCTTCCCTTTTCAATTTTGACCTTAAATTTTTTGTTTGTGTTATATAATACTTGATACAAAATATATATATGGATTCGATTTTAAATATATTTTCATTGGTATAATTTTCATAAAGTAATATATAACACAAACAAAAATATTTAAGGTAAAAGTTGAAAAAGAAAGACTTTCAAATCTGATAGAGCACACTTAATTTGGGACGAAGGGAGTACTACATTTTAATCATTTCAACAATTCTACTTTCTATTAAAAAATTATCAGGGTAATATATATACATCAAATCACTATATTCCCCTATTCAAATAATGTAAATAAATAATCAACACAAACACATAGAATTATACACTCAATCTCTCTTCAATCTTACACCAATAACACCACCATCAACATCATCATCAACACCGTTTTTATTGTGACATTGCACATATGTTATGCTAGTAACTTCTTTAATTGAATACCATTCAACAATACCAAACTCTACAAACCTCATATACTACTAAATCAATATTATCTCCTAAACAAGAATTTTGAAGTAAGATGTTTACCCTGTAAGACAAAAAGAAAAGACAAAATAAGAGAGGAAGTTACTATGTATTTCTTTTGTTATGCTTTTCTAGTGTTAAACTTAAGTCAAGCAAAGTACATTTATCTTGAACATAATGTCCATTATTGTGTGAGTAAATTGTTACTTTAGATTTGATTAATTATTTCAGACTTAAATAACACTACACAAGTCATTTTCTTTTGTCATAAAAAGTAGATTGCACTTTTGTACTATTTCCAACTTGTAACAAACCCACAACCGATGAAAGACCACAAATTTCACATTCCTTCTACTTTTAAAATCCCCAAAATACCCCTCTCATCATTCCAACTACTTCATCCCTTTCAAAATTATCTTTTTATATACGTATACATTATAAAATCCTCAAATGCCCCTCCTAATCTTCTAACATTTCAAACACTCAATCCATCTCAACTCTCAAAATAATTAATTTAAATAATTATTCAGTGTTTCATTTTATCTTGTCTCAAAATAAGTATATACTTACAAAAGTACTTTACACATAAGTTAATATTAACAAAACTAATTTATAAAAAACTGTGTAAAAAGTAAGTAAGATTGTCATTTTTTTCCATACATGTAACTAGTTATGCCTTTTCTTAAATTTTGAGTGAACGCAAATTTTACGACGGAGAGAATACAACACAAAAATAAGTTAGATTTTCAAGGGTATATTCGTAAATTCAAACCAACTGGGAAGCCCATAACTTTCACATTCTTTGTAGTTTTGAAAACCCCAATAATACCCTTTGACCTCCTCCCAATAAACAATCCAACATTCTCATTTAAATCTTCAAGGGTATTTTAGGAATTTCACAAACCACCTCAACTCTATGTAACAATATTATTTCAACAGAACAAAACACTACAGCACCATCAATGCAACAAACCTCACTTCTTCACCGGAAAAATTCACCGGAAAATGGGTTAGTTTCTGAAATGTCAACGGAAAAATCAAAACTTGCCGGTAATTCAAGATTTCGGCAATCCACCGACCAAATTTCTTCATTAATCACGCTCTCTCATTCAATTAAAGTCTTTTCATCAAGATGGAAGTTAATAAGAAACAAGCTCGATGAAATCCTCCCAATTCTCGTCGGAATCCCGTCGGAATATCAAGATTCCGGTGATAGCGCAACTCTCTCCGGCGTAATTGTAGGAATTGAAGAAACGATTGAGTTTACCACTAAACTAGCTCAAAAATGCATCGACCAATCGTACAATGGGAAGCTGTTAATGCAGAGTGATCTTGATATTATATGTGTGAAATTGAACAAACATATACAATGTTTGTATGAATACAAAAGCTGCTGTTGTTATACAATTGGGGATTCTGCAATTGTGGTATCGAAACCTGGGCCTGGTTCTTCGAAGGATGACGTCAGATTTTATGTTAATGATTTGATATCAAGGTTTAAAATTGGGAATAATGAGATGAAGAAACAAGCATTGATTTGTTTTAATGAAGATGAAATGTTTTTAAAGTTTGCAATGGAAATTGAAGGGTTTGTTCATGTTTTAATTGAGTCGTTGAGTATTAATAAAGATTTGGGAATTCAAGAAGAGGCGTTGAAATCGATTGATATGATTTGTGAGTTTGATGAGTTTATAAGGATTTTGGTATCAATTGGTGTTATTGGTTCTTTAATTAGGGTTTTGGAAGGTGGAAGTTATTCGAGTAAATGTTTGTCTACCAGGTGTTTGATGAAATGCACAGCTGAATGTGAAAATGCTTGGTCGGTTTCGGCTCACGGTGGGGTGACCTCCTTGTTGAGAATTTCGGCAAGTGAGAATGATAGTAGTGGTGAGTTGGTTGGTTTAGCTTGTGGGGTGTTGAAAAATCTTGTTGGTGTTTATGAAATCAAACGGTTCATAGTTGAAGAAGGCGCGCTTACGATTATTGTTAATCTTGTTAAGTCTAGAAACGAAGTTTCTCAGATTAGTGCTATTGAGTTTCTTCAAGCTATTGCCTTTGGTGATCAAATAGTGGCGGATTCTGTTGTTAATGAAGGTGGGATTCGTGTTTTGGTTCATGTTTTGGATCCAAAGCTGTCGTTTACATCAAAAACTAGAGAGACGTCAATAAGGGCGATCATGAGTTTGTGTTCAGATTCAACAGGATTGGATAGGTTATTGAGTTATGGTTTCATGAATCACATACTTGATTTTCTTCACAATGGTGATATTTCAGTTCAAGAATCATCATTAAAAGCTGCATTTTGGTTAAGTGGGATATCGGATGATTTCAAGAAAGCAATGGGAGAAGCAGGATTTATGCACGAACTTGTCAAATTAGTAACTGCAAAGTCATTTGAGGTTCGTGAAACGGCATTTCTTACATTGTCAAATTTGGTTTCAATCCCCAAAAATCGAAAAAGATTTGTGGAAAATGATCAAAATGTGAGCTTGCTTATGCAATCAATTGATCAAGAAGAAGGAACTTCAAGTCACAAAAAGCTTTTACTACCAATAATCATGTCATTATCAGGATGTAATAGTGGTCGAAAGAAAATTCTGAGTTCTGGGTACCTAAAAAACATTGAAAAATTAGCCGATGAGGAAGTTTCAGAGGCTAGAAAGATCGTTAAGAACCTATCATCGAATAGATTTGTTCGTATGGTTAAAGGGATTTGGCGCTAACTCAAATCTTGTTTTCATGTATATCTTGGATTTTGTTTAAGTCATGTTAAGTAGGCGTTTAGTTGTCGTACAAATGGTGTAATAAGATTGTAAAGAGAACAAAATTTAGCATTTTTTAGTTCTTTATTTTTCTGTATACGCCGTGTTTGTCACTCTTAGAACATATATATAAACACGTCAATTGTACTATCTATCGAATAAGTTGCTCGTGCTAATGAACGAAATATCATCGTCTTCCTAGATTTGATCAGACTACAAAGCTTCAAATTTTATCTCATGTAAGCAGTAGTTGAACCAAATCTCATACAAAGAAAGATGGTAAAGTTTATAAGTTGATGGTACTATACTACTATTTGTTTGATGGATAAAAATTCATTGATTTGTGACTATTATATATTAAAATTTGTAGATCTAGGAGAATTGAAGGCAGACAAAAGTATCTATTAGCTTGTTTCTGAATCTGTAACTTGCCCTATGATATCAGGATCATGTTTCTTTAGGGGTGCACATGGGGTTGTATTGAAGGTTTTGGGTATTTTGCATAATGTACATGTAATAAAGGGAAGGGTACAACTCTTATGTAGGGGTCCTGTTTTTTTATTTGGAGTGTAGCATGTAAGCATATGGGTATTAATATGTTTCTGATTATGGATATTTTGGTACTTGAAACAACAAATGTGTGCAGAAAGAATATAATAATGTTTTGCTTATAATTTTATCATGGATTTTCCAAAGAGAGTAATGGTGATGTAAGAGTTCTGTCTACTGAATTTTGTAAGTATTAACTTAAACTGTTTGAAAGACTATATACAAGTTTAATTTGTAATATATCAACTTTCAATGACCCTTTTAATTCTACTTAACCCGTTTGTTTTTAACTAATTCTTCTCTTTATTTAAGTAGTTTGATCCGTCAAAAGATCATATATAATTGACATTTATCCACACAGAGGTCGCCAGAGGGTTAGCTACCCATTAATCTTAGATAACGCGTTTGTCATCTCTAACTTTAATCAATCTAAAGATATATTATACCCGACAAACTATCAAAATTCATAACTCATGATACTGCTAGCTGATTTTAATTAAGTCAAGCCTGATTCGCACTTGATTAAGGTGAACCTAAAATCTGTATCAGGTTCACCCAATGCTTCCGAATGGGCCCCTTATTCCACCTATATATGAGCCCATAGGACAAGTAGATCAAGGTCCTAATCCGCTTCCATCCCAAAAAAGAGTGCCTACCTGCCATCGGATGGCCCAAACTCTAGCTAGTTGGTCCATGTATGGTCCCTAGTTCAATCTTTTCGCCTATCTCAACCAAGAAGTATGAACTTCGACCCATTTAGCAATAACAACGCAACTCACATTGACCAAATTATCAGTAGATGGGTCAAAATTGCTATGATTTGATATTTTACCCCACAAAACTTGAGAATTAAAGAATGCCCAACTTGTTTGAAGACCACTGGGAGCTACAAGGATAACCTATTAATCTCTATCATAACAACCAGAGATTAGTTTACGATACAAGTATAGCATGGTAGTTAATCTAAGTATGATACGATCTCTGTACCGAATACACAACTCAAAGTGCCTAATCGGCCCATAAGAAAACACGATGTTCGGCCCGTGACGATTAAAATATCTGACCCGGAACTGGTTAATTACAAAAGTGGATACCCACGTAGTTCTTTTATTTGGAAGACCAATTCATTTTAGTTTAATTTGCATGCATGTTTACCATTACAACCACGTAGTCCTTTTCTTACTGCATGATCTCAAGTTGTAGTTAGTTACTTGGTTTTATTTCCTATAAATAATGTACTTCATTTCAAGGTTTAATTAGAGAAGGAAATTGAAGTTAGTAAAATTAGTTTAGTTTCGTTCTATTGTTCTTGGGAGATTGACCATCTCGAATCGGTCTACTATCAAAGTACCTAACAATCATCAAGTTTGGAACTTCGTATCATATGTTGCATACTCTTACATGATACATCTATAGCTCTTTTTCCTATGGCTATCTATAATCTATTAACTTATATATATCATCCGGATAAACTATTCAGAAAGTGGACAGTTTCTATACCATGTGAAGGTATATGTTACACTGGACGGTAGAGGTTGCAAATAGATTTGACATTTCGTACAGACTACCATATCAAATGTTTGACATCAACCATCCTATCTTACAGCGTTTATACCTTTTTAACTAATTAAGTCTGTTGTATACCAATCAAATATCAACTCTTTTTTATTATATTATATACACGTCTGTGATTACGTTTTATCTGATGCAGTGGTACTGGTTAATATATATTTATATCGGTCTTATGTATTCAGCATTTAGACATAAAAAACAAGACAATTATAAGACTTGGTCAAAGATGCAGAGATAAAGAATACAAGTCATGAAGTCAATTCTTTTTTTTTTCTTTTTCAAATTGGAATTGCAGCCCTCCTTGTACTTTTCTTTTTGCCTCCTTTCTGGGTGGCCTTTTGATGCATTGACTTTTGGTCAAAATGGCTATCAAGGCTTAATATTGGTCAAAATAAGGTAAGATCAAAGGGGTTGGAACATTGTAGACTTAGTTGACCAAGGAAATTTGAAAAAAGTTGATGTGTTACAAAATTAAAGCTAGCCAAATTTATTGCATTGGACTGTTAGAAGTATTCTGTAGCAAGGAATAAGCTAGTTATGAACCTAACTTTTCAGTTCATACATGTATAGAGTATGTATATAGCAAGTCTTGATTTGTAGAAACCAAGTTTTGTGTAGTGATTTTTCATTTTTGTTGCAATTGATGTAAAAGATATGACGTCTCTAAAATTTGGATTCAAAATGAAATTCAATTTGCAGGCAGATTGTGGGTCAAAACTCGGATCAGGTAAGTGCAGTGCTTCATTTTTGGCAAAGGGACCATAGTTGAAGAGTGAGGTACGTTTACCGAATGTTCACCTTGTACGGTTTTAATACTACGTACTTTAAAATATAAATGTACATGATATGTGGTTACACACGCCATTGGCACAAAAGTAGCGAATTAAGTGCATGCACATCATTCGGGTTGTGACCAAGAACAAAAGAAGAATCATCACTTTTTATTTGTTATTCGTCAAATGTATACTTTGGGCGACTATCAGTTAACTTCTCATAGAGTATTCTTATGTTTTTGGGTGTATGATGGCGGAAATAGTGGTGGTAATTGACGGTGACGGATTAGTGACGTTGGCAACAGTGGTGGTGCATTAACCATGTACTAGTAAAAAAGATGGTCACTCATCATTCTGTTATTACCAAAGCAATCATTATATACTAAAATTATCTCTCTATATTATTTTTATTATGGTTAAAATAACAAAATAAGGGGAAGTTTATATAAAAAAACCAATATGAGTATTCAGATAATAAAAGGATGGTTCAAGATTCCAATTACGAGAGACTTGAACAGAATCACAAGTGGATTTTATTGTACACTTTAGATCACTTGTTAATGATATCGGCGCAAATCACATCTGATTAGAGTCGATCTGTACTATACATCGTTGATTTATAGATGAAGATTATTTTCTAGTATCAAACTTTTTAGTCGTGTCGAATGAACTCACTTCCGAACACGTATTTGTATAAGTTTAATTCAAGAACCATAAAAGGGAGTTTCTCTTGTTGTTCTTTAGAAAGACATCTAAATAAAAAGATGTCCCGGTTTTCGTAGGTACTCATTGTTTATCATACTTATTGATATTGATAACTGGATCCTATTTTGAAGCACAAGTTTAACAAATTGCACAATTATCACATTACTTTAACGAGTTGCCCAATTAACATGCTACTTGACTTTGAATTCGATTGAGCTTGAATTATTGCTTGTAGCCGTGCTTCAGAATGATAATTCGGCTATGCTCATTCTAAGCTCATTTAAGTATTCCAATCGAACAAGCTGATCGAACTCGACCAGTCTAATTTCCTTTAATTTTTTATGTGTTCTACAACACTAGGTAAGTGCATACGTATAAGCGAACTTCAAAACCTCAACTATAAAAAAAATCTTTGCAAACTTGATGTGAAGTTATGAAATAAGCGTATAGAGTTTACTCTAACCGTAAAATTTGAACTCGAATTAAGTACTTCATGCATCCCATTTAAAGTGTTCACTTTCCATATGCACATAATTATCGAAGCTTCATCGGCCTAGAGGTATCGAGGTGGACCTTCCTATCACGAGGTTGGAGGTTCAAATCTTGAGGATGAGACAATTGTATATATTCGTGGTAGTAGGGATGTGCGTAATTGCCTTTAAAAAATACACATTTTAAGAGATACGTAATCATTACACTTTTTATCCGATAAGAATTTAAATTTACCGGTCATAAAACTTTTTCATTGATTAAACATAAAATTATATTGAGACACTAAACAATAGTAACCTTTACATTTTAAGTGACATGCACACATTAATATTTATTATTATTAGTACTCCATTCTAGTGTGCACGTAGTTTTATAATTGTTCATTAATCACATTTTCATCCATCAAATATCAACTATACTTGCTAATTATTATAGCTACAAAAATCTTTTTTAATCGGGTAAAAATCAAAATAAATGCCAAGACATTAGTAACTTTTGCATGTTAAATGGGATAGAGGAAGTAGTATAATTATAATTTTATAATTTTAAAAAAATATATAGAAAGTCGAGTGGCTCGAAGTCGATTTGAATAGTTAACACGCTAATTACACACCATCTAGATTTTTAATTTTTTTTTTTTTTAAAAAAAGTGACGTCACGCATTAATGACTTGTACTTTCACGCATCACATCTGTACACGTACACACATTGTTCTCCACAAAATTTCCTTTAACAAGACACCTTCAATTTGGGGGTAACTGTGCATCTTCCGAACAGGAAAAAAAAAGTAATAATTTTTAAAATCAAATTAAAAAATAATCCCAAAACTCACCCTGTTTCTCAAACGCCGCCAATCAAATCCAGCTTCCAACAACAACGATCACGATTACGCATATGATTGCGGATGAAGATTGAGATATCTGATGATCTGTAGCGGCGAATTCACGTTTTGTGTTTCTAGAAAATGCTCGCAATTCAGCTATTAGATTCAAACCCTAATTTCATACGTATATCATCTAGCCATGTCAAGGTAATGAATTTATTTGTTCATATTGAATTTGTTAGGGTTTCGGTTCAGGTTCATGTTCATTGCTTTGTATTTCCGTGGATTAATGATTATAGAAATGGAAACCTTATGCTTATATATATATTGAATGCATTGATTGATAGAGCTTTATTGTTGTTGACTATTTCAACCATGTTACTTGACTTTTTGCTAAGAAGAATTTGCAAGAGCTAAGTATGATTTGGTTTGTACAAGCTGTTAACAATTGCTCATTTTTTTGCAACTCATATTGTTTGTTGCCACATCTAGTTATGTAGTGAAAGGCCCGAGTATGATGGTTTAGAAGAAAGTAATTACATTTATGTGGACTAAGCTAGACAACTTCTAGGGTACATTGTTTTTTATTTTCTTCCTTGAAATGAATTATTAAGCTAAAGATGATATAGGATCACAAATCTTTAACTATTTGCTAATCGGAATATGCAAGTGAACGAATAAAATTAGGATTCTGTTGGGAGCGGGGTTCAAATTGTTAGTGATATTTGGCCTTGGTGGAGACGGTGGGGGAAGTAAGATTGAAGAGATTGTTACTTGCAATTGTATTGTATATGATAAAAATAAGAGCCGTTCTCTAATGGGTCTCAAATTTATAGTTCTTTCTGTCCAATCTATTCTAGGAGTAGCTAGAACCTTCGTTTATTTTTGTGTATTTAAGTTATCGTCTTTTAGTTTTATGCCATAGTTATTAGCTATCCTCTTTCACACAGTCCGCCTTTATGAGACAGCGTATATTGATAATAGATAAATCTGGAGACATGAAGCTTTGGGAAGAACAGTTAATTTGGCAAGATGCCAAACCTTCTAGGTGTGAAATAAGGATGTCTGAAAGTTGAGGAATGACTCCCAAATACCTGATGTTTTCTTCTCTTTCTCTCTCTGTTATTATATTTTTTCTTTATGTTGGTTTTGTATAGGATCAACTAAGTTTTTGGTAATATAGGTTCTTGGCGATCAGAAATATTAAAAAAACAGCACAATCAATCCGATCAAGCAACCTGGGAGTAATTTCAGAAGCTGGGAAGCATGGCTCAGTCATTAGATCTGGTTTTCACAATTTTAGATACAGGATGTATTCTCAAGACAGGATGGTTAATGAAGGGTTCCCTTCGATATTGGCAAGTAAAGGAAGGTGTGTATTTGGAAAGAATACATTCTTCAGAAACTATTCTGTTGTCGCATCCAATAACACTATAACACATCATGCCCGAAATGCTTGGAAGAGGCTTTCCAAGAGTTCATATCGTGATGTTCAAGTTTCGGGCATAAATAGGATCGCTCAAGCATTTACGTTGGCATTGAGCCGCTCATATGTGGTTCTTCCTGGTATATTCGCCTTCACATGTGGCAATATGGCTTTAGCTGATGCAGGGTCAAATCTTGATTATTATCAGCCAAGAAATACTCTATACACCCGTGCTGAAAATGGACATGCACTTTTGGTTTCATCGGTACTTTCTGTGTTTGAAGGTCTAATATTACTATTCAGAGCTATGTATTTGGCAATTTTGTTCTCACCCAGTATGGTGATGGCTCCATTTGTCGACTATTTTGGCCCTTCGTCTAGAAAAACATGGCTCCAAGTTGTACGTCGAACTTTGGAAATAGCGGGTCCAGCATTTATAAAATGGGGTCAATGGGCAGCCACACGGCCAGACCTTTTCCCTACAGATTTATGTACCGAGCTCTCTAAGCTTCATAGCAAGGCTCCTGAACATAGTTTTGCTTACACAAAAAAGACAGTTGAGAAGGCATTTGGCCGCAAAATTTCTGAAATTTTTGATGATTTTGAGGAGGTGCCTGTAGCTTCAGGAAGTATCGCACAAATCCATCGAGCTTCTTTGAGATATAGATACCGCGGCAAGCGTAACAAGCCTCTTTTAGTTGCAGTTAAAGTTAGACATCCCGGGGTGGGTGAATCAATTAAAAGAGATTTCGAGATTATCAACGTTGTTGCAAAGATGTCTAAATTCATTCCTACACTTAATTGGTTGAGATTAGATGAAAGTGTACAACAGTTTGCAGTTTTTATGATGTCCCAAGTTGATCTTGCACGGGAAGCTGCTCATTTAAGTAGATTTATATATAACTTCCGCAGTTGGAGAGACGTTTCGTTTCCCAAACCTGTATATCCGCTTGTTCATCCCGCAGTTTTGGTGGAAACTTTTGAGCAAGGGGAAAGCGTGGCACGTTATGTTGATGACCTTGAAGGACATGTTCGCCTTAAGAGTTCGCTTGCACATATTGGGACTCACGCACTCTTGAAAATGCTGCTGGTAACAAGCTGATCCCTCTACTTTCTACTGTGCATTTTATTTTGCTGAACCCCTCTGTTGCTTTGTGCTGATAAGCCGTGATAACACAATTATTGTTTATAGTTAGAGTTGGCAGAATAAGACTATAAGTGGGTTGGGCATGATGGAAATTGGGGTCAAATCGTGTTCATGTTGAAATTGGTAATTATTGTGGGGGTTTGAATTAGGTCGCAGGTCTAAGTTGACTCACATACAGCGTTTTACAAAAATAATAATAATAATAATAATAATATTACTATAAAAGTGCCTATCTGAGATTACAAAGATACTACGTTTACATCTATGATCGAAATCTTAGGAGGTTCTATGGATTGAAATTGCACCGTAGGCGGCTTTTAACCCCTTTAAGATGTTCCCTTCTCTAGCTGAATCTTATGGGTTGACCTCTTTGAGATAATAGTCATAGAACACAATCCATATCAACCATCCATGACCAAAGTGAATAGAAATCTTGATGCTAAAAGAACAATTTCATTGAATTTTTATCCTGGAAGAATGATCATTTAATCGGTTATGCAACAAAATACCGAGTATGATGAGTCTGAAATGGCTTGGCTAAATCACTTAAGATTTGTTGTATGGTTAGGTTTTCATAATAGATTATTTAAACCATGGTGCTTGGGTTTTGGTTATAAATCTGCTCTCTATCATGTTGAGAAGTTAGTAGCTATGAGAATGACCAATTTCGGATAGATCGTTTTAATGAAATGCAAGCAAAAAACTAATTACTATTGGCACAGTTGGTGTATATTGTGGGCTATTTTAGGATCACTTCATATAAAGGCTTGTATATTTCAACAAACTTACTGGTTTCGTATGTAATATTTGTGTGGTAATCAACACCTCAACCTTAACTGTCTTTGTTTTGGCTTCTTATTTGACTGTTGACTTTCAGAATCATTATGTGTTTCTGTAAAAAAAAACTAATATTGTTGCAAAAAATGCCTAAAAATATCGGTAGTATGCTAGAATGACTACTTTGGACGTATCACGCAAATGTAATTGCTAAAGGAAATCTCATACATGACTTTTCCTGTTGTCCAAAATAACTTTTTCTAGCTAAAATTAATGTTCTTTAAAAAAAAGGGATGGCTCTTTTGAATAAGGGTGCAAGTCAGTTGGATTTATTGAGTTTGTTTGTAAACTCACTCTGGTTGTAGGTGTATGTTAACCTTTAAAGAGGCACAAGAGAAAAAGTTGTACTTGTGTGCAACATCTTTGTACAAAGAAGGCATTGCGTTTACGTTGGGAGCAGATGCAAGAAATAGAATCCGAAGTTGTATATACTGTACAACACCTTAATGCACAGAAAACGTAGGATTGGTTATTTAAATGTTTTTCTTGTTTTTCAGGTTGACAACTTCATTCATGCTGACATGCATCCTGGAAATATTCTTGTTCGGAGCAAATCGTCTCGTAAAGGGATCTTCAAATCGAAGCCTCATGTGATATTTCTTGATGTAGGCATGACTGCTGAACTTTCAAAGAGTGATAGAGTGAATTTGTTGGAATTTTTCAAAGCTGTTGCTCGTAGAGATGGACGCACTGCAGCAGAGTGCACCTTGAGGCTATCAAAACAACAAAATTGTCCTAATCCTCAGGCTTTTATCAAGGTAATGCTGGTCTTATCTCTTCTCTTTTAACATAATCTTTAGTTATGGAGACGGCAAATTTGATGGGTTGTGTAAAGGGTCGTAACTGGGTACTTTTTTTTAACGGCAAACCTACAACCTGTTCCACCTATGTACAATCACATTTTTATACACACATTGTCTCCCATTACACTTGAACCCACAACCTCTCGGTTGATGGCTTCTCACATACAGCTTGGCCAAAGGCCCTTTGGTAAAGCAGGGTACCTTTTGATATAGGGGCAAACAGACCGGTTGGACTGGCTTTGTCTAGGTTTTTAAAGTATTAATAAATAGTTTAAGCATCAAATACGGTTATGAAACTTATATTGCGTGCTTGTTGTCAACCGTAATCTAGTTATTTGAATAAAATGATTCATGAGGTTTAATGCTCAAAGAGTACACTTTAGGTGACCTTTGACACATTTGATCCATTTTGTCGTGAGTTACTGTTTTAATTTTACATTTTGATCCGTTAGAGATAGAGCATACCAAAATCGACTCTTTCGTTGTCAAATTTCTTTTGACTAATCTGTAGGACAGTATTTTGCTTACTGAACTTTCTTTATGCTGCTTACAAACAAACCATCTAGTTGGAGTAAACATTCATTGATGATAATTGCAATATTCCCTAGTTGCATGGTGAATGTGGATATCAATAGTCATTCATGTTCAAAGTTATTTGATATCCACTTTGCTTTTAGTATAATATATATCTGGAGAACAAGTGAGTCCTTATTCATCTTACAAGTAAAGATCTTTTTTCAACTTCAGAGTTGACTTTCTTTCTCTCTTTTATTTATTTATATTCTAATATACTACTTAGCTTAACATTTTTTTATTAAATTATAAAGCTGATTAAAACTGAAGATCTGTAATGAAGATGCCTTACATTGTTTTTTTGATGTCTTTCATACCTATTTTTCGTTTCTCGCGGTCTTTTTTTGGCTTGGAACACGTGCCACAATTTGATTATACATAATTTTGTTGGTGAAACTTACTTTTTTTCATTGTGTGTATCTTTGGATTTAACAGGAAGTTACTGAGGCCTTCGATTTTTGGGGTAGTCCAGAAGGGGACTTTGTTCATCCTGCTGATTGTATGCATGAAGTATTAGAGCAAGTCAGGCGTCATAGAGTCAATGTGGACGGAAATGTCTGTACTGTCATGGTTACAACTTTGGTTCTTGAGGTAACACATTTTTCTTTTCTTTTTTTGTGTGTTTTGTTTTTACTTTGAAAAGTTTAATTACTACTATCGGTGAATGTAATCTTGTTGTAGGAGTTTAAGATACAGCAAAATGCGCGGGTCATAAATGTTTGAAATAGACTATGTTTGTTAAGGCTTGAAACTGGTTGACTTGGGGTGACCATGACCTGAATCACTTTTTGTCCATGCTTTAATAAATAGTTGCTGTGACAAGCATGATAATACAATTATGTAGGTATATCTAGTTGAAGACATGTGTTTCCTCCCTGGGTGGTCTTTGGCAATGAATTGTGATCGAACTTACTTTAAAACAACCTTCTAAAGCAAAAGTTATTAAATTTTGATAGTGTAGGATAAATATTAAGGGTTACAAGTAATCAAATATTGACGAACCAATAAGCATGTGATTTAGCAATATGCTGACATTCTTGGTATTCTAGGTTTGTATCTGCTTAACTGTTCTCTTGTGTAACTTTCCCCTGTAGAGTGAATGTTGAAGTTTGATAACTGCCCTTATTACGCCTCATTTATATAACATCATAGATTTTAAATATAATGATTACTTCGATTTTGGTTTACATAACTGCTCTTATCATGCTTGTTCTCTTTTACGTATTTTGGGCCACATGTAACTAGTTGTGTATCACTTAAATTTGACAAATACATTCTTTTTAGAGAAACTTGGGAGGTTTTTGGGTATTTGTCACATTTTGGATGACTTCCGACTGACCTGTTCCACACTTTCACCCCATTTGATTCGTTTCTGGTTGTTGAGTATATATTTAGCTTAATGTATCTGACACATTACAGATAAAGAATAACCCACATTGATCCTTTTTGTTGATTGGTTTATAAGTTGCCACCTCTGCTAGTATGCATCAAGTACGAAATTAAAATTTTTGCTGCTGTGGGTGCTTTAGGTTTCATAAATCTGCTCTCAGTTTCATCTCTTATTTTTGCAGGGTTGGCAACGGAAGCTTGACCCCGATTACGATGTAATGCATACGCTTCAAACACTGCTGCTCAAAGAAGACTGGGCAAAGTCACTAACCTACACGATCGAAGGCTTGATGGCCCCATAGACAAGGCTATTCTGGTCTCTCGCATCACCACTGCAAAAAGTTTTGTAAACAACTACATTTTATAGGTTTGATCTTCTCCCGAAGACTTTACATGTTTTACACCTTTCATGATTTTGTGTTAATCGCACATTTTTTTTTTTTTTTTTGGACAAGGAAGTTTTGTATTTAGCGTTTTTGAAGGACAATAGTTGCAGGAAGTATAAGATATAAAGAATGTGACATTCTTTATGAAAATGACCATATTGGCACCAGTGATGTCAATCTTTTGGTGGTATAAATGTTGTAATTCAATGAGATTATTCATATCTTTACACTTTTGTAATTCAATATTTGAGTGTGAAATTATATATACTTATAACCAAATGATTTTGACAAAATTATATATCCAAAAATTTGTTTAAATTTGAACACAAAATAACCTTACAATATGAGTCTGAGTTTATAGCTTCTAACTTCTAATGCTATTGTTGGTTTAATAGATGGGTTTAAATTGTCAATTTTAATATCGAAAATAGACAAGTTAAAAACATCCAAGTATTTTAGTTAATAATACATGTAAATTCTACATTTGTTGCTCTAAAAATGTACAAGAAATTCAAATAGAAAGAAGCACAAAGTATATTGGGTTGAAAATGAAGAATTATTATTTTATCAATAGCATCTCAAAAAAGGTAACTCGGTGAATACGAGGTTACGATTAATTCGTAAGATTCAACTTAATTTTAAATTTTAGGTTACGATTAATTCGTAAGATTCAACTTAATTTTAAATTTTAATTTAATGAATGTGTTTGATGTATGAATAAATTAGTTTGTAACTTGTAAGTCTTACAATTCTATTTCTCTAAGGAATTCATATTTTCTGAAATTTTAATACTTTCATTAATCTAGGTCTATCAAAACATTTCACCACTTAAACAACATGAATATAATAAATATACAATGTTTTTTTTTGTGTGTGTGTGTGTTTTTTTACAATATTGAAGCAGATATCGTACACACATTCCTGCAAACACTTGTGCCAAATAAATTATTTTGTCAAACAATCACACATCCCGACATCCGTGCAACATTTCTTCTTCGAAAGCTACCTTGATCATTTGAATTTAAAAACTAAATTAAGGTTAGTGTCAGTAAATGCATCTAATTTGTTTCCGATACATTACCAATATACGTTAAGACACCCTTTTTGAAACTTTGATACATTAGAAAAAGCAAACTTAATTTGAATACAAACAATAGACATCAGGACAAGTTAGATAATTCTCAAACACCAACCCCTTCTAAATTTCATAACATCATAAACAATATATATCAATTATATATCCACCTTAAATAAACAATTAGACTACTATATATGAGTATGTTATGTCTAAAGCTGTAAAAAAAATATCATATGTTAGATGTCTAAATCTATTTCCAATCCATACTGTGTCTAAAAAAAATCATGCAGAAAAAAAAGAGTGCTTTTCTAACCAAAAATTGATATTTCTCGATATTTTGGTGTACAACTTTTTTTTTCTTACCAAAACTTACTCTTTTTATTTGATTTTGATTTTCTTCTATTTTTTAATAAAATATGATGTGAAACGTTGAAAATATTCTATATGTGACATATATCTTTCACTTTATTTGTCGCTATAGTCTTGTAATGTGCCTCAATCATGTTATTGTGCATGCTTTTAATCATACAATTTTAAGTCTATGTATCATTTTCCGATTTAACACAATAACTAACAACTATACTATAGATCCACATATGTAAACAAAAATCCAATTCTTTTACTACAGGACTGTTCCTTTCGATGGATTCTTTTGTAGAGGGTACGTAATAACGACCATAAATTCGGTCTCGACGTTTGTGTCAAATTTGAATTTTCTATAGTACATACAAACGCAAAAAACATCCACACAAATTCTATCCATAAACCAAAAGCCAGAGTCACATTGAGTAGTAGTCGATACGGGTCCATTCGCTATACTCAGTACTGTATATTTCTTAAAAAAAATTACATTTTTTATCGCATTCCTTGTTTGTGATACGAGTTCACAAAAAATAAGATACCCTGCTACGAGTCATCCCAAATTCTGAATCCGCTACGCTACTGCCAACGATTACAAATACTGTAGCATATATAATAGCTAGAATTGAAAAGGTCCCCCCTATATACAATCTCCATAAGTTATACATGTCCCTGCAAATCCAACAATCATCATTCTAAGCGTGGTCACCAAAAGTCCAAAATGACCTCAAAACATAGAATGAAACTTTTAAGAATGTGCATTGTATGTCGGTACATGTATTATATTTTGGACCTAATTAATGATGCTCTTCAGTTGTCCTAATTATTCTTTGCTTGATGCAGTATTACCTTTAAAAAAATTTGACATTGTAAACAACAATGCTCTTATAATTTTTTTTTAACGAATATGTCTATTTTATCCTTGTAAAATTGGGGTTTGAGAAAGAAGATGAAGGGTACTTTGGTCATTTTGCACGATTTAACCGAGAAAATTAAGTGAATTCGAAAACAAGGATAAAAGAATTGTGAAAACTGAAATTCACTTAGACTAGAAAATGTGTCAAAAATAATACAAGGATGAAATCACAAAAACGTTAATAAGTGACAATGCTTGACCGGTCCACACACCTTGTTCTAACAATTTTCGTGTGGAAGACAATGTTCATGCTGACTTAACGTCTACTAAGGAGAGTGTCTGCTCCTAATAGGATACAAGACTATTTTCGCAAAGTCCTCCTATTCAAAACCAATTAAGCAACGTACACGAGAGGTAATCTCAAATTTGCAGCCTTTATATAAGGATTAAACTTAAGTCGCAACTAGAGATCTGAAGACTTCTACACTAACCTACATCAAAGTATCATGGTTTAGAATCCCAATCCCAATAACTTTATAGGTGATTTCCGGTTATAGAAAACCAATAAAATTAGTTGGGGTTTAACGTGCTTAAACTATACTTACTATTTATTTAATAAATAAATACTACGTATATGAAAAATGAAAAGAGAAAAGGAAGAAAAAGTAAAAGCACAAATAAAATGATTGGTGTCCTATAATGAATAAGAGCTTTAAGGCTTTCTCTTGTATCAATGGAAGAATCCATCATATTCCATTTAAAGGGCCAAAGAACACTAAATATAACTCAAAGTTGGAAGAAATAACAAAAAGTAGCAACCAAAAAAGACTATCTTCTTGGGCAATTAGATGTGTCTTCCATTTTTTTCCTTCCTTTTTGTGTCTTCTTGTCGAATCCCAATATTAGACTACATGATGATAAGATGTAATTAAGAAGTGCTATAAATATAAGTATTGGGGGATTGAGTGTTTAGTTGAATTAATTTTAACTTTTAAGTAAAATGGTAATTTAGTAGAGATAAATAGTTGGCTTTTTGTATTGACTTGTTGCCTTTTTATTTTTTAAGGCCGTTCTTCAACATCACTTTTGATGGATCAATAATCCATGAGAATTTATGAAAAATACGTCGTCCACATATACCGAGCAAATCTCCTATTTTATATAGGGGTGTGGCTCCAAAGGAATACTAACGCTCGCCGGGTTTGAACTTGCAGGGTCGAACATTTGACCTCTTTTGGAGGAACCCAAACACCCTACCATTAAACTGCTCTCTTGGACAGCCCGTGTATATAGGGTTCCAAACCTACGCATTTTTTTGGGGGGCGGAGCAGTCAAAGAATGAAACAGATCAAATGATTGTTCTAGAATGGCTATTACTTAAAAATAACGATTAAAAGCTCTAATAATGGGATGATATTATAGGAGGACGCAATCATGATTTGAAGTTTAGAGGTTTCGTATTTCATCGTATGGATTGACACTAAAAATTAGAACGAGTCCCCGTGATAGTAAAATATTGATGAGGAACATGCAACATAAAAACAGAGGTCGCGAGTTCAATCATCATCCCATGTACATTTAAACCATGAATATCGAACTATAGTAGAATAGTCTCGTAATCTAAGTCTCTATTTTAAAAGTATCTAAATACAATATATTAGAATTAGAACCATCCACTCCATTATCTATGCAATGTTTGTTTGGTATCTTACAACAAACTTTACCTTAGTTGTAGTTGATTGTTTCATAAACAACTTAACCTTTTCTACAACTCAAAAAAATTACGACTGTGAAAAAGTGAATGTGTGGGGCAGATGGATGGATGTAAGGGATAGTTGTGAAATTGTAATACGAACAAATCAGAATCATAAGTTCATTGGCTTATTGTCGTGTGCTTACAAAATATTTGATGCATCGATGGGTAGTACAGTACAAGCTCAACAATTATTGTAGTCACGTGACTCATATTTTAGGACTTACCCCCCTCTCTGTCCATATTTGGCGATTTATGATTATTTTGTATATATTCTATGCTCCATCCATCCCCAAAAACATGCGTCTATACTACGAGTATCATTTTGAATCGTCTCAATTTAGTGAATATATATATATATATATATATATATATATATATATATATATATATGCTATTTTATTAGTGATAAATATAATTGGTGTAGAATTTCAAAACTCTGTACACAGTTAAAGTATCTACTTTAACTGAACAGAGGCACTATAAAAGATAAAATAAAAACTTTCAGTCGTATATAAAAACCAAATAAACTAAGGAGTATCCCTGTGATTTATATATTATTTATAAAAATCTTCCCTTAACTTTTCTTCTTTTGTAATATCAGCCCAAAAATTTCACTTTTATCTCGTAAATAGTCTATCTACAATTTTAAATGACTAAAATACCCTTTTATATGTTTTCATTATTTTTCAAAAATAAAATACACAAGAGGTTAAGGATATGTTTAGCAAAGGGGCTTATGGTAACTTACGAGAGCTTAGACTTATTTTATCTATAAGCTTCAGCTTCTAGCTTTGTTTGGTAGATAAAATTTTAAGAGTTTATTTAAAAAATAAGTTCTTAAAAAATGAGCTAGTATAACTAGCTTTAGGAGTAAGCTAGGAGCTTATGAAATGAGAAATTATATCTTTATCCTTTATATAATTATCTATCATATGTTTATTTGTCTTTTTTTATCAATTCACATATTTTAAGCTCCGGCTTCAACTAATTTTATCCAAATATTTATAAAAATGATAAGCTCCATCTTCTAGCTTTTAATATAAGCTACAGCTACCAGCTCCAGCTATCAGCTAATTTTATCAAACATATCCGAAGTGTGGTCTAGTCATTTCAAATGGCGGATGTATTATTTGTAAGATAATAGTGAACTTTGTGAACTAATAGCGTGAAATAGAAATAAAATAAGAGATAATTTTTGTAAATCGGTATAAAACTATAGAGACGGTTCATGTAATTCACCCAGAATTTTAATAAAATAAACCAAACAAGAGTAACTATACGATACGATAGTGGTTATCATATGAAAAAAGTACGACAATGTCGATATGATGGTTAAAAGGTTAAATCAATGCATTTGTGTTTCGATAAAGAAGAGTACGTGTACAATTCGCCATGCATGACATACAAGTAAAGATGCACATTATGTTGATAGTAACATTTTGCTTGCAAATATTATATAAGCCAAAATTTGGACTAAAAGCACTAAATGAAATATGCAATCTCGTGAGCAAACATTGGGATATGATGACAATTTGATAAAAAGTAATTTTTATATTATCGTATATTATATTATATGATATATATGTCACGTTTGTAATACGTCGATTTTATTGACAAAAATGTCTAGTAAACTTGTAAATGTTACAAGCGATTCGAATCATGTGAATATAGTAAGGTTGATAAAAATCGGATAACATAGTTACAAAACATGTCCTCGTGACTATTAGATATGGTGAATCGTGGCCGTAGGCTATATCCTCGTACGTACAAACTGTCTCATTCTATCTATGGTTTAGGACTTTAGGTCTATCTACCAAGATAAATAGGGAAAAACGAACTATTTTCTGATTATCGATTATAGGAGAAATCAACTATTCAAATTATCATTAATAGAAATCAACTATAATTTATTTATATCTTTAGTAACATCTTATCTGACACGTTATACTCTCTCTAAATTTTGAGGTTATATATTACTAGAATTATTAAGAAATTGGCGTACATTACCGATAATTTTGATACTTGAATTCTAAAATCGATAGTCAATGTGTCGTACCCCAAATTCAGGTTGCGGAAGCGGTTGGGGTCGGGGTCCGACTAATCGATAATCAACAGCACAAAGTATACAACAAACAACCTCTAAATGAGACGTTTGAAAATAGTTACATTTTCATATATAAAATGTATGAAAATATAGTGTTTTCGGTTACAAAAATGCAGTTCCATAGAGTCTACGCATGTAACGGGAGATTTTATTACATAATCATAATATACAAAAGATAATGCTAATATTCTATCTATGGTTTAGGACTTTAGGTCTATCTACCAAGATAGATAGGGAAAAACGAACTATTGTCTGATTATCGATTATAGGAGAAATCAACTATTCAAATTATTATTAATAGAAATCAACTATCATTTCTTTATATCTTTAGAAATATCTTATCTGACACTTTATACCGTCTCTAAAGTTTGAGGTTATATATTATTAAAATTATGAAGAAATTGAAAGTCGGTTTATGTTATTGATAATTTTGATAGTTGATTTTTAAAATCATTAGTCAGTAAATAGTTCCTTTTTTATTTTGGATAGTTAATTTGCTTATAAGATAAAATAAAGGCTTAAGTGCCCGATCATGTAATTACTTATACTTTGATGTTCATAGTACGCAACAAAGTAATCGAAGTTACTTATGTGTAATGAACTTTTAGTTTATTGATATTGTATGTATTTTTGTGACACGTCAACTTATAATGATGACACGTAAGTAAAAGTACCAAATTTTACATATAATAGCGATGAATAATATATTTATTACACACATGAAAGTCTAGATAGTTTGATACATACATTGATAAATGTCAAACTATAAAAAGTTACATGTTTACGAACTTAAGCCTAAAATAAATGAAATTCTTGTTTATTTTTGTGACATCCGTCAAATTTGGACTTGTAATTAGTGCCTAATCAAGTGTAATACATGTAATTAGTTCTATGTTAGGCTAATTAATGTATCAATATATATATTGTTGAATATATACAAGTATGCGATTTGATTAAATCGTACAAGTTTCAAATCGAATGCAATTCGATTCAATTAATACGGACATTGGTGAACGATTTTATTAAATAATATGACATTATTTAATAACGCTATTGTATCCAAAATATTATTTAGATAATATTTCAACTCAAATTCGTATCGTAAAAACAACATTGACGCGATTAAAATAATAAATGCGCGAATGATCGAAACAATAATAAGTTATATTTTATAAATCAAGTAAAAGTATTTGATGAAATACTTCAACAAAAACATTAATAAATATTCATAATTTAAAAATAATTATTTAACGTTTAAACGACCGAGAAAACGAACACCACACGGAGCGCAAACGCGGGGGTTAAAAGTTGGAGATTTCCTCCCCTATCCCCCCCCCCCCAATTTGCCTTTCCCTCCACTCCCCTCAGTTCATCTCCATTTTCACTCTCTCTCTTCTCTTTTTCTCTCTAAGACACCCACCACCACCGCCACCTACAACCACCGATTTCCACCACTAAACGGCCTCGGATCGTCAAGCACCTTTGGAGAAAAACGTTCCCCACATCACGATCTACATTTTCATCTTTCCAGATTTCTCCGGCATCAAGTCGTAAATTTTCCGACAAAACTCGAAACTCTCTGATTTTACTTATTTTCACTTGTTTATTGTTTGTAATAGCTTGAAATGTCCATCTAAGGGATGGGTAAAAGAATCGGACCAAACGAAAACCGGAAAACTCATTTTTGGCTCAAAATCCGTCGAACAGACCTAAGTGTCGCATAGGCCAGACCAGTATAGCGTCACTTAAGTGCCGCATTAAGTGACGCATAAAACCCTAAATTTACGTCACTTGCCTAAGTGCCTCATAAAACCCCTTTTTCCCGACACTTACATCCGTCACTTGTCCAGTGACGCCTAACACTACTTACCGACACTTCTAGCGTCATTTGTCTAAGTGACGCCTATAACCTAAATCTAATTTGTACCGTCACTTGCCTAGTGACGCTTAACACCTTTATCCGACACTCACACCCGACACTTGCTTAAGTATCGCATCTCATGCGTCACTTCCTCAAGTGACGCTAGTACCTCAGAATTTCTCATTTTATGTGACACTTCCTGAGTGTCGCATAGACCCTAAGTGTCGCTATAAGTGACGCTAAAAACAGACTGTTGAAACTCTTTTTCACACTAAGTGTCGAACTTCTATAACCTCAAACCTTTATACGATATGACTTCTAAAACACATTGGAACATGTTTTCAAGCATAACAATTTGAAATCATAATAATGATAATGAGATTATTATTACAACCAATTCACCAACGGACCGTGCACGTTTTCAAAACATAATCCAACCAACCAAGTCGTAGTAACTTGGACAAGTTAAACAACCAAATCGTAGTAATTTGGACAATTCAATCAACCAAATCGTAGTAATTTGAACATTCTAGTTGGACGAACAACTACAAAGGTAGTCTTTCGAGATACCTACCCATGTTTATAACCATCGCGTGTCTTGGACACCCCCAGGTTACAAGTCTTCGGACATCGATTCACGGCTAATCTGTCGCACCCTCAAACTCGGGTTGCGGAAGCGAATCGGGTCTGGGCGCGACTAATCAATATACACAGCACATAATATATAATGAACGACCACTATATGCGTCGTTTTACATTGATATTGATAAACCAAAGTTTACATCAAAATGTTGTTTACATTAGCCCGGTTTGAAATTGAGAGATTTAAGTACATAATTAACCTATACAAAATATAATAATGCAGCTAAATCTCTGATTGTGTTGCATGCTGACTCGAGCTAATAGTTCTTGATTGAGCAGTCCAACCTACTGCTGGTTACCTGTGATACATGCTAAAATTGGTCAGCAAAACGCTGGTGAGCTCACAGGTTTGTATGTCAACACATATTTGTATGAACCGCAAGATTTATAATTGAATTTAAAATGCAATTAAGCAAAATAAAAGTTATACAGCCATGAGCACATAGTCTGAGCTTAACTTGAGCGTCAGGTCCAATTAAGGAAACCTAACTGAGTTGCCTCCTATGAGTGCCTAATCTACACTCGTCTTCCCAAATGCTAATACGTCCGTTTGACCAGTTAGTGCGTGCTAACCCGGACGATGATTGTCAATTCTATATGATATCATATACTAATATTCACGCTACAGATGTATTACAAAACTATGTTGTGGAGGGCTTTGAAATGATTAGTGAAAACAACTCATGTAGTATTTGATTTGTATTGTACTTGCGTTCATATTGTAAAATAAAACGAGCAATGTAATCACACCCCTGATTGAAAAGCAGTAAAATAGGGGCCATGAGACTCACCTGAGCCTTGAGTGTTTAAGTTAATAAACTTGAATTGATTAGCGGTGGATTGATGTCCGAAGACTTGTAACCTGAGGGTGTCCAAGACACACAATGGTTATAACATGAGTAAGCATCTCGAAAGACTGCCCTTGTAGTTGTTCATCCAACTTAGAATGTCCAAATTACTACGATTTGGTTGATTGAATTATTCAAATTACTATGATTTGGTTGTTTGACTTGTGTTTTGAAAACGTGTACGGCCCGTTGGTGATTTGTTTGTAATAATAATCCCATATTATTATTTTGATGATTTTGAAGTATTATACTTAAAAATAAATTCCAATGTGTTTTGGAGGTCATGTCACATTCGTGTTTGATGTTATACAAGTTTAACTCTTTGTGTGAAAGTTTAGATGTAACACTGTTACTCATGACCCTAGGGTAAGGGCGAAGCCCGTTCATGACGGGGGTCCGGGGGCAGCGCCACTGGTAGCGGGGTCCAAGGGGCGGCAGCCCCTGGTGGGGTCCAAGGGGCAGAGCCCCTGGTTGGGGTCGAGCTTCCAGGTCAGCTTGGAAAATTTTTATTTCTACTAAATTGCTTTGGTGAAAAACGCACCTAGACTTGAATTTGGGTGAAATCGAGTGGTAAAATTTTAGGTCTCGACACTTGGTGAAATCTGTGTTTTCTTGGTTCTGTTTAATGCGACACTACGTGCGACATAAGGCTTGTGTCGCTAGGTGCGACATAGTCTATTGTGTCGCAGATCACCTCTGCGACGTAAGGGCTTGTGTCGCTAAGTGCAACATTCGCAATTTATGCGACATAAAATGTTGTGTCGCTATATGCGACGGAATTAGGTTTTGCGACATAGTCACTTGTGTCGCTATATGCGACATAAGTGAGGGTTTAGCGACATAAGGGCTTGTGTCGCTATCCTGCGACACAATTCAATTTATGCGACACAAAGGCTTGTGTCGCAGGTGGCCTGGAGCCTCTGCGACACAATGAGCTGTTGGCCGGAAAATGAGCCGAAAAGGTGTTCTCCGACCTCCGTTCGACCTGAGACTTTTACCCAACCCATTTTTGGACATTTTAAGCTTAAAGAAACTATAAACATGTAGAAATAAGTGAAAACGATGAATTTTGAGAGTTCGCCGGAAACTTACAAGTTATCGCGCGGAGAATCCAGAAAGATAGAGTTGTAGATTGTGATGAAAGGAACGTTTTCTTCTAAACGAGTGTGACGATCCGGGGTCGTTTGATGTTAGTTTTTAAGAAATTTAAGAAAGTGGAGGTGGTGGAGTTTAGAGAGAAAGTGAGAGGGAGAAAGGGATAGAGAAAAGGAAAGTGAGGAAGAAAAGGAGGTGAGGGGGGGTGATGTCCCCCCTCCCTTGGGCCGGTTTGGGGTGGGGGCCCACCGACGTGTGGGTCTTCACTTTTTAACTTCGTGCATTCGCGTTCCGTGCGGTGTTCGTTTCCCGATTGTTTAAACGTTTAATTCGATTATTTTATACGTTTAAATGCACATTTTAAAAGACGAATCTTTTATAAATATTCCGGTTGAAGTATTTTACCAAATACTTAGTAAGTGAATTATAAGGTATAATTTAATTTCGTTTTGATTGTTTGCGCGTTTAATATTTAATCGCGTAGACGTTTGTTTGTACGATACTAATTAATTACAAAGTATTATTATCGAAATAACATTTTGGGAAAGATAGTGTTATTAAATAATGTTATATTATTTAATAAAATTGTCCACCAACGTCCGTATTTAATTGAACCGAATTACATTCGATTTGAAACTTGTACGATTTAATCAAATCGCATAATTGTATATATTCCTCAATATATATACTTCGATACATTAATTAGCCTAATACAAAACTAATTACATGTATTAACAATTGATTAGGCACTAATCACTAGTCCTAATTTGGCGGGTGTCACATAATCAAACAAGTTTATTAAGTTAAACACTCAAGGCTCAGGTGAGTCTCATAGCCATATTTTACGGTTTTCATCTGGGGTGTGATTACATTGCTCGTTTTATTTTACAATATGAACGCAAGTACAATACAAATCAAATACTACATGAGTTGTTTTCACTAATCATTTCAAAACCCTCCACAACATAGTTTGGTAATACATCTGTAGCGTGAATGTTAGTATATGATATAATATAGGATTGACAATCCTCGTCCAGGTTAGCACGCACTAACTGGTCAAACGGACGTATTAGCATTTGGGAAGACGAGTGTAGATTAGGCACTCGTAGGAGGCACCTCCGTTGGGTTTCCTTAATTGGACCTGACATTCAAGTTAAGCTCAGACTATGTGCTCATGGCTGTATAACTTTTATTTTGCTTAATTGCATTTTAAATTCAATTAAATCTCGCGGTTCATACAATATGTGTTGACATACAAACCTGTGAGCTCACCAACGTTTCGCTGACCCATTTTAGCATGTATCACAGGTACTCAGCAGTAGGTTGGCTGCCCAATCAGGAATCATTAGGTCGAGTCTGCATTCAATCAAATCAGAGATTTAATTGCATTATTATATTTTGTATAGATTAATTATGTAATGTAAATATCTCAATTTCAAGTAACTGAGCTAATGTAAACAATATTTTTGATGTAAACAACATTAATTTTATCAATACAATGTAAAATGACGCATTTAGTGGCCGTTCATTATATCTTTGTGCTCGTGATTATTGATTAGTCGTGCCCCGACCCGATTCGATTCTGCAACCCGAATTTGGGGGTGCGACAATTTTAATTATGACGTTCGTATACTAAACGGTTATACTGCTCTGTCTGCCCCCCACCAACCGCTAGAAGTAATGACTGAGAATCTCTCAAACTCAATGTTTTGAAAACCGGGTTGAACCGGCTGGTCAGACCGGTTCAACCGGAAACCGGACCCCTTCTGGCCGTCTCATAGCCGGTTTTGACCAAGGTTTGACCAGTGAACGAACCGGACTGTTCGGTCAAAACCGGACGGTCGGACCGGAAACCGGACGGTTCAACCGGAATTTTGAGTTTTTCTTAAAAAAATCATTTTTGACCGGTTTTGGGACGGTTTGGCTGGATTGGTCCGACCGGTTCGATCGGGACCGGAGCCCTTTCCGGTTCGATCCGATTTTCGATTTCAAAAACATTGCTCAAACTGCAAATAGGAGTCTATAGAAAATTTTTCAAGTAAATAGAATGGGCAATGATCAATTTTTTCAACCCTAAAACGACATTGTTCATGTTAAAAAATTTAGTAAATAAAATGTTCTGTTTTATCAACTCTAAGGCCATCTTCAATGTATGTCATTTTGCATCAAATTTGGTGTTTTGGTATAAAGGTTGAACTCCAAACAACTCACCAAATATAGTGCATTTTTTAGTGTACACTAAATTTTTGAAGATTTTGCACCAAATTTGGTGCAACACTAAACTTTGTATCAAATTTGTAATGTTTCATTTTAGCCCCTATGTTTGAAATATTGTTATTATTGAAGTACAATACTTGAAAATACTTATTTATTTGTATGGATTTTTTAGGTATTTTATACATTAGATTAAATAATATGATTATTAAAACGATAAAATATAATTTTCAACCAAATTATAAAAATTAAAATGCTGATTAATGCGAAGAACTTATTTAATTGAAACTTTATATATGTAAATATATAAAATTTACATTTTAGTTTATAATTTGGAAGGTTACTTGATCATAAAAATGAATAATTGAAGTAAAGTAAAATGTAAAAATAGTTGAGGGGTGATGTGTAAATGCTGAAAGTCATTTTAGTGCAGAAATTTAATGCATACGTTGGAGATGAAACACATTTGATGCAAACATATTCTTTAAAGATTCATTTATTACACCAAATTTGATGTAATGTTTAGTGCATACGTTGCAAGCTCTAAAACGACATAATTCTCATAAACCATATTCATAGTAATCTTGGATCAATTTATGAAAAGCTTTTACAGCATATATCATTCTTAGTTTTTCTCAGCGCAAAAGTTTACGTTTTCAACAAAATTAGTATCAACTAACATCGTAATTGAAATGAGTAAAATTGCTAGTTATAATCCGTAAAACATTGAATAAACAATCGTTTACTTATCACCTTTTTTTCTTTTTTTTACTTCCTTGACCGCATATATTAAGTCTTGATGTACAGCTTTGACTTCAGGTTGTACTGTACGATTTTTGAGGTACGTTTGGTAAATTCTTACTAAGAGAATGCGGTAACTATCTATAATCTATAATAATTAGTTATAAAAATTAACTATCTATAATCTATAATAATTAGTTATAAAAATATTACGAGTACTATATATAATCCACATTTCAACTAATACTATTTTGTGGTGAATCACATGGTCAATTCCATTTTGAGGGGAGGGAATTGACGTATAAATGATCTCGGCCATTCATCATATTGCGTGCTCATTATTCCTCTCAGAATGCAGTCGACACTTATAATCGTAACGTAATTTAAATACAAAATTTACAAATAATAGAAAAAAGAGGGTTATTACTTATTAGTAATAATATCCATACTTGTAGTTGGTTTATACAAAGTTATTAATCTATTATCTATTCGAGTATCTATTATCTATAACTATCTATAATGCATATTGGTATTCTAATTTTGAAAAATTGTAAGAAGTTAGATTTAACATTTCCTTATTAAGTTTGTCTAATTTTCATTATACAATACAACTTTATATATTTTACATTTTCCACCTTTTCTATAGTATATCGAATCTTAAACTCTACATGCCTCTATTAACTCATCATCATAATTAATCATATGGCTATCATTTAATATATATTTATAACAAAATAATATATCCTGCTGCATCGTGCGGGTATTATGCTGATATAGGTATAAGTGTATAACCAAAACTAGAGAACTCAGAACCACATATTACCAAGCCGATGGAAATGTACACATCACTTATTCGGTATTTTTTTTACCATTGTAGTTCTAATTATATGATCCAAGAAGGTGAGTATCGGTATCAATCAACAAAAAAAGAAATCACAATAAATATTTAGTCAATAACAAATGATGTAGGAAAAAGATAACACATAAGTTTTACGTTACTTTTTTTAAATTGAGATTAATAATCACACATACCTTAAACCGCTTAAAATCTACTATCATGAATGTGTTGCTAGTATAAGAAAGTAGGGTTTATTGTTTCGTTATGCATTAAACTTTACGCTTTTTACTATTGTATGCGACATACTTTCATTTGTTCAATTATATATAGTGAACTTGTAAATATGGTCTATTGTATATATTACTTCTTTTTTGGGAAAGGTCAAAAAAGGAAACTTTCCAATTTAGACTTTACCTAAAATGAAAATTTTACATACATAAACCATATTTGCAAATTCAATACATAAAATATAAGTTTCTAAAGTTCAAAGCATATAATAGAAAAAATGTAAAGTTTAATACATAACGAAACAATAAACCCAAGAAAGTATGCTCCTCTCAAGTCTAAACAAAAACTAACAACTTGTCTATCTAGTAATTTAATTCCCAAATCTAACTTGATTTTTAAACTTCGTGTCTATCTAGTAATTTAATTCCCAAATCTAACTTGATTTTTAAACTTCGTTATTTATGTAATTCGAATTACATCCAACCATGTACAACATTTATGTAGATCCTCTAAAATGTTATAAAGATTATCTAGGAATGTCAACTTCAAAATATTTCGTTAAGACCACTCCCATCAGCACGTTACTTGTGCGTTGGTTGAAGGGCACTAATGGCATGAACTCGTGAGTTGCTTGTGTCCCTCGCTTTGTGTCGCTAAATCGAGTTGCGTCCCTTTTTTGTTTTGATTTGTTAATGTATAGAAATAAATGTATATTAGTACATCTGAAACCTAAAAATTAAATTGATACGGTCATTGTTGGCGCTGTTGTGTTAATTGTGTGTAGGTTTAGGAAGTGCTGATGTGATGCGGAGGTGACAAAACTGATATAAAAGTGACATACCACCGAGTGGTCTACATCAGTAACACACATTACCGTAAGTGGCGGATTCAGGATTTGTAGTGACCCATATTAAGGGTATCTCAATTTTTGAGAACCCGTAACACAAATAAAAAATAAATTTTTTGATAAGAAATTTACAATTCATATGACAAATGAGCCAATAGCGATTGATACCCCTACTTTCAAAGTGGATCCGCCCCTAATCACCATTAACCCTTCGAAACATTAACCCTCAATGTTAGTGACATACAACAATTAATGGTCAATGTACAAGTGCTAATCCATAATGTACTAGTCTTAAATCTTGATACATGAGGTACACATCTTAATGCACGAGGTACATGTGTAGGACTTTGAAAAGACTTTACCCTGTGTGGGTAGTAGATACAGATAGGTGTAATAATTATATAATATAATTATGGTTTCATAATAATAAAATGAAAATAAATAAAATGTATATATATAGACTTTATGAACACAGCTGGTGAAACCTGAACAAACAAGTTCATAAAAATGACTGCACACTCTCTCTTCACTTCCCTTTGTGTTTTCTCACTTGACAAAACAACATTTAATAATTAATTTCAATGTCTGTCACAACCCAAAAACTTAATTAAAAACCTTAAAATATCCCCCAGAAATAAAACAATTTATCTTCTAATTAATTAATGGACGATTTCTTCTTTGATCTCGAAAACCCATTAACCAGCTTCAAGGAACATCAATCCGACGTCGTTCCGTCTCTGTTTTCCGATGAATCTGTTTCCGTTCTCCACAGTTTTCCCGCCAATTTCCGCAGCGAAGCATTGCTGCTTATTTCAAAGGTCTGAAAATTAATTAATATTTATTTATTTTTAAGTATATTTTGTTAATTTTTTTTTAATTTTATGGCATGTAGTTTTGTGAAAATGTGGATCCTTTGGTGAGTTTCCTTGCTGTAAATTATATGGATCGGTTCATTTCTACTAAGAAATTTGTGGTAAGAATTATTTTTATTTATTTAAATTAATTTTTTTGAAGATGGATTTTAGGCTGTTAGTGTGTTTTTATTTAGATTATTATTGTTATTGTTGGTGTAGAATGTAGAGAAGCCTTGGATCGTTGGACTTGTAGCGATTTCGTGTGTTTCTTTGGCAGTTAAAATGAAGAATTGTGATTTAGTTGTTCCTAATTTACAGGTAATTCATTAACTAAGTCGATTTTACGGAATGTACACATTGGGCGTTTGGGATTGCTTATTTAAACGAATTATATGCTAATTGTGTTTATTTTCTTTAGGGGTGTTTAATGTTACTTATTTTAGAACGTTTAACGGTTTAACAAACATGTTGTTACAAGTCTGCTAATTTTACGGCGTTTATTGTTGGTAAAATAAGTAGATAAGCAGTTTTCAAGAAAATGTTATGATGTTTATAAGTTACGACAAAAACAAGAAGTAAGTAGATAAACGCTTAAATAAGCAAGTTCCAAACACCCCCTTAAAATAAGTGTTTGGACATAGAAAAACAGTTATGAAGACTGTGTTTTAGGGTGTTTGGAATGTCTGTTAAAAGTGCTTATATTCTTATTGCATTTTTTAGAACCATATAAACACTTTTTTACTTTTTAGTGTTTTGATGATGAAAAGTGTTAATGTTCATTGTCAAGGGTGTTTGGGATTGTTTTTTGATAAGCGTTTTGGAGTGTTTGGTAAGCAGTTTTAATTAAATACTACTCCAAACACTTGAGCAGTTTGACATTGCTTATTTCAGAATGATTTAGTATTGGTGGATTCAAAGTTACGAGTTTTTCTTTTAGGATGAAATCAGTTGTTTTTAGTAAGTTGATTAAACATACGCATTATTTTTTTTATTTTTATTTTTCTAACAATGGATTATGTGTTAATGTTATATTAGCATTGGCATAAGCTGTTTAAATGCGTATGTTGGTTTAAAGGTTGTACTTTTAATACTCCTATAAATTACAATGTTGATGGAAATAGGGGTACGACTGTCCGATTTACGATTCAAAATCGATTAGTAGAATGGAGGTCTTGATTCTCGCATCTCTAAAATGGCGAATGAGATCAATTACACCATTTGCGTTCCTCCACTACTTCATATCATTGTTTGAGTCCAAGGATGCACATCTATCACAAGCTATTAAAGAAAGAGCTTCACAGATCATTTTGAAAACTCCTTTCGGTAATTCTAATCATTATTTCTTCTTAATTAAATCAGTTTTTGTGCATATCCGTTGTAGAGTTATATTCAACCTTCTGTAGCTGCACCAATTCTGTTACATTAAGCACAAATGAACAAAATTGCAACATGTTCTTAGATCTTACATAGTCATAAAGTCCAAATCACATAATTGTGTATTGTTGCATACTCATAAGTGGTCCTTAAATCTCTGTTGTGCATTGTTCCTCCCTTTACGTGTTGTTCCAAGTTAATGATTTTGTGCAGTGCGGTGTAACAAAAGCTAAACTCATGTAGATGTTATGGTTAGAAGCAGAGGCAGATCTACAAGGGGGCCCAGAGGGGTAGCTGCCCCCTCAAGAAATTCGAAGTTACAAAATCTATATAAGGGTATCAGTATCATTTTACAATTTTTGCCCCCTCAAATAGTAGTAGAAAAAGTAAAAAAAATAAAAAAATTGCCCCCTCAATTCAGATACCCTAGCTCTGCCCCTGGTTAAAAATGTGTTTTAATACTAATTAATCTATATGTCATCCTATATGCTAATGCGGAATGCCCATCAAACAAACACTAGTATCATGATTTTTTGTGCATTGTTATACTCATATCGTTGCCCTTGTATCCTTGCCACATACTTAACGAATCATATGCTAATTGCAACGATTACTAGATAAAAAGCCTCAAAATGATCCTCCATGATTGATGCACTGCCTTTTGTTTTTACAGAATTTAAGTTGTTAGAGTTTAGACCGTCAGTGATTGCAGCATCTGCACTTCTTCATGCATCTCAAGATCTGATTCCGCATCAATTTTCTCATTTCAGATCTGCAATCACCTCGTGTAAATATCTGAACAAAGTAAGAAACTATGCAGTTTTAAAAGTCATGCATCTCTGCTTGTACAGTACTACACTCTGATTCATGTTTGTTATCGACTGCAGGAAAGCCTGGATGAATGCTTTGATACAATGCAGGACATCACATCAGATTCAAATGAGTCGATTAGTGTTCTTGACTACCAATGTACAAGTAGTGAAAGCGAGAATAGTACAAGCATCAAACGGAGGAGACTGAATGGGGCTTTAAGCTTTTCACAGGTTCAGAATCGTTGAGCTTGATCGCTATGTGCTATCTTTAGCTATGCATTAAACACTTGTACAATACATTTACTGCTTAGTATGTCGATGTGATAATCGCGTATAGTGTACAAGTGTTTAATGGTTTATGATTCTTAGATCAATGAAAAGTTCAGTCAAATTGGTTGGATTTTTGCATGTAGGTTGAGATGCATGTAACTATTAGATGAGATGAAACATTCAAATATTAGATTATATAATATATTCTTATTATCATGATAAGTGTCGATCTTTATTCGAACCCAATGTTTCAAACTTTTCATTGACGGGGAAAAAATGTTGCAGTGGTTTACGATTAACACAATGATGTTAATAATGAGATAATTATGAAATAAATAGCCAAATAACATTGCAATTTCGTTATGATCTACCAAGTTATACATTTTTTTTTAAATGCTGTCGAAACAAGGAGTTATTTGGGTTTTAGATACCAGGCATCTTAATGATGAGGATGAGAGGAGAAAGAACAATTGTTGCAGAAAGCTGAGTATAATGATGGATATTAGATAATTAAGTACAGTATTTTCATGATACATTTAAACCAACAAATTACATTACATACATAATATTTCAACAACAATCACTGCACCAAACTTACACTTAAAATGGCATTTGATATGAATTTATTAACATGTAACTTTAGATAATCAACAAAAGCACCAACTTGTGCGGCTGTTTTAGTATACGGTCTACGTTGTTGTCTTCTTTATCCAAATTCCACGTTCGTTGCAAGGAAAAAGAGTGAGCCTTGGGCATTTAACCTTCTCTAAAGAGGTCATTTTTGGAAACAAATTTTGCAGCTCTCTCCAATCCATCTTGATTTTATCCAAATACTTCAATCTCAATACCTCAACGTTCCACGTGTCCATGGGTGGAATAGGCGAATCATCCCAATCAACAATGTCCTGATACTGACCAAGATCCGAGAAGTGTCCACCACGAATGTATAGTTTCTTTAGCCCCTTTAGGCTTCCCGGGGTTAGCCAATTTGGCGTAACACTTTTGGGATAACATTTGAGGTCTAGCTTTTCGAGTCGTGAACCCAATGTTGAAGTGTTAAAAGCATTCATTCTTCTCATAGAACCTTTCACCCATTCTTTTCTTGGAATGAGTTTCATTACTTTTGTTGCAAGCTTTTCTTTTTGATTCACTTTGTCTGTTTTTGTTGGTTTCGCTTTTGTTGTTTTTGACTCATGACTGCCCCACAGGATTGTCAACTTACGAAGCGTTTCAAACTTCTGTAATGCATCAAGATGTGATTCTTGTGGGAAGTCTTTCATATGTGTGTACATGCTAAGCTTTCTCAAATTTTCTAGTTTCTTTAAATCGGGAAGAGTACACGTGTGCCTACCTGGGGATTCAACAATAACAAACCCTTTAAGGACTTGAAGGGATTCAAGAGATGAAATTTCTTTAGGCATGTGTTCAAGTAGGTAACATTCAGACATGTCTAAATGTGTCAAATACTTGAGAGAACCAATGGTTTTAGGAATTACTTCAAGATTATGGCAAGCTCGAAGGTCAAGAAGTAGAAGGTTTTCGAGATTTGAGATGGATTTTGGAAGCTCTGAAATTCTTGAAACTCCTTGAAGGCTAAAGAACCGGACATGGTTCATATGCTCTAAACTCTCTTCAAATTTGAACTCCTCAACCTCGATATGGTGAGCAGCTGAGCTTTGCCACCTGCCTAAGAAGACAACATTCACGTTTTTCATTCTCAAAAACCATTCTGGTTTAAACTCAAGAATATCGTCTTTAACATTGAACAACATATGCAGCTTCTCCCAAACGACCCCTTTCGATAACCCACTACCCATCAAACACACCTTATACGATTTTGTAGTGATCTTCTTTTTTACATAAAAGTAGTGCTTTTTACTAGTATCTATCTTCTTTCCGTCACGATCAACATCTATGGTTGCGTCTTGCAGAAGAGCAGCGAATTGAATTGGGTTCCCTTTCAAATCAATGAATTCAATCATTTCTAATGTAGCTCCTTTTTTTCATCAAAGAAATCGAAAAACTCTCGTGGGTCACCAAGAGGATAGATCTCTGGTACATCTTCGGGGCTTTCAATCTCATCAAATTTTCCAAAATCTTTCGGGTTACCATACTCATCAAAATCAAAGAATTTCACTTTAACAGCGATCATGACCAGTGCCGCACGAACCATTGGGTCCATTTTGCATGTTGCTGCATTACACCCGTGCCTTTTTGAAACCGGTTCAATGAAGTCGTAATCCATAAGTTGTTTGAACAAATTATTTGCATACTCTTCGTCTTCAGATGGGACTAGCCCTTCTCCAATCCACCAGTAAACCATTAACCTTCGACTTATGATTGCATTTTCGGGGAACACCGAAAAACACAACAAACAAAGCTTTAATTCACGGCTGAGGGTGTTATAAACTTATAACGTAGTTGTACGCTTTTGCAAAATGGGCTCTCCAGGAATAGCTTGTTATGCAAATGAGGCATGTTTTTCAGAAACTTAGAGGATATCACTCTTACATTGGATTGCTTCTTCTTTTGTTGTTCGTTTTCATCGTATGTTCTGTACTTCGCAGGGATCTGAAGCTTCAATTTAGTGACAATCTTTATCATATCCTTGAGTTCTTTCAGCTCGCAAGGTTCAACTCTCAGCTTTTCAAACATGTTTAAGATGTATGTGGCTTCTTTCTGTATATGATCTTGATGTT
This sequence comes from Pseudognaphalium luteoalbum, assembly GCA_963422505.1. NCBI lineage: Eukaryota > Viridiplantae > Streptophyta > Magnoliopsida > Asterales > Asteraceae > Pseudognaphalium > Pseudognaphalium luteoalbum. The sequence goes on from OY730198.1 coordinate 80,200,957, forward strand.
TGCCAAGTTTTGGACAAATGTTTGTAACATAGTTGAGCTCTTGATCTATCAAGTTCACAAGGTGCTTTCGCTCCTGTTCTGGGTCTGGTTCAGGGGCGGATCCACTGATCTCATTTGTGGTGGACATTTGGGTAGGTGGTTCTTCAACTTGTTGTATTTCACGTGAGGAAATATTAGGGTGGTTCATCGCAGGGGTAGTGGTGGACGTTTGGGTAGGTGGTTCCACATGTTGTTGGATTTCAGGCGTGTGGTTAGTTGTAGAGGTAGTGGTGACAGCAGATTTGGTTGGTTCATCCGTTACGGGTTCAAATTCAGGTATAGTAATATTGTCATTCTCATTTGAATCTGAAGTGGTTCTTTTATAGGGTTCATGATCAGATTGGACATTCGTAGGTGTAGTGGTGGACATTTGGGTAGGCTGTTCTACAAATTGAACAATTTTCCAAGAAGACATATTAGGGTCATTATTTGTAGGGGTATTTGCAGAGCGTTCAACAGTTTGGGCCTCAGGGGATATAGATATTGAATCAAGGGTGGTGGTGATGACAGATTTTTCAGTTGTGCGTTCTAATTCAGATTTTTCAGTTGTTTGATGGGTTTTATGAGCAGATTGGACCTCTGACGATGATGAATTCTCATGTTCATCATAGGCTGTTGTAGAATCATCCTTTTTAATTTCTTGATCAAGGATCTGAGTTTCAGTAGCTTGTGTGGATTCGCTGACAGAAGGTTGCGTATCAGGTGATGAAGGATTCATATTGACAGACATAATGCTGAAAAAGAACCCAATATATAGTTCAAGTGTCATCATTGTCACAAACAAACTTCACATTGATTCAAAAACATCAATATATCCACAATTCATATTAATTAGCTCAATGTACGATGAAATGGAAAACAAGCTAATTTAGAGGACACGACAGATTTACGATAGACAATTGAAGAAAAATTATACCGCCATGGCATCGCGGCACGCATAAATGGCCCTTTTATAAAATGCAAGAAGAAAATTACATAGACGTTTTCCCTAAACCTCAAAACTTGCAGGGAAAGGAACTTTGCAAACTCGTTTTGACACAACATTGCATCGAATGGAAGTGTTAATGGGTCATTTCATCTTGATGATTTTTGCAGATAACTGTGAAAAAGGGAACTAAATAATTCACAATGTTCTATATTTTTCTATAGTAGAATAGCTCGAGTACGTGGAACTTGTATCTATTAAAAAATTCCACAACTTTCCTAATATAACACATCTATTTGAACATCAAACTCACACATCCTCTTTGTCTCGAAATGGGACTTGAACCGTCAACGACACCTGAATTCGGTTCCCGTGTTTTCAACTTATCTTCAATATATAATCAACTTCAAGTAACTATTATAACTAAAATCACACAAGAGCACAAAGCATATTATAACTTTAATATTCAATGTTGACCTTAAGAATGTTGTATTGGCAACATATCATGGTCATATTAGTAGTTGCTATTGCTAGTAACTTATATTGCAGGGTTGCAAATTGCAAATCATGATATGGGTTTAGACCCAAATCTGGAAAACACCAAGATTAAAATTAAAACAAACCCTAAAATTCATCCCTTATAATCTGACATCTTTACCCTACAAACAGGTCAAACCAAGTTATTGACATTTATTTACAATGAGCAACTTCAGTTTTACAAATATCTGGTAATTGTAAGAAAAGGGGGATTATTATTATTATTATTATTATTATTAAATTAAGGAGAAAGACAGAAAGAGGGGATTGAACCTTGTAGATGGCAGGGGAGGGGGAGCTCTTGGAACAGTGAAGCTGAAAGTCAATGACATATTGACATGGATATATAGTACGTTTACTAGTCTCAATTATTAGAAAGCAACTATTATTTTAATCGTTTAACATAGATTGAATTTGAAAGGTCTTGTTAAAGTGTGAAACGATTAAAATAATAATAATTAATAATAGTGCAATACTAGGCAGGGACATAATTCAAACCCGACCCCATGCATATACATCAATCCGATTCATATATATATATATATATTTAGGATTAGAATCAAGGGAGAAGAGTTTTAAAGTGGAGAAGGTGGAGAAACATTCTTAGTTATCAGATCATCAATTCAATGGCCATGATCAGTTTTTATGGTTTCTTTGAAAATTTGAGGCGCCAAGAGCATATTCGTCATTACCTAGGATCACATAAAATAGGAAAGTAATTAGATTTAATAAGAAATTAAAAAATTGATCGGTTACATGCAAACAAATAAATCGATCATATTCTCCATTCTTCCAATTCGATCGGCGCATCTGGAAAGGGAAAATCGTTTAGTGTGATTGAGAAAGTGATACGAATCAAACAAGAATCTCTGCTTCAATCGTGTTTTTGTTGGGACGGCAGTCTGACAAACTGAATCACGTTTCTGTTTCACGAGAAAATAGGGTTTCGTTTTGGTGGCTGTAGATTCGAAAAATGGTGACGGGAAAAATGGTGAAGGGTTTTATCAAAGTGATTGAAAACAGCGTAAAATATACATGATAGTAGTCCGCAACTTGGGTTTGATTGAATCAAGTTTTTTTAATGTTGATTATTACTTTTGGGTTGTAGAACACGAAGATTCAAGTTGTGTCTTGATTGCATTATGTGTTGTAATCAACGTAGTTTGATGAATCACTCATATATTAGATTCGTATGCCACATTAAAGCTAAACCAGCAAGAAAACATTGATACAACCCTTGTAGTGAAACATCTGAATAAATATTATCTACTATTAAGTTAGGGTTGCGTTTGATAAATGTGTTAGCAACGCGGTTTTGCATAATTTGATCAACCGATTTTCAGTTCGTACTTCACCATGAGTTTGAGTATAAAGTTTCTATAAACAATTATGATTGTGTTTTTGGGTTGTCAGTTTAGAAAGCGAGTAGTTGTGAACCGAAACATCTGAATCACTGATATGTTTGTGTGGATCAATGAACGTAATTTGATGAATCAAAAATATGATGTTGTCAACCGAAAACATCATAGCTAATAATGCCTAAAATGTATGAAATATCAAATCAATATTAGTGTGTTAGAATAGTAAATGATGAATCATGTGGGTAACTCATCCTTATGCTTTATCATAATTCAGTGTTTCTAAAAAATTTTTCAGGCAAGAAGCAACAACATGACGATGATTCTGAAGATGATTTCATGCCACCTGCCCCAAATCTGTTTAGAAGACAAAATCGTAAGAGGGGGGACGCAAGGGCCGAAGTAGAGATGAGCAAAACAGTCTAAGACTGAAATTGGTCCTGAACCGGACTGGGACCGGTCCTAAAAAAACTGGACTGGAAAAAAGACCGGACCAGTCCTAGGACTGCCTGCCAGTCCTGATTCAGTCCTACTTTTCAGGTAGAAGACTGGTTAAAAACTGGACTGAATTCAGTTCAGACTGAAACCGGTTTCAGTCCAAAGACCAGTTAAAGACTGAAATTGGACCTAAACTGGACTGAAACCAGTTTAAACTGTTTAAAACTAGTTAAAGACTGAAAACCGGTCCTAAAAAGACCGAAAGCAGTCCAAGACTATCAAAAGACTGAAATTAGCCTGAACTATTTTTTTTTAGACTTTTGAATACCAAAAGACTGAAATTAGCCTGAACTATTTTTTTTAGACTTATGAAGTTTTTCAACTCACTCATTTATATGCATTGATGTACTTGTAATAAAATTTAATATGTCTATCACCGGTCACCACCGTCACTTCGTGATCTGTGAAGCTTTGGGGTCATAGACTTATAGATACTGAGATATTAATATGTCAACTTTAATGCTAGACATTTCAACCTTAAGCTATAAAATATACTTATGCAATTAATTCTTCCATCTATGAGTACTTTAGTCAAGCGTCTACTTACGTAATTAATTATTTTAGCCTTTGAGTAAGTTGTCACTTGTCAGAAATCCCTCTTGAGATATTGATTTGTGGTATTGTAACGTTAAGTTGTCAAAATTGCTCTAGAGTCTAGACTGTTAAACCAAGATCGATCTAATAAACTATTAGATAAACACAGTTTTGAATAATTACTAAGAAGTTTGCGGAATAACACTTAGTAACACAATGAAGATCAATAATAGAATCAATGAAAACAGAATTACTATCAAAAGCTTCAATCTTATTAATTTATAAGACGAATACACTGAATCGTATTAGGGTTACACAACCTTGAAGCGGCACACAAAACTCTTAACCTAAACTAGGTTTTGGATCTCTATTTATATCACATAGAGTCCTGCTAAACAATCTCCTATATTTATGGAATTCAAATTTATTCCATAAATATCTCTAACTGACTTATATACACTAACAGTGGGAGCAACTTACGTTATACCAACAGTGGTAGTAAGTTCCCTTTACAGACACAAGTATACTTACACTAATAGTGACACTGCTTAAATACTCTAGCAGTGGCTAGGTCTTCAATTCTTCTAGCAGTGGCACTGCTTCTACACTAGCAGTGGCTAGCAGTAAAACAGACAGTGGTAGGACTTCAACACTTGTCAAATACGCTCAGATCCCAACAATCTCCCCATAAACTTAATCAATCCTGTATTGACTTAAGTTTCTTCATTCAGCTTCAATCCTTCATAGGAGGTTTTTATCTTTTCTTACTCAATTGATCTCTCTTGTTGTATTGATTCATCACCCAGTATACAATGTCTTTGCTTTTGTTTGACTTTACAGCAACAAATAATTTTCTTTCAATAAGTTGCTTCAACAGAGCTATACTCAGAAAATATTCTTTTTCATCCAACATATAAACATATTTGCCACTCTTCAAAGATATGCAATGAACTCCAGCTCTGACAAAATGTCTCCAATACCCAACAGCTTCAGTACCTAAAAATATATCTCCATATAACTCTGGCTCAAACATCATTTGCAACCATTCCCAAACGTATCTCTCTATAACAATCTTTATCTCCTTCACATCCTTTGTCAATCCAAGCTTATACATATCATACACATCAAATTTATTCACCTTTTTTAGAATATCTTGCATTGATTTATGAAACGTCACAACACCATTCTTCCTTTCAATTCTGATTTCATATGCTTCTGCACTTGACTCTACCAAAATTCCTTCCCATTTAATTATTTCAGAAAAATCTTCATCAGATCTATTCACATTCTTAGATCTATCAACCTTCTCAATCAACATATTCTCCAAAATCTCTTCATCTCTGTCTAAATCACCAATCTGATCATCCAACTCCTGGAATTTTGCAAATGATCTTCTAACTCCTTCAACCTTCAATCTCAACTCTTTTTCTTTTTCCAACTCCTCATCAATCTGATCATATCTTTCCTGCAGTCTCCTCTGTATCTCTGCATCATCTTTCTTTTTCTTTTCTAACCTCTCTCTTGCAACAGGATTTACAAGAGTATCATTGTCATATATCTTCTGTAATTGTTCCAATGACATACTCCTCAGTCTCATTGTAGGAATCCGACCTCCTCTAAGTTTACAAACTAAATCATTTTTCAATTCAGCTTTTGATGGTTTCTTTGCTTTTCTCTTAGCAGTTTCTCTGTCATGTTTTTCTTTCTTTTCCCTTTCAACCTTCCTTTTTAAAGCCTCTTCCAAAGGATTTCCCTTTTTCTTTTTAACATAAGCATTATAAACCACATTATCAACCAGTACTCCCCTTTCCTTCAACTCTTTGTATATCCTACCAGCCTCCCTGGTCATCTTCACTATCACACCAGACTCAAGCATCACATCTATTTCATCAAGTTCTGATTCATTTTGCTTCTCTGCTTCCATTTTCTCCTGTTCTATCATCTCTGCTTGCAACCTCATTGCATATTCATGATCATACTCAACATTTTGTTTCACCTTCTTCATCTTTGGTTTTTCTACCAATTTACCTTTACCCTTATCTTTTGGATCAATCTTTGAAGGATTAGATTTAGGCTTAGGTGGTGCAGTTAGTTCTCTTATTGTGAAAGGTACTTCAATTTGTCTAGCGGTGGGTGGTTTTTGAGTAGCAGTGGTAGCAGTTGCAGCAGTGGTAGCAGTTGCAGCAGTGGTAGTTACTCTAGCAGTGGGACTACTTGACTTTGATTTTCTGATTTCATCCATCTTTTTAGCTTTTATGCTGAACACTGGTACAAATTTCTTCCTGCCATATGTAAGCTTAGGATCTGATCTTGGCATTAACTCCCCCTCTGCCTCTGCACCATCACCTTTCATCACAGGTTGTACCACCTCTTCACCTTCATCTACCTCAACAATCACCTCTGTGTCACCATCAACTACCTCAGTCTTTTGCATAACACTTTCAGCAATTTCAGTCTGTACATCCTCTTCCAAGACTTCAGTGTTAGCATTAGACATAGCATCTGTTTCACCCACAACCTCATCCACATGATCAAACATAAATACATCCTCATCAACCATCTCATCTGCATTCTTCTCCCCCTTTTTGAAAGTGTTGCTCACCAATAAAGCTTCTAACACAGCAAGCCTTTCCTTAAGCTCATCAATCACTTTCCCTTGCTCATCAATCTTAGCAGCCTGCTCTGCAATTTTAGCATCTTGAGCTTTATTCACCTTCTTCTCCTTCATCAACCTTTCCCAAATTTTGTCCACAACCATTGTCAACTGTACATTCGTTAATTCAATGTAAGTACTGGCCTCATCATCATTAGAGTGTGACCTCCTAGATGAATCATTGTCAAAAGCATCTTCTGCCTCATGCCTAGCATGGTCAACAGAAATTCCCTTTTTCTTGGTACTGGGACCTTCACCTGCTTCATTACCCGTAGGTTCAGCATTAGAAGTTGCCTCTGGTTGAGTCTTATTGATGTTACCACTGCCCTCCTCTGTCAGTGGACTAGAAGGAGTAGTGACAGCCCTTCCAGAATGACCACCCATCTCCTGTGGGGTCACTTGCTGTGGAATAATAGATGGCTGAGACAAGTGAGCAGCAGGAACCTTACTTGCCTGTTTTCTTTTCTTTTTCTTTGGCTGTAAATGGGTAGGTTGTTTGGTCCCTTGTTTTCTTTTTGTACCCCCAATTGGTGTGTGGTCAGACCCAGTTGGTACTACTGGCCTGTCACCAATTGGTTCAGATGTAATTGGTGGTACTACATCTGTGGTGAAGGAGCAGGAAGCATTGTAGAAAATAATGCTGTTTTCTTCCCAGAAAACTTCTTATTGGTATTCCTACTCATCTCTCTAAAAGTTCTAGCAGAAAGAGTACTAACACCAATAATAAGTTCTTGTGCAACTAAATCAGAAATTTGTTTATTTAAAACAAGTTGCACAAATCTAGGATACATTATAAACATATCCTTTTTCCCTTTTGTTATATTTCTTATCATGCCTTCAAGAATATATTTAGAAAAATTAAATTTTTGACCCTTAGCCAAACACACAAGTGCATAGGCTATTTGAGAACCAAATTCATTAAAAGCAGTTCTTTTGGATGACAGACAGTGGAGAAGTGTATGTATGAAAAATTTCCATTGAGGGCTAAAAAGTGATTTAAAAAATGTAAAACGTGTGTAATCACCCTCATACCCCATTAATCTAAGATTATCATACAAATCTCCGTCATCAATAGAAGTTATACCTGAAGCGTCATCAAGAAGAAGTGCTTCACGAAGAGAATCCTCAGATATCACCACTTTGGTTCCTTGAACCATAGAAACCACTCGACTGTTGCCCTCAATTACTTCCAATTGAGCATTCTTCCAAAAGTTGTTCAAATGACCCCTGGAAACCCTTGGAGATACAGTGAGTGCGTGAAAGATATAACTTGACCGCAGAAAATCCACAATTTGTGTGAAATTTTGCGCCGATTAGGGTTTCATCAAAAAGGCGATCATATTGTGTTCTTCGTAAACACTCAAAGTAAGATCTGTTGAAGAAGAAGCCATGGCTGTTGAATGGATCGTAATAGAAAGTGAGGGTTTGATTTGAATTGAAGTGTACTTGCAGTGGTTATTTGTGAAAATAAGAAAGCGTAATGAAAAATTGAAGTGTTCTAAGTTTATATACTGTTAGTTATAAGAACAGAGCCATGACCTAGAAAAATGAACTAGCAGTGGCAACACTCGATATAACTAACAGTGGAAAGGTATAAAATACCTTAACAGTGGCAAAGACTCAAAATTTCAAGCACTTGTACTTAGAAAGCTAACAGCACCTAGTAGCACTAGCAGTGGCAACCGACCAAGGTAGCCAAAACTTAGTACTAGCAGTGCCAAATATTTAGCTTTATAAGCAGAATACTATTTTTTTTAACAAACAAAATAAAGTAAAATAAACATTAGTTCCAGCAGTAACAATGTCTTCTGACAGTAGCTAAGAACCTGCACAGTGGTTAGCTAGAAAACAATAAACAGTAGCAGTAATATACATAAGTTTACAAGCAGTGGCTAGAAAGTTCTAACAGTGGTAGATACTTGGACCAGACATCACTTGTTCTTTATACAGTTCCACTGTTAGTATCTATTCTAATACCAAACATAAGTTAAGTTAGATTGATCATTCCAATACTGGTGACCAAAAATGTAAACCTTCCCACATCAAAAGCCTTTGTGAAAAGATCTGCATATTGATTATCAGTATGGATTTTAAAGATTTGAATCAATCTCTTTTCATTGCAGTCTCTTATGAAATGATAACGAATTTCAATATGTTTGGTCTTAGAATGCTTAACAGGATTGTTAATGGTACTAATTGCAGAGTTATTATCAATATAAATAGGAGTATTTAGAAAAGTCAAACCATAATCCAGCATTTGATTTTGAATCCAAAGCACTTGTGCACAGCAACTGGATGCAGCAACATATTCTGCTTCTGCAGTTGAAGTGGATACAGTAGTCTGCTTCTTGCATTGCCAAGACACCGATCTTTCTCCTAGAAATTGACAACCTCCAGATGTAGACTTCCTATCTAGATTCTCACCACCATAATCACTATCTGTGAAAGCCATAAGTTCAAAAGAAGAACTCTTGGGATACCAAAGGCCCAATTGTGGTTGACCCTTTAAATATCTGAAAATCCTCTTTACTGCATACAAATGTGATTGCTTGGGATTGGCTTGATATCTAGCACACACACACACAGCAAACATGATGTCTGGTCTAGATGAGGTGAGATACATGAGAGAGCCAATCATAGATCTGTATAGATGCACATCTACATCCTCCCCCTCAAGATCTGCATGTAAGGCTTTGTGTGTCTCCATTGGTGTGCTAGCTATTTTAGCTTATGAGTAACCAAATCTGTCCAAAATGTCTTTGACATATTTGCTTTGGTTAATGAAAATGCCATCTGAATTCTGCTTGACTTGAAGTCCCAAGAAGAAAGTGAGTTCCCCCATTGAACTCATCTGGAACTTTTGATGCATTAACTTCTCAAATTTTTTGCACAGACCATCATTTGTAGATCCAAAAATGATGTCATCAACATAAATTTGCACCAACAAAATGTCATTGTTATCCCTTTTGGAGAATAGTGTCTTATCAATGGTGCCCCTCTTAACCCCATTCTCTAACAGATAAACTGATAGAGTCTCATACCAAGCTCTGGGTGCTTGATGCAGGCCATACAATGCCTTATCCAATCTGCAGACTCTATCTGGATAGTTAGGATCTTCAAATCCAGGAGGTTGACACATATACACCTCATCATCAATTGTGCCATACAGAAAAGCACTCTTGACATCCATCTGATAGACTGTGAATCTTTTATATGAAGCAAATGCTAAGAACAGTCTGATGGCTTCTATCCTTGCAACAGGAGCAAATACATCATCATAATCAATACCTTCTTCCTGTGTATACCCCTGTGCCACCAGCCTTGCCTTGTTCTTGATTACAATGCCTCTTTCATCCTTCTGGTTCTTGAAGATCCATTTGGTGCCAATTGCCCTTTTTCCCTTTGGCAGATCAACTAGTGTCCACACATTCTGAATCTTGAACTGTAGCAACTCCTCTTGCATTGCCTCAATCCAACTAGGGTGTTTAAGAGCTTCTACTGCCTTTTTAGGTTCTACTTGAGATAGAAAACACACATATAGAGATGTATGTATTTCTTCTTCAGTGACAGTAGTTTGCTGTCTAGTTTGTACACCAGAATTAACATTCCCAATCACCTATTCCAGAGGATGATCTTTGTGAACATGAAAGTTAGAAGTTGATGTCTCTGGAATGATTTCCTCCATGTTGGTAAAATTACCATCCTGCCCAGAACTTTCATTGGATGGTGTTTCAGTTGGTACTTCTGTCTCAATATTCTGAGATGACTGTGTTTGATCAGAAGAAAACACCTCTGGTGGATCAGGAGTCCGGATAGGAAATACAATGTATTCCATTGAGTCTTTAATACTTTCTGTGGACATTCCTGATTCTTTCTCACTTGCTCCATCTGCTGTCCCTGTGTTGGTACCTGTACTTGTACCTGTACTAGAATTGACAGTTGCATATCTAAAAGCAGAATTAAGAGCATCAATATCAAATAATGACTTTGGACCTATCCCATCAGGATTAATGGTATTCTCATTAAAAGTGATGTTCAAAGATTCTTCTATAACCCTGGTCCTTTGATTGAAAACCCTATATGCCTTACTTTGAATGGAATACCCTACAAATACACCCTCATCTACTTTGCTTTCAAACTTTCCTAGGTGGTCTTTAGTATTCAAAATAGTACATGGACATCCAAAGGATTTTAAGAAACTAACCAGTGGTTTGTTCTTAAACATTAGCTCATATGGGGTTTTGAAGTAAGGCTTAACAACTGTTACCCTATTCTAAACATAGCAAGCTGTGATAACTGCTTCTGCCCAAAAGGACATAGGAAGTTTTGCATCAGCTAGCATAGTTCTAGCAGCCTCTATTAGTGTCCTATTCCTTCTTTCAGCTACTCCATTCTGTTGAGGAGTCCTAGGAGCACTAAATTCTCTCTTAATGCCTTTCTCATCAGAAAATTTATCTATATCATGATTTTTAAACTCTGCCCCATTATCACTCCTGATGATTTTAACCTTTTTATCTAATTGATTTTCCATCTTAGTTATAAATGATCTAAGTATTTCACCTGTCTCATCTTTTGTTCTAAGAAAGAAAACCCATGTAAATCTAGTATAATCATCAATGACTACAAGGCAGTAAGATCTTTTTCCCATACTACTTATACTTGTTGGTCCAAATAAGTCCATATGCAATAAGTATAAAGGAGTACAGTTTGAATTCACTGTTTTGGACTTAAAAGAAGTTTTGTGTTGCTTCCCCTTTAGACAAGAAACACAATGATCATCACATGAATAGACCTTCTCAGGTAAACCCCTAACAAGCTTGTTTTTGACAAGTTTATTAATGGTTTTGTAATTCATGTGACACATCCTTCTATGCCACAAATTAGACTCATTTAAATTTGCTTTAGAAATCAGGCAGTTTAAATCAGATTGAGGTGCCATGTTTGCTAAGTCACACTTATAGACATTATCTTGCCTAGGAATTCTCATTAAAATCATATTTTCTGGAATTTTGAACTCCTTAGACAGAATAAGACATTCAGTGTCAGTAAAATGAACAGGGTTCTTTTTATCAGTGATTTGACCCACACTTAGCAAATTGTACCTCAACTGTTCCACATAGTAAACATTTTCAAAGCTTAACTTGGCACTTTGAACAGTTCCTTTGCCTGTGATCTTTCCTCCTTTGGGATTGCTTCCAAATGCTACATATCCACCATCAAATGATTTAAAGTTCTGTAGCTTATCCTTATCTCCAGTCATGTGCATTGAGCAACCACTATCAATATGCCATAAACTTCTTGGTTTGCCCTGCACACAAACAAACACAGAGAAAAATTAATTTCTCTTGGGAACCCAAACCAATTTGGCTTTGGGTTTCCCATATGTATCAAAGTAATCAACTTTCTTGAAGATCATTGATTTTGATACATTGTTGGATTTTGGACCTCTGGATAAATTATTCTGAATAGGTGTCCAAATCCAACTAATTTTAGACCTAACAGTGGGTTTTGAACTAACAGTGTTAACTGAATAATCATAGTTATAATGCCTAACAGTGTTAATCCTGTTATAACTGTTATTATGTCTAGCAGTGGTACAATAATTAACACTGTTAGTATTCCTCACAGTGTTATTTACTCTACCAGTGGTAACAGTTGAATTAACTGTTCCAACAGTTTTAAAAGATTTACCACTGTTTACATTATACTCTTTTTCCACTGTTTTAGCCTTTTTACTGTTGGCTATTTCTGTAGCTTTTGTTCCTGCAGTGGGAACATTTGCAGCAACCTTAGCTTGATTTGCCTTATTGTTCATCTTTCTTGCAGCAGTTTTATGATTAACTTTATATTTAAAATTTTGTTTGTTAAACATATTATCTGCTGTCCATGGCTGTTTCACCTTCTGTTGGACAGATTTTGGATTATGAAAACAGTCATGTTGAAGATGATTATTTCTGCCACATATAAGACATAACTTTTCTCTTATCACAGTTACATTATTTCCTAGTTTTTGAGTTACCATTTGATTCCAATTTTTTTGATTACCTCTGGGAATATGTTTTTGAAAATTTTGTGAAGTAGAAGAGTTATCCTTACATTTGCAATTATCACATTTATTCAATGCAGATATATGATTCACAGAAACAGATGATTTCACTGCATTTCTAACCTTCCTTTGAACATTCCTAGGAGTGTTAGGTGTAGCTCTCACATGTTCTATCTTATGTTTATACCTTTCAATGAACATTCTTTTACCCTCTTCTAGCTTTTTATCCTTAAGATCTGAAGCTAGACCAGTAACTTGATTGCTGCTCTCACTAGGTGTTGTAACAGTTTTATTTATTACATTACCCTCACATTCAGATGTAACACACTCTTCATCATCTTTCTCACTCCACTCATGAATTTCAACTCCATCAATGTTCACATCTTCTTTTAAACTTTTAACTGGGCCAACCTTTTTAACATCATCATTCAATCCTTCTTTAAGTAAATTTAAATCAATTTCAGTTTTTGAAGGAAAGTAGTTGTTGTTATAAGGAGGAGGTACATTACTGTATCCTAACCCAGTCTTAAGTTTATCATGAATCTGTGAATTGATAAGTTTATGTACACTCTTAGATGCATTTTCTAAATTACTTACATTAAGTCTTATGCTATCTCTTTCACATGTGACCTCAGCAAGTTTCTTAGTTAATACTTCTACCTTATCTTTAAGAGTATCTCTCTCCCACCTAGCATACTCAATATCATACTTAAACTGTGTTGCATTTTCTTCAAATGCCTGAATCTGTTTTTCAAGATTTTCTATTACAGAGATTGTGTGTCTACTTTTGATTTCACATTGTTTTAACTCATCACACACTTTCTGGTTATGATCCCTATAATGTTTCACAATTTGTTTATACACAGTTGAGCACAATTTTATTTGTACCTCATAAGGAACCTCAGATTGTTTATCTGATTCAGCTGTTGCCATGAAGCATTGATTCTTCACTGCATGCTCTTCCTGATCACTCCAATCCCATCCACATCCATCAACAGATACCAGTGCATTTGATGAAGTATCTTGGATTGGCACATTCTTAGTTTGACCCACATTTCCTCCACTTCTCTGGCCATTTCCTCTCTCATTCTGATCAACCTTTGGGCTTCTGCATTCCCTTGCAAAATGTCCCATCTTGTGACAGTTGAAACATTCAACTTTGCTCTTGTCAAACCAGCTAGCATCACTCCTCTTCTGTGCAAAGTTATTTCTACCAGTTCTTTGCATAAACCTTTTTGCTCTTTGTGTGATTAATGCAATTTGTAACTTAATATCCATCTCTTCTAGATCATCTGATTCAAATTGATCTAAGTCTTCATTAGTAAGTGAAGAGTTCACATTACTAGCAAATAAAGATTCCAAAATTTGATCATTAGAATGATTTGATGATGATCCACCTCCACCAGACCCATAAGAAGAACCTTTATGACTTGATTCTGCCTTAGTTCCAGCCATTGACATAAATGCAGAATTGTTGTTGTTACTTCTTGATCCAATCTTCTTGCTCTCCACTTCAGCTTCAAAGTTTCTCAGATCATTATATATGTCTTCCAGCTCTTTTGATTCTAGATCTGCACTTTGTCTTAACGCAACTGTATAAATTGTCCATTCATCTCTTAAAGACCTCAAAAACTTCCTATTTAAATCATCCTTATCAATCTTCACTTGATGATTTTCCAGATCTCCTACCAACTTTGAAAACCTATCAAAGGTTTGAGTCAAAGTTTCTGACTTTGCAGAATTAAAGTTCTCATATTGTTGTTTCAACAAAGATCTTTTGTTCTTTTTGGTGTTATCATTACCACCAAATCTCTTTTCTATAGCTTCCATGAGAACTTTAGCATCTTGACATGCTTCAAATCGTCTCTGATATTCATTAGGAATAGATAACAATAAAGTACTTAAAGCTTTGTACTCTATTGATCTAACCTTTCTTTCTGCCTCAGATGTTGGTGGTGATCTTGCCTGTGGAACACCATCACTATTAAGAGTCACTGGAGGACCATTAACAACCACTTCCCACATCTCGTAGTCTGTGAGAAGCATATATTGTCTGATTCTGTTTTTCCACAGATCAAACTCATCAGGTCTAAGCATGGGTATCTTTGTGACCTGAATTCCTTCATTGTTTTCTGCCATTGATTTAATAAGAAGATATTGAAAATAATCAATCAAACAGTGATTCTAGATCTTCCTGTATTCAAAACTTTAACCAATTGCTCTGATACCACTTGTTAAACCAAGATCGATCTAATAAACTATTAGATAAACACAGTTTTGAATAATTACTAAGAAGTTTGCGGAATAACACTTAGTAACACAATGAAGATCAATAATAGAATCAATGAAAACAGAATTACTATCAAAAGCTTCAATCTTATTAATTTATAAGACGAATACACTGAATCGTATTAGGGTTACACAACCTTGAAGCGGCACACAAAACTCTTAACCTAAACTAGGTTTTGGATCTCTATTTATATCACATAGAGTCCTGCTAAACAATCTCCTATATTTATGGAATTCAAATTTATTCCATAAATATCTCTAACTGACTTATATACACTAACAGTGGGAGCAACTTACGTTATACCAACAGTGGTAGTAAGTTCCCTTTACAGACACAAGTATACTTACACTAATAGTGACACTGCTTAAATACACTAGTAGTGGCTAGGTCTTCAATTCTTCTAGCAGTGGCACTGCTTCTACACTAGCAGTGGCTAGCAGTAAAACAGACAGTGGTAGGACTTCAACACTTGTCAAATACGCTCAGATCCCAACATAGACTCTAGACTATATGTAATTAATTCTTGCAATAGTACATCACTTTCTTTATTTCTCAAACGGCTATATCTCAAAGGTAAATGTAATGGGTTTTTCTTCTTCAATTTATTAGCTATAAATACAAGTATCTAGTTTTGTATGTTTCACACCTTCTGTTTAGTATTCTACAAGTTATCTATAATTATTTATACTACCAGCTTGTTTTGCTTTCAAAAGTTTCAAAATAATGGCAAGTGCAACAAACTCCAATGTTGGTTCATCTTCGACACCGACTAACTCTCCGAAAGATTACATAATTCTTCCAAAGAAAGGTCATAAGGCTGAAGTATGGGAACACTTCGAGCGGGTTTAAAAGGATGATAAAGAATTTGCTTTATGCAAAAGATGTGGTAACTTTTATGCAATCGGTAGCAATTCTACTTTGCGATGACATTTGGCATCGGCATGTCTTAAAAAACAGCCTACATGCGAAAATGAGCAAATGCAGATTGATGTGGATGGTAAACTTTGGGTGTTCAACCAAACACTTGCACGTTTAGAAGGCATGCAAATGGTGATACAAGAAGGGCTACCATTTAACTTGTTGGAACGTCCACGAGTTATTCGGTGGATCAAACGGCGACTGCAACCGAAATGGTGTCAAGTAAGTCGCTTTACCTTAAAACGTGATGCTATAAAACATTGGAATAAAGCAAAAAAAGACATGACTAAATATTTTCAAAGCTTTTCGGGATATGTTAGTATAACTTGTGATGTTTGGAGTGCACCTGGTAATTTAGAATCTACTTATGTTTGTGTCACATGTCATTGGATTGATCCATTAACATGGAAAATGATTAAACGGACTATAAATTTTGAAAGTTTTGCTTACCCACATACAGGTGAACGTTTATACGAAATGCTTATTACAACATTTGATAATTTCAAAATAAAAGATAAGATTATGAGTATTTCTTTCGACAATGCATCTAACAATGATAATTGTATTAGAAGATTAGAACTTACAATGCCTTATGTTTCAGAAGGAGAATTTCTTCACACGCGGTGTGTTTGTCATGTAATAAATTTAATTGTTCAAATTGGTTTAAAGCATATTGAAAAACCCTTAGAAAAATTTAAGCAAATGAACAGATTTATTTTTAAATGTGGTAAGAAAAGAACACAGACATATAGAGCATATTGTGTCTCACATAATTTTGAAGCTTTGAGGTGGGAATTTGATATGGAAGTTAGATGGAATTCTACTTATAAAATGATTTTACGATTAGTTAGACAAAAAGAACCACTTTTGGGATTTTATAACTTACATTGTTTGAATCATGATCTAAAATCTTTTGACTGGGAACTAATTGAGTCATTTATTTGTCTTTTAGAAGTATTTTTTAATGCTACAACTTGTTTATCCGGAGTGTATTATCCAACATCAAATATAGTTTTACCTCAATTATCATTTATGACATTAAAGCTAAGTGAATTCCAAACTCATCCAAATTGGATAGTACCTGTCCAAGCCATGCAAGAGAAATTACTTAAATATTTCAAACATTTGCCTACCGTTTTTACATGTGCTGCCGCATTAGATCCGCTTATAAACCGTCATGGGGTTGAGGATTTCATAGATCAAATTGGTCAAAACTTAGCACTCCATCCCGAAGCAGATCCCTTGTTCATACCAAATAATAAAAAATCTTTTAACAACTCCCTTAAAAATCTTTTCACGTACTACAAAGACAAGGTGGAAACAAATCCAGTCCAACAACATACATCGACTGTTGAAGGACATTGTGGCTCTGCTTCAAACTCAAATTATAAATCACATATGTATTCAATATCAGGGTCGGGAAGCAAACGCTCTAAATCATCGACCCCAATTGATGAATTAAGTGCATATTGTTCAAACGATTTTTTAAAAGCTATGACCCATGAACAATTTTCCAACTTTAATATTCTTGAGTGGTGGCAACGAAGGGAAAAAGATTACCCAGTTTTGGCTGTTATGGCCCGTGATCTACTTAACATCCAAGCTAGTACCGTAGCTTCGGAATCGGCCTTTTCTCTTAGTGGCAGGATTATAACGGAACGAAGAACACGGCTCTCGGATGGATCAGTGGAAGTTTGTGTTTGCTTGAAGGACTACTTGGACAGTTGTGAACGAGCTCAAGACCAAGAATCACTTGAAGATGCACTCGATGAACTAGAGATACAAATACTTGATGTCGAACGTAGCACTCTAACAAGTCCCAACGAAGACGAAAGTGATAACCCCCGTTCTGATCACTTACATACGATTAATGAAGGCGCCAAAATATTCAACTTAGATTGAAGATATATGATTAACATTTATGGAAGCTAAGAGAATGGATTTGCAGGGAATGTCAAAGCTGGTGTCTTGTTTCAATGAAGAATGGTGATAGCATGGAACTTGTGATATGTACTTAGAATTACGTAATGTCAAAGCAAGGACTTTAATTAAGTTGTTGTGCCTATTTACGAACTTTTGATGATAGTATTAATATATAATAAATAATCAGTAGATGTTTTGTATGATGTTGTCTTTATTTTATGTTTGAAAAAGTTTTAATTATTCATATATTCTCATCATCCTTTTCTAGTGCTACATTTTACAATTATTAAAACACTCCTTGTATTATTAAAGAAGAATAAAACTTCATGAGAGCTTGCATTCAATGCTATAAAACAAAGGAATAAACTTAAAAATATATATATAGTATGCTAAACATGTTCAATAGAAATAGTTAGGGAAGATTTATAATCATAATATTAATATTTATACTAAAGTGATTTAATTTGTAAAAAAATTGGCAATACAAAAGATCAGAAAAAAATGAAAAAAACTGGACTGAACTGAAACTGGGTCGGAACTGGACTGCCAGTCCTAAAAAAACTGGCAAATTTAAAGAAAAACTGGTCCAAAACTGCTCCAGTCTTAAAAAAGACTAGTCTTTTATTTTCAAAAAAAAAAACTGAACTGTTTTGAACTGGACTGAAAACTGGTTTTAACCGGTCTTTGCTCATCTCTAGGCCGAAGTGACTGACAAGTTTGATGGAACGTTTTTTGGTTTTTTCCCCACTAGATTCTTGGTAAAAATGGTTGTGCTTGGTAGAATTCCGATTGTAGTTGAATTTTGATGGAACGTTTAAATGGATTTCTAGAATTTATGGATGATTGTTTCCTGGAACCATAAAAATGTGGCAAATCTAATTTAGCTATCTGTTTTTAAACTTGTACCAAAATTGTATGTGTTAACTTTAGATTCTGAATAGCCGAATCAATGATTTGCTAAAGTTAAGCAAAGCGTGTAAAGCACTGATTCGGTATGTTTAATCGGTGAATCAATGTGCAGTAAGTATTTGGTCATGGGATGGCACAACTATAGTATGTTAGGGCTACCGTTGCATCATGAGATTATGAGTATGTTGTAGCATAGTTATATTTACTAGCGCGGTTGGCATTGCAAGAGACTCATGAAGTTATTCTATAATATGTGGATTATTAAGTCGATGACTACCGAAAGTTATGGAATGTGACGTAATGATCAATTGCTTTTCGAACTTTTTTGGGTTGATGGATTGTTATACGCATGAAATTGGTGATATGCATTTTAGTTTTTTGTATTTTGTTGTAATGGAAAGTTGTTGTTTATGCAGTTTATTGGTGTAGCCGAATCGAAGCCAACAATTCACTGAATCTATGTGGTATTTAACGTTATCAAATATTCAGAAACACTGCATCAGTATGAATCGTCACTGAATCAATGTGTTATGGAGATTTGAACATGGTACGGTAATGCCTTAGTGTAGTTTAGATAATGTTGGGTCATCTTTTTTAAATTTATAAATCAAATTATAACCATGGATGAACCATAATAGATGAATTGATATATGATTAAACTTAAGCATAATTGTTAAGCACAACTTTTCAAACTAGACTCGTCTTGTGGTTGGGGAATCACATCCTTCATCCATCGTCGCATGACATATCTCTTGGGGAACTCCTTAACTCGTGCCATCTGTAACACAAAAAAACAATGGCGACACAAGAAACCTTCTAGCCAAAACAACTTGAAAGAACATGCAATAGTCAAGTCATTTTTGTTAGAAGAGAAAATAGTCTGGATACGCATGTAGTTTGAATTAACAGTCTTTGGTAAAAGATGAATCTTAATCTAAAAAGTAACTAATCAAAGAAGAAATGTACATGTAAAAGATGAATCAGTATGTTAAAAGCAGTGAATCAATGGTGGAAGGAGTATTAATGGCGAAAAAATAATACCTCTTGCCTTCCTCGAAACTTGATGTCGTCGTCTACATCTCTTATTATATACTTGTTTTACAATGTTTGAAACGATCAGTATAAAAAGAATGATCGAACAGGAGTTACAACAAAACTGTTACCAAACTATAAAGTCCAATGCTAGTACGATTCGCTCCTATCGGTTACTGAATCAAGGTCATTAGTCAATCGATGAACATTGGTAGCTAGCAAATCATCAATATCAACAACAAAAAAACGTAACAAATACTTGCAATTTGCAGAAACATGATTAAAAAATCGAAAATTTAACATCAACACAACGTATCTGGTAGCACACACGTTTCCAACTAGATAATGGAAATAACTTACTCGCTTCGGACGTGCTAGCAATATCATCGGATTCATCTGTTGAATACGTATCTACAAGCTCCATCATTTGTCCATCGTTCATCATTTCGAGTAACTGTAAATCAAAAAAGTAATAAAATTACTTAGGAACCACCTCCAACAATCGTCAAATTAATCGTTTTAGAGATTTTAGTTGCGTTAATAAATTCACATAAATAGAGTTTGCAACAATAGTTTGCACCGATCGAGTATTTTTTGGATGAATTACAAAAAGTAGACGTGAATCAAATAAAAAGTGATGATGAATTGTCAAGGCTGTTGTAATCCACTTTCTTTTTGGATGAAGATTTAGCAATCGTTGCTACACATTCTCCAAACGTGAATCAAATGAAAAGTGATAATGAATTGTCAAGATTGTTGTAATCCACTTTCTAATTGGATGAAGATTTAGCAATCGTTGTTACACAGTCTCCAAACGTGAACAATTATTGAAATGATTTTGATTACTAGTTTCCTAAAATGATGGAGTTTAATACGTGCAAAAAAACTACCCATAATTAATGTATTTCAATTACAAGAAAATAAATAAAAGAATCAAATTAGAAAAGACTAAAATACCCTTTGCCTTAAAAATGAAATGAATGATCAGGATTCCTTCTCCCCTTTCTCCATAAAATTTCCCTTCTTTTTAGATCCCCCAACTATATATATATATATATATATATATATATATATATATATTAGTGTTAAACCTATGTGATGCATGGCTAGGATTATAAAATGTCGTAATATGTGAATCACAAGTTAAAATGATATATTAAATGGTAAAAACTTTTAGATTATAAAAGGAATTTTTTTTATCAGTATTAGTGATACTTTATAAGTTTTAACCCCTCAAAAATGTATTAATAATAACATATTTTCCCCATAATATATCAATGAAATGGGAAGGTTAAAAAAGTTGTATATGTTATAAATTGACATTTTTCTAACCAACAAAAATTGTCTAGTCATTGTGACCTTTCCGTTTCCTATAGTTATAATATGTTAACTTTGCAACAATTGATAAACAATGTGTACGCTAATAGTCTTTGGAAAAATAAATTGTAAAAATCACTATGACAATTTAGACGTTTTATTGAATAACTAATGTACATATATATGCACAAATATAAATCATTCTACAACAATCAAATATATACCTACATTATATAGATTTGAAAAGTAATATAAAATAAATAGAAGTACACGTCTTAGCATTCGCATACTGAATTGTAATTAAGTTGTGTGAGATTAAAAAAATAGAAAAAACTCTTTAAAAATAGATGATGACGTATGCACAAATATAAATCATTATACAATAATTAAATATATACCGACATTATATAGATTTGAAAAGTATTATAGAATTAATAAAAGTACACGTCTTACCATTCGCATACTGAATTGTAATTAAGTTGAGTGAGATTAAAAAAATAGAAAAAAACTCTTTAAAAGATAGATGATGACCTTGATCTGCATATCTATAAAGCTTGTATTCAATTACTAAATAATAGAAATTATTTGGGAGAAAACGATCACGAAGTCACGAGCTACACTTCTACCTTTTCGGATTTTAAAACCGACCCTCGTAAGTTTCTGACACCTTGAAACTACTTATATTATACTTATATACATGTCTAGTTGTTTACATAACTAGATTTTGTCCAAATAATGTGTTAAAATGCGTTTTCTAAACATATGTCGAAAGTTTCGGTTTTGGTCAATTTATAAAAAACGACACTTCGGGTTACTCCCGACACAAACCAATAATTTCTGCAACCTCTACCAACTGATTTAAGACTTGTGTAAAAGTTTCAGGTCAAACCGAGGTCGTTTGACCACAAACCCGACACTCAAAAACCCAAAGAGCCTGTTATGTCACAGAAAGGTTGGACCTTCTGCGACACAAGACCTTATGTCTCTAAGAATAGGCTACGTCGTACATAGCGACACAAGTCACTATGTCGCCAAAAATTGAATATGTCGCACCTTGCGACACAAGCCACTATGTTGCATCAAGTTGCGAATGTCGCAGTAGCGACACAACACCTTATGTCGTATTAAATTGCGGATGTTGCACACAGGGACACAAAGACCTATGTCGCAGTCCTGACCTGCGACACAACAGCCTATGTAGCACTTGGTGTCGCATCCAGTGTCGCACAAATCAGAACCTTGAAAACATGGATTTTTACTAAGTGTCAACACTTGAAATTTTATCACTTACAATACCCAAATTCAGATTTTAGATGCGTTTTTCACTAAAGCAATATAGTTTAAATAAAAAATTTTCAAGCTGACCTGGCAGCTCGACCCCAGCCAGGGGCTCTGTCCCTTGGACCCCGTCAGGGGTTGCCACCCCTTGGACCCCGCTACCAGGGGTGCTGCCCTCGGACCTCTGTCATCCAGGACTCTAAAATACTTTTGTTGAACACTTACTACCACAAAACCTTATATGATGATACTCGTACCCGCTATACATATACCTTGATAATCATACAAACGAACATAATGATAATAATACTTTGACAATTTTTATTACCACCGTCACCAACGGGCCGTACATGTTTTCAAAATAAAAACAAACAATCAAACAAACCAATGTATTTGGACATAAGTAGTTGGATGAACAACTAGCATAGGTGATCTTCTGAGATACCTACTCACGTATTAACCAATGCGCGGCTTGGACGCTCTCAGGTTACAGTCTTCGGACATCATTACTTGGTTTACCAAAGCACGTTTATTGATATAAACGCATTAGACTCAGGTGAGTCTCATAGCCCCGCATTTTTCTGTTTTTACTCTCGGGGTGGGAATACATGCTCAGATTTATTTTACATGTGAACACAAGTACAAAACACGATATATTGACTGCATGAGTTTGTTTTCACTAATCATAAAGTCCTCCACCACATAGTTTGTTAATATGGATTTATCGTGAATGTTAGTGTATGGTACCATATGGGATTGACAATCTCTGTCCGGGGTAGTCGCACTACCATGACTGTGATGTCAAACGGGCACATTATCATTTGTTCACACGAGTGTAGATTAGGCACTCGCTCGGAGGCACCTCGCTCAGGTCCTTAAAGGCGGATCCTGACCCCTCAGTTAAGCTCAAACTATGGATTCATGATAGTAATATACATATTTATTTGATTAATTTTAAACATATCATTAAATCTTGTGGTTCATATGTTATGGTTTTATCATTTACACCTGTGAGCTCACCAGCTTTTAGCTGACCTTTTAGCATGTATTCCCAGGTACGCAGTAGTAGTAGGACTGCTTAGGATATTACTTAGCTCGAGTCGCATGCAAATACGAACATCAAGAGATTTTTTTGCATTATTATATTTTGTATAAGTAGTAATGTTATAGAATCTTTCAGATCAGGGTACCGAGCTTATGTAATCATTATAACTATTGTAATCTTTTATTACAATCAATGTATTTTGTTAAAACGACGCATATAGAGTCGTTCATTATACCTTGTGTGTTTTGATTATTGATTAGTAGCACCCCAAAGTATGCTTCCGCCAAACAGTAAATTTGGGGGTGTTACAATTTGACAAATAATTAAGGGTCTCATCCCTTAGTTATAAAGATAGTACTAGGTTTTTAGCCCGTGCGATGCACGGTCGTTAAAAAAAAAATACAATTATTAGTTTTTTTTGTAAGTAGTCCAATAAATTACTATTGTTAACTTTAAATGTGCAATTACGATTAAAAATTGAAAAAATATATAATAACATAAACCAAACTATATAATAAATTAACAAACTATTATAATTAGTTGTAGAAATTAATATATGGAGCCAAATAAAACACAATGAATTGTACGAAGATAAATAATAAGTATCACATGTATTCATAAAAATTGTAGGTGTTTAAGCCCGTGCAATGTACGGTAATGTATACAAAACTATTATATATTATGAAATAGTCAATGTCAATATTGTAATTGAAAACTATAAATTGTCATTGAAAATATAAAAATAGTATACAACAACCAAAACATACGTGAATCAAAATTCAAAGTTTTTATGAGTAACAACATAAGAAACAATGACAACACGTTAAAAATTGTTAATGTAAAATATTACAATAACAATGTTATATAACTTTAACATAAGCAACATATATAATAGTTTCTAACATTTTTGTCTCAACTCGACATCTCAATTCACCAATGTGTTTAACTCGTGAAATGTCTACATATAGTTGATCACGAGTGAAATTCGATTGTTGATAAAATAAATTCAATGAGATAACGATTGTACTTCACTCTTGTGTTAATCAATGCAAAATATACCTAGTAAAAATAAACTTAAATGATTAAGTTTTGGTCAACCTATAAGTTAAGATGTTTAAACATTTTTATAAAAAGTTTAAAGTTAAAAGGGTTAAAACGAATAAAATAAAAGTGTGAGGATTAAACTATTATTAACACTTTTTATAGATGATTTATAATAAATAATATTTAAATTTAAATTAATAATAATGGAAAGTCATATGGCATCTCTGGAATTTTAGGAGTAATGTATTTTTGACATATCATCTTATGATGGTTAAAAAATGACACATAAGCAAAAAATCTTTGTTTTATAAATATATATAGATATATAGATAAGATATACTAGGTAGCCCACAAAAGCTTTTATACATATGGCTTTTCAGGATGGACGCATACCTTATTATAGTATAAATCTGAAAATTGCTTGTATTTCCGTTTGTCACAATGTTTAAGTTAGCAAACTTCTACCTTTTTGTAATCAACTAATTGACGAAAATACTTTTTAATTGTTTGAGGTATATGTCTTCAGCAATGGAATCAACCTAATGGTTCAATGGTACACAACATACATCGAGAATCAATACCAATGATCGACAATTATTTTAAAAACAACTTTTTAAAATATCCAAGCTTACATATATATTATTATATATGCAGATATATAGGTGAATAAATGATGGGTTGTCCAAATACAGAGCTCTCATAAGTAGCAAATACCATTGAACTCCTACGATTCCTTAAAACACCTTGAAACCTAATCCACTTCATACAATTAAGAAAATCAAACCCAACTCAGTAAAACATCTCAATTTTAACTAAGTGAAAGTGTATGTGTATTGAGACCATAGTTTTCTTTTTAGTTTGCAAACTTTAGAGCTTAAATATCACCTCTTGATTTCAATAAGGTTTATAATGCCCACGCTTCACGACGAGGACATATTATTTATTGCGTCAGTTTTTATCTCACACTTATTTATTTATAATGGATTAAAAATCATTTTTCTTTCAATATTTTTAAACCGACTTTTTTAGTATATCCTCATTATAACTATTTTTATCAAATAATATTTAACTCACTTTCTATATCATTAAACAAAATATGTCCAACACTTTAAACATGCAAATTTCATCATCGAAAAAGAACAAAAACGATATAACATAACCATGAATCATTATTAGTTAAAGTTTTTGTTTTACGTTATATTGATAGTAATTTATAAGAAAAGACAACAAACTTACAGTTCATAACAATTCAGCAACTTTATTACTCATATTGGTTAGACTTATTGAAAATAAAATAAAAAGTAACTATAAATGAAATGTGTTATATTCTCCATCTATTTTAATAATAAAACATAAGTAATACAATAGTAAAAACAATAGAATTAATAGTATTATGTTGACAATATAATAAAGATTTTTATATATTTTAATAGCTATGTGATGATGATAATAGTAATAAGAGTAGTGAAATTATAATAGTATTAAAATTTAAGAGTACTTAAAGGACGTATATATCACTTGGATCACTTCCGTTGAATCATCTAAAGTTAAAATTATAACATTAACTTATAAGAGTAATTAAAGAATTTATTTTAGATCTATTCCATTAAGCTATTAAAGTTAAAAAGGTCGGGTTAAAGAACTTGTACAATCTTGAAATTTCTTTCACGAAGTTATTAAAGCTCACAAGATTTGTTTAAATAAATTAAATAGGATCCCTTCCACAAAGTTATTAAAGTTAATAGACTAAAATATAAATTAAAAAAAGTAAACCCAAAAAATGATGGAGGTGGATTGGAACTCAGTCGTGTTATTAAAAGTGCTAAGTTACTTACCGCTCCATCTATGTTTCTATAAGTTAAGTTATTCATTATATACTATTTAACTATTCATATAAACTTAATCATCGAAAAAGACAAAAAAAATCACTATTCATAACTACAACTCAATTATTAAAGTTAAAAAGGTCGGGTTAAAGAACTTGTACAATATAAAATTTTCTTTCACCAAATTAATAAAGCTCACAATATTTGTTTAAAGAAATTAAATAGGATCCCTTCCACAAAGTTATTAAAGTTAATGGACTAAAATATAAATTAAAAAAGGTCAACCCAAAAAATGATGAAGGTGGATTTGAACTCAGGTGTGTTGCTAAAAGTGCTAGGCTACTTAGAGCATCCACACTCCATAAACATTTCAAGGTTTAATACAGTGTCACATCATCATTTTATCTTCATTATATCAATCTCCACAGTCCATTAAACTTTATCAAATTTCCCTTACTTCCACATCATATTATTGTTTAACAATTTATCCCTTTTACTCCATATATATTATATAAATAATTTTTTATGAATATGTATTTATCCATGAATAGGTAAAAAACTAAATACATGTAACATGCTCAGCGATTTAAAATTTAAGAGAGAAAACATTATTTTTTCTTCATCACAATGTAAACAAACTTTGTGCTTTATGTGATGGTAACTTAAGCTTTCTTACTTGTCCTTTGGTTAGAAATTCATTGTGTATCCCTGGAGATTGGATGCTTGGGTTTTTATTTTAACAGTAATAGAAGAAGATTGGAGCCCACTCTGAAATTAAATGAAGGTTGTTGCAGGTTGCAACCTTCGTTGACATTTGAGTTCTCACAATGGATTGAACTCATAAACTAGAAGTCACCTCATCAACTTTTCCCTATTTACTTTTGCCACGTGGATGCTCTTACCGCTCCATCTATGTTACTATAAGTTTAAATATTCATTATATACTATTTAACTATTCATATAGTCTTAATCATAGAAAAAGACAAAAAAATTACTATTTATAACTACAACTCAATATTAAAGTTAAAGAAGTCGGGTTAAAGAACTTGTACAATCTGAAAATTTCTTTCACAAAATTATTAAAGCTCACAAGATTTGTTTAAAGAAATTAGATAGGACCCCTTCCACAACGTTATTAAAGTTAATGAAATAAAATATAAATTAAAAAGTGTCAACCCAAAAAATGATGGAGGTGGATTTGAACTCAGGTGTGTTGCTAAAAGTGCTAGAGTACTTATCACTCTATCTATGTTACTATAAGTCAAAATATTCATTATATAATATTTAACTATTCATATAAACTTAATTATAAAAAAGATAAAAAAATTACTATTTATAACTACAACTCAATTGATATTATATGGTAATTATGCTAAAGAGGAACTAAATGATGTAAACAATCTAGTAAAGAAATAAAAATACTACATCCAAGATATGAGATTTTAACATGAATACGACTTACAACTTTACAAGCTATTGTTTCGATATTAAAGTTAAAAAAACACCAAGGCGATCATATCCGTTCCATATCTTTTTAAATAGATAACCAAAGAAGAATCCAAAAGTAAAAGAAACCATGGTGTCTATTAATTGATTGTAAGTTATATAACTTATATTTAGGGTATGTTTGGTAAAATAGCCGTAGGCTGTAGATGTAGACTGTAGCGGTAGGATGTAGCTGTAAGCTGTGGCTGTAGTTGTAGGCTGTAAGCTGTAGATTTATTTATATAAAACTGTTTGGTAAACTAGCTGTAACTACGACTTAAAGATGTAAAATGACATTAAAAGTCATTAATGAAAAAGTTTATATTGTAATGGTCATTGTATTACATGTAAAAATATCATGATTGGTGTAACTTTATACTGGAGTAATGTCTCTGAATTATCACAAAGAGTACTTTATTAATTTTAAAATTAAATTTTTATGATGTATGTAACATATTAGTCCGTTGTATATATATGCATATGGTAGTTTTGTATTTATTTTTATTAAGAAAAATATTAAGATAATATTGTAGAAATAAAAAAAATATAAACAGCTACATAAAGAAGAAAACACAAAATTACATGAAAAATGCTACAGGAATGGAATTGTGGACCTCCGATAATTAAGTGGTTTATGTGGGGTGCATTTACGTAAATACATATATGAAAAGCTCTATGAGATATCAAACGCTTCTTTGCACAGCGTTTCACATGGAAGCTTTTAACAAGCTTTTGAAATAAATTAAAAGCTAATAGAATTAGATCCAAACAAAGCTTTTAATTTGATAGGAGCTTTCCGTTTAAAAATCAAAAGTTAAAGCTTCTAAAAGCTCTTAAAAGCTTGTTGCCAAACAGTGCCTTAGTATTTTACGGAGTACCAACTTAATTAGAAGAATTCTAAAATCCATCTATACCATCTACCTATAATTAACAATCTACTTATTATTAAGTTCTAATATCTAAATCAACCATTTAGCAGCACACATGAAATTTCATCTTTGAATGGGAGATTTGTTATATCATTAAATATATAAAAAATTCAAATCAAGCTAGATATATTATTATATGTATATACTTAAGAAATGTTTTTCTTGTTTAAGTATATTATTAATAATGGAAAAAATGGAAGGAAAAAAGAAACAGAACTCATCAATCATCATATGTGTTTTGGGAGAAGGTAAAAATTAAAAAGATATAAACTTTGGAATCGAACCTAGGATGTTGGTTAAAATATATGGGTGAACAGTAAAAATGTGTCTCTTTCCATATATAGGAAGATATATATATATATATATATATATATATATATATATATATATATGAATCGTCCAAATTATTTTTGTAACACTGTCGACAAGGTTCCATTACTATCCATTCGTATATTTTATCCTAAATAACTTTCCATAGCTGAAACGGACTTTTTAAAACCAAAATATCCATTTTACACTATGATACGCGATCCTGGTAAGAACGTATGTACATGAAAACCCTTCTGTGATGATTTTTGCCTTGGAAACGCGATCCTGGAAAAGTCTTGGGATCGCGTTCCATAGTGTATTTTTGAAACTCAGCAAAACTCGGATTTTTGACCAATTTCAAATGTGCATAACTTTTAACTCGTTATGAGTTATGACCTGAAATTTTACACACGCATCCACTATAACAATATGAAACTTTCTATTTTGACACTTTTTCAAATTTCACAAAGATGACCAATTTGGACGTGTGACCAATTCGAACCCAAAACGACACATTTACTTGACATATCAAAATCCACATCACTTCAAATTTGACTTCAACCTTTTGCACACTTAAATAGGGTACCAAAACAAATTTAAGACACTAAACCAAAGTTCCACAACACCATTTTACTCAAACATAATACTTATACACTTTTTTTGACCCAAATGGACACCATTTTGACCCGTTTGATTAAATGACCATATTTTGACTTCCATTAACCAATCCCACAAGACCTTGACCTTTCAACATGTTTCACTCATTTAAGCACAACAACACTACTTATATACATGTATACTTCAAAATCTCTCAAAACATAAACATATTCAACTTTACACCATGGTTGACTTTCAAAGTCAACAAATCATTATACAAAAGACACATGTTATGTTTGACTTCTAAACTTTAACCCATAGGCAATTTACACAAGTTATATTCAAAATGATAATTAAAAGAGAGAGACTTGTAACTCACTACTAGCAAGCCATCCACGCTAATCCTTCTTTATCCTTTTTCCTTTCTCATTGACTCTACCTAAAACATGAAACATGAATAGGGTAAGCAACCACCGCCTAGTGAGTATATAAGTAACTAATTAAACCTTCACACATCATATAACATACAATTTAATCATATTATTAATAACATAAATCTTACTCATAAACATCATAATACCACATAAGATACAAGCACTTTGCGGATCCAGACCCTAAGAAACAAGGCTTCATAAGAAACAAGGCTTCGTTAGAAACAAGGCTTCATGATTCCAAATCACGTCGACATGGATATCATGTTAAGAAACAAGGCTACATGGCACCAATTCACATCGAAATGGATACCATGATTAAGAAACAAGGATAGATACAAGTTATCTTCCACTGGATTGTATGATCCTCTTGCTCGGAAGCAATCCAGAAACACATACAATCATTCATATTCCTCATCATATCATCATTATATAATCAGCGTATAGAACAAGTCAAAACACAATTATATGAAACAAGACTCATGAAACAAGTACAAGAAACAAGTAATTTTCCGCATTAACAAATAACCATTTAAAACACATAATTACAGTTAACTTACATATGGTTGCATGATCCTCTTGCTCGGAAGCAATCTGGAAACACATACAATCATTTCTCAATTAGTCCCTATATACTCACCTTAGCTTTCAATCGATGATTTACCAAAAGTGATCAATGATGATAATTCCAACTCTTTACCACCTATCACATAACACATAATCACATATACATAATTAAAACCCACGTTAATCAGTCTAACTAAATCATTAACTAACTAACTAATTCAAAGTTACCATTTAATATTCATAATCACTCTAATATCAACTTATTAACACTTGAATCTTATTCTATCATCATATCCATACTTAATTACATCATTAATCAACTAACATAATCACTAGCTCTTTCATGGTAATCATAATTATAATCAAAACCTTTACATATATTCTTGAATTCTTGTTTAAACATATTATTAATATCATATTAACATAATCATCCACTTAAATCGTTATATTTACTTTAACACTAAATTTCATGTATCTCTTACTAAATCATCATAAAAACACTCTATTAACATCATTAATCATACTTCTAATCAAATTACATCAATTTACACACTTTTAGCAAAATCTCATAATCACCCTAAGAACACTCATCATAAATTCATCACTTTTAACTTGTAATATGGTAATCCACAAGCTTAACAACACTAGTAAACAACAATTCTATTGATTTCAAACCCTAATTTCGTATCAATTTAACCAATTTTATAAAACCCATTAAAACCCTAAAAGTTAGGTTAAAAAGATAGAGAAATCACTTACAATGATTAGAAGAACAAAAGAGACGATGAAAGGAGATGATAATTCAACAATTTCTAGCTTGAATCAAGGTTTGTTATTAAATTTGAAGGTTGGTTGACTGCTCTGCGATTTCTTCAACCTCATGAAAGTGTTTAGGATTGTTTTAGAATAAATGAAGAACTCTCCAGGCAGTCCACGTACATACACGCGATTTAATTTTAATCCCTTTAATTCGTACAGTTTGGAACTGATAAATCATTTACGTTTTTTATTGTTTTGTACTATTTATATAATAATATTTTATAATAAAAATATTTCCGCGTACGAAATTAATTTCCTAAAATTCGAGGTGTTATGTCACACCCCCTAATTCGGGTTGCGGAAGCGAATCAGGTCGGGGCGCGACTAATCAATAATCAAGCACATAAGATATATAATGAACGACCACTACATGCGTCGTTTGATAAAATACATAGATGTAATAGAAATTACATAATCATTTCCCAAAATGTGAGTTCACATAGTTTACTTGAGAGATTCTAGTACATATCTAATTTATACAAAATAAAAATGCAGTGAAATCTCTTGATGATGTTATTTGCATGCGACTCGAGCTACAGTATCCTGATGGGCAGTCCAACCTACTGCTGAGTACCTGAGATAACATGCTAAAAGGTCAGCTAAAAAGCTGGTGAGCTCACAGGTGTATATGAGTAAATGAGATTTATGAACCACAAGATTTATATAATGATTTGTAATCAAACAAATAATGAATGTACATGCACCCATGAGTCCACATTCAAGGACCTGATCGAGGTGCCTCCCTATGAGTGCCTAATCAACACTCATACTGAACAAATGATAATGCGTCCGTTTGACAGGTTAGTGCTTGCTAACTCAGACGGGGATTGTCAATCCCATATGGTACCATACACTAACATTCACGCTAAATCATATTAACAAACTATGTGATGGAGGACTTTAAATTGATTAGATGAAATTAACTAATGTAGCATATAGTGATGTTTTGATACTTGTGTTCACATGTAAAACAAAACGAGCATGTATCTCACCCCTATGTAAAAGCATTTAAAAAGGGGCTATGAGACTCACCTGAGCCTAATGAGATGCTAACAAGCACAAATGATGGTATTCAAGAGAATGATGTCGTTTCCAACGACTGAAACCTGTGGGGCGTATTAAACGCGCAAGGTTTAATTGATTAGATGTCTCAACAGATCATCTATGATAGTTGTTCATTCAACTAGTTATGTCCAAAATGTTTGATTGTTTTGAAAACATGTACGGCCCGTTGGTGAGTTTTTATAATAATAATTTCAAAGTGTAGTTATTATTATGTTGTTACGTGATACTTATAAAGTATGTTTCAAGTGTGTAAAAGTCGTATCGTATAAGTATTAGAGGTTACGTGAGGTTCGACATAGGGCTTGTGTCACAGTTAGTTATATCTGCTAGTTATAGTTGTGACACAGAGGTTGCGTCGCTCGTTATTACTGCTAGTTATAATCTTGTTATTATTGCTAGTTATAATCTCGTTATTACTGCTAGTTATAATCTCGTTATTACTGCTAGTTATAATCTCGTTATTACTGCCCTTGATAACTCGTTATTATTGCCCTTGATAACTCGTTATTACTGCCCTTGATAACCCGTTATTACAGCCCTTGAATACTCGTTATTACTGCCCTTGATTACTCATTATTACAGCCCTTGAATACTCGTTATTACTGCCCTTGATTACTCGTTATTACAGCCCTTGAATACTCGTTATTACTGCCTTTGTAATTCGTTATTGACTAGTTCCAGTCTCAAAGATCAGTTTATACAAAAAAATACGTACAGATCTGGAAAAAGTGTAAAACACAAAATTTGTAGCTCTTTTTAATACGAAACTTTTTTTAAAAAAATTCGTTGTCTAACTCATCCTAGAACTCTAAGTTATGGCCAGTTTTGTAAGCTGACTTTTCGAAGGCAGAATCTGCTCCTTTTAAATGTTTATGAAAAACGTGTTTTGGCTTTGGATTTGGACATATTCAAGTTGTTTGAACAATATATCATCTATATAAACATAATACAAGTACTTTACAAAAGTGTCGGAGTCTTACAATGATCGTATGGAGAATCCGAAAAGATGAAAACGTAGCTCTCGTTCTCGTGATCGTTTTTGCTTCAATCGACTTGATGATCCAAGGTGATTTAATGTGTTTTTGGACTGAATTTAGAGAGAGAAAGAGTGACAATGGAGAGAGAGATAGAGAGAGAGATGAAAGATGGTGAATGATTGAGGTGGTGGTGGTTTGGTCTTGTATTATTTAACAAACAAGATCCACATTTTGTGGGTTGTGTCTAGGCCGGCCCACAGGCCCCACATGGCTGAGTTTTGGTTAATTTTTGTTCCCCCAAAGTTACGTAGTACGCGGTGCTTGTTTACCCGATTGTTTAAATGTATATTTAGACGTTATGTATTATATATACGTTTTTAAATAACGAATAAACTTTCGATATATATATATATATATATATATATATATATATATATATATTTTGAGTTGAAGTATTTTATCAAAATATTTGTTAATGAGTTATAAAAATATAACTTTGGTTTGTTTCATTTATCGAGCGCGTTTTATGTATTTTTGGTCGCGTAGACGTTATTTACACGATACGAAATACTTATGAAATATTATCAAAATAATATTTAGAAACAAATGTGTTTATTAAATAAGTTCATATTGTTTAATAAAATAGGTTCACCAACGTCCATATAAATGAATCGGAATTTGGCCGATATAAAGTGACACGATTTCATTAATCATGTTAATGGGTATATATAACTATATACGTAATGATACACACAATTAGCCTAACACGGAACTAATTACATGTATTGGCAAAATGATTAGGACCTAATAACTAATCCTAATTTGACGGGTGTCACATGTTACAACTCCTCCACTTATCTCATTTGTGTCCTCACGAATACCACTAATCTCTATTCAATCTTAACACCTTACTTAACTATACAGAAACGTTTTCACTGATCAAAATTTGGTTACTTCCCTTTATCATTATCTCTATTACACATAATTAATTGCACACAAATCTTCCCTCTAATGCCTACCTCATTATAAATCTTAATTCCCTCAGCGGCTAGTATTCATATCATTTCACTACTTTATTAACCCACTTCAAGTTATACATACGTTAATTACTATCCAATCAACATAGTACTCTTTACTAAATCTCGGCAATCTATATATAACACCCGACTTTTCTACAAACATATTTTATTACATACTGCTCGGAAGCGTCAGTCCCAAAACATATTTACCGTTGTTTACATAAATCAAACATCTAGATATTTACCAAAAGAACCCTTTTCTATCGTTATATAATTACAAACCATATTAATTACATAACCATATTAACATAAAACGGGTGTTATATAAATTTTTCCAAAACATAATAACCAAAAGATCAAAGTTGGCGCGTTTAGTCAAACATCCCGTCTATCAACCATGACCCGAACCAAAAGCTAACCAAAATCTGCAAAAAATTTCAACAACGAGGGATTAGCTCACGCTAAGTGAATGGAACTGTTACCGACAGTTCAATCCAGAAATAACAAATCTTAAAACAAAGCAACAATAAACACATAGTGTCAAAGAGGATCGACGGTTCCTGATTAGCCAATCAAAGAACCCTTAAACCACTGCCGGCCCCAATAGTGGTTTACCGATAGTTTGAAGCTATCTTCACCGATTAGGGTTCATCCATCAACTATGGGTATCGGAAACCCCACCAGCCAAACAATAGCAACAAACCCAACCAGCGTTGACCTCTGAATAATCATATCTCAATTAGCCAATCAAGAGTCACATAATGCATAATAGTCATGCCATCATGAAATAAGAACAACAACCAATCAACAATAATAACATTATCCAAGACTAATAGTCAATAACCAATAACAATATTGTTCACCCGTTGTAATCAAACCTGTTACAACTGAGTTGAACCGAAGACTACAGTTACCACTCACCGATATCCCCGATCTCTGAACTCAGTAGTCTTATATCACTGAGTTTCCTTCTGCTTATCTGAGAACACAAATAATAACAAATTAGTAACTCATCCCATAATCATTATTTTAACAAATTTATCAAATCATGTAATCCCTAAAGTCTAATCAAATAACTGTTCAATCAGATAAGAAATCAGAAAGTCCCGAACTAATGTTTAAAAACGGAAAAATGCCATTTTCGACCCCTAGATGACCCCGAAAGGTCAAAAACTACCTAGCTAGATCATTAGGCCATTTCCGAGTGACCATGCGAATTTCAACCTAATCCGAGTTAATGAAATTGTCACTTATCCATTACCCCGCATTTTCAAAATTTGCGAAATAATATTTTAAAATTTCAGTTCGCAGGTCTCAGTTCGCATAGTCAACTCGATTCGCAGAATCTCAGTTCGCAACTCAACTCACAGAGCTCAACTCGCTTCGCAAGACGAACTCAGTTAGCAAAGTTCAACTTAGCTCACAAAGCTCATCTCGCTTCGCAAGACAAAATCAGTTCGCAAAGCTCAACTCAGCTCGCAAAGCTCATCTCGCTTCGCAAGTCGAACTCAGTTCGCAAGACGAACTGGGTTTTGTGAATTTCGCTGCTGATGTCTGATTTTTGAACCAATCTTCACCATAACTTCAAAAACCCAGTTTCTAAGGTTTCTAATGCTCAAATAACATCAAACAACAACTATTAACACCAAGTAACCACATAACAAGCTTTAATTTCATATAATCACTCAATACCTCAAGAACCCATTTTATAAACTTTAAAATCAAACTCACCTTTTAATGAAGATAAAAGATAAGATGTTGATAATATAATCTGATTTCCACAAGCTTGAATCCAACTCAAGTTAATTGTAATTTTTCCTTTGATTACTTTAAAATAGTTTGGTGAAAGTTTTAGAGAGATAAAAAAAATGAAGAATTGGGAATTGTAAGTTTGGTGAGGTCGGTTTATACACCAACCAACTCACTGTTGGTTCATTTAATATAATACCCCTTCTAATCCTATTGTCTGGAACCTGAAAATACCCGCAAGACAAAATATTTTATTTTACCGTCAGTTTCAATAATTTAAAACAAGTGATATTTTACCAGTCACAATAAATCCTGTAATTCTTTTACCTTTTTATTTTCAAGTTAACCAAATAAAAATTTATTTCCCATTATTTTAAATAACCATTTATTTCTAGGTCCAGGAATAGGATATTACACTATACATCAAACTAAAATTTTCTACTTCACTTATATTATTATTACTACTCTTTTACAACCAGTACTTCATTAAAGCAACAATTTAATAATTTACTATTTCTTTATATCGACCAACCTCTATTTCAGCAATCACATTAAATCTTTCTGGTATTTTGGTAGCCTCAACAATTCCATGTGAAATGACATAATATAAATACGATGATCAAACGTTGTTATATTATGTCAATCACACTTTTTTCTCAGGCTATTCGATACCATCAATTTCCAATGTAATTCCTCATTATTAAAACACATAGCACGTAATTTAAGCAACGGTTAACACATGTAATAAGACATTAACAACAGACACATGATCATAATTAAGTCACATAAATTTTGAATCCAAATTACCACACATACTACTTCATTCTTTTGGCTAATAGGATTTTCATAAATTTCAATAAACTTCATTTTTTTTGCTTATGTGCTTATAAGTGTAAACGTGCATCGAATAAGCAATAAGTTCGAGTTAATCTCATAAATGTAGGAAAAATTACTATATTCTATATTCAAAGGAAAGAAATGAATCTGCATGTAAGGAGGAGGCGTTTAAAATTTTACCCAATTAACGAAAAAGGGAATAGATGAGCCAAAAAAGTTGAGTATCTTGCTTATTTGAAGATTACTTAATAAGCCACTTTGGTTTTAATTTTTTTTTTTAAAACAAACACCCTTTAATAATATGAACTAGCTTAAATAAAGTAACCTTTTCAATCTTAATAACACCTGCACATGCTTTCTCTCTAACAAAATGTACATCAATCTCAAAATATTTAGTCCTCTCATAGAAGACTGGATTAGCAGAGATTTGAATTACGGACTTATTGCGACAAAAGATTTTTAGTGGAAACTTGTTTTCTATTCCAAGTTCACCTGGAATATTTTGAATCCAAATTACCACACATACTACTAAAGCAAGAGTTCTGTACCGTGCTTCAGCTGTAAACAGTGGTCTACTTCTTGCTTTTCCAAGAGAGCAAACAATCTCCTATATAAGTTGAGTAACCTGTTACAGACCTTCTACTAATGTATTACTTTTTGTAAACATAACTCCTTTTCCTGGACTACCTTTCAAGTACCTCAATATTCTGAAAGCTAATTTTAGATGAGATCTTAAGGGACAATGCATAGATTGACTCAAAGCAATGTTCAGTATATGAAATATCGGGCCTTGTATGTGTTAAGTAAATTTGCCAGTAATTCGTTGATATTCAGTTAAATCTATTTAAGGCAAGTCATCTACTTTTGAGTTTAACTTATCAAAATTAACCAGATTAGCCTCGATCGGAGTATTAGAAGGCTTGCAAGTAGTTAAACCAAATTGAGATAACAATTCAAGACAATACTTTCTCTAACAAAGACAAATACCAGAATTATTTTGTAACACCTCAATCCCAGGAAAATACTTTAACATACCTAAACTCTTAATCATAAACTTAGAATTCAGATAAGCTTTAACATACTTAAACTCTTAATCATAAACTTAGAATTCAGATAAGCTTTAAGGCTTTCAATTTCATCAAGATTATTTCTAGTAATAACAATATCATCGACATATACTAAAACAACAACAAAGATTCCATTTTATTTTTCACAAATAATGAATAGTCGCTAGAATTTTGTACTAAACCATTTCCAACTAACGTCCCAATTAAATTTTCATTTCATTTTCTATGAGCTTGTTGGAGCCCATACAAAGATTTAACTTACTTACAAACTTTAGTATCATTTTCAGAAAAGTACGCTTCAAGTAATGACATATAAACTTCCTCATCCAAATTTCCATACAGAAATGATTGGTCACATCAGGTTGGAATAAAGGCCAATCATTTTGAACTGCATGTGAAATAACAGTCCTAACAGTTACCACTTTTACTATTGGAGAAAAGGTTTCATTAAAATCTATTCATTTTCTCTCAATGTAGCTTTTAGCAACTAACCTTGCCTTATACTTTTCCACTTCCACATTTGATTTGTATTTAACTTTATATAACCATTTACAATCAATGTGCTTTCTTCCCGGGGGTAAGTTTGTAACAACCCTATGTTTCATTCCTATATATAGAGCCTCCATTTCTAAGTTCATAACATCTACCTAGTTTTTATCTCTAGAAGCTTTAAGATATGATTTAGATTCAACGGGTTTTTTCAAGTTACTTACAAATCAATAATTTCCTTTTGATAATTTCGAGTAATTTACAGCCTTATCTAAACCATATTTAACTTTTCCTCCTAGGACAAAATCATTTAGATTTTTAGGCACAACAGACTTCTTGGAAGATCTCCTTAAGTTGCTAATTTCAGGATTAGAAGTAGTTTGACCATCAGGAGTCATGGAAGCCATAGGCTCTACATGCTCATCATTAAGAGTTGCTATGGTTCCTCCCAAACTAGTAGACTCATGTAAGTCAGCATTCTTATTTACCTTCAACAACCAATGTTCCTACATTTACACAAACACACTAAACACAAAATATATTGACTAAGTCCTTATCTTTTAATATTTCATTCAGATTATGTCTTATAATATCAACAGTTTTTAATTTCAGTTAATATTAGGAAGAAACTCGCCACTGTCGACATCATCGAATGATGCATTTTCTATCGTTTCACCCTTCAATTCGTTGACCATCTTCGATTTCTTCTTCCCAAGACCACGAGATAGTAGACCGCCAGTTCGAAATGTCTTTCAAGAATTTCCATGCCAAATATGTGATGCTTGAAATATAATGCCTCACCAATTGCAAAATATTTATGGGCCTAAGTGGCCATCACCATATTTGATAAATGTATGATTGTTCATGTCTCGCCATTTAGAAAACAATTGATCTTTATTATGCGGTGTGGTTGTAGTTTTACAATTTTTATTATACATCTCGTGAACTTTGTGCCAAAAGGAGTTGATGATTTAGGAAAATCGCATCCATTAAAATCCCTAACAAAAGTTTTTGGTTTGTATCCTTTAGTTCGAGAAATGAGTTCATTTTGTGGTTGTTGTAATGGTAGTGTTTGTGGTGTTGATTGTGGATGTGCTGGTGGTGACGGTGGCGGTTAGAATATTAGTTGGTATATATTGTTGGTGGTAGGGTTGTTAATTGTTGATAAAGTTACTAAATGTTCATGTGGTAGGAGGTTAGAATATTAGTTGGTATATATTGTTGGTGGTAGGGTTGTTAATTGTTGATAAAGTTAGTAAATGTTCATGTGGTAGGAGCTTTTGTAGATGTATGTTTTGTTGATGTTATACTCTCTCCATTCTACCACAAGTGTTAATATTACTATTTTAGGTTATCTCAAATAATAAGTGTCAACTTTCTTGTTTCAACCAATTAAAAAGAAACTTTAACGGGTAGATATGCTATTTCATTGATAATTATATAGTTATTGTTTAATCCGAAAATTCTGTTCAAAGTCAAATTGAACACTTTAACTAAGACGGGGAAGTATAAACTATTCCCTCCATCCCACCAAAAGTGTGTATATTACTATTGTGCGTTGTCCCAAATAAGTGTCCATTTTCGTATTTCAACCAATCGAAAAAGACTTTAATGGGTAGATATGTTATTTCATTGATTAAAAGTGTAGTTTTGGATAATTCTAATATTGTGTGTAAAGTCAAAATGGACATTTTGACTGTGATAGAGGGACTAGCAAATGGTGGAAGTTTTCAGACAAATATCTAACTACAAAAAATGTGGTGATTGTGAATTAGTATAAGTTAGGGTTGTGACTTGTGAGATTAAACTAAAAGGAAGATGATCCTAAAACATAGGGGTGATCATGGTTTAAATCGAACCTAACAGATAGAACCGATTGGTTTTTGATTTTGAAGAACCGAACCGAACAAGTAAAAAATCAAGCCAAACCAAACTGAATTACTATTCAGTTTAAGCTTACATATATAAATAATAAAAACATTAAAATAAAATCATAAAAGTTGAATATGAAACAAAACTAATTGGCACATATCGTAAGTTCTTAATAAAAGTTTAATAATTTGTAAGACAAAATTAAAAGATAGTTAGAGACTTTTGTGATAAATGATTAATACAGTTAATAATGGTATTTGTATAGATGATAGTGGGAAATTAACTCAATTAATTTGTACACATTTTGATAATATTACCTAAGTATATTACAATTCGGTTAATTTGGATTATTCAGTTTTTACAATGATAACCAAAACCAATCCGGAAACCAAAACAAATATTTGGTTTTGAATCGAACCAATTCAAAAAATCAAATAATCCGAACCAAATAGTCCAAATCAAATTTTCCAATTAGACAATTTGATTTGTCCAAATATTTGGTTTGTTCAAATAGTGACACCCCTACTAACACACCACTTTTTGGTTCAAACACACTATTTATTGTAAAGTTACTATTTTACCCTTAGATATGAAAAATGAAACAATGAGAACATAAATAAACTAACTTATCTCTTCCTTTTTTCTCTCATTATATTCCGGTAGATAAATATTCCGGCAAGTATTCTCTGAGTACCATCACCGCTTCTTCTCCTTAATCACCAAAATTAAAGACTACACCCCAAATATCTTTATTTCTTCACCCCTTACTGAATATTTTCACTGTTCAAACTCTTCAACACCGTAGTCCAAAAATATTTTTTGTTCTCAGATCAAGAGTGTCTGGTTTCCATTTGAAGTTAATAGATGATTATTCCCGCAACAGGCACCATGTCCGGCTACGTAACTGACTCACCAGCTGCGAACTTCATCCCCCCTACGCTTCATATCTTGTTTACATACCACAACATTCTTCAAAATTACGGATGAATGAATATATGGGATCAAAATTTATTTTTCATAGAATCTAGGTTTAAGAACCAAACTACAAGTGGACAAATATGGGTTTAACGGTTTATCATTTGTTGCGGTTTCTTTCTTTTTTATATGGATAAATATATAAACTTGTAAAACAAATGTTAGTAATTATTATTGATTTATGTTGGATTTCATTCATGTGAAAGGAGATGGTTTTGATGGGGTGGATTTTGAGATACAAATATTATTTA
Organism: Pseudognaphalium luteoalbum; assembly: GCA_963422505.1. Classification (NCBI taxonomy): domain Eukaryota; kingdom Viridiplantae; phylum Streptophyta; class Magnoliopsida; order Asterales; family Asteraceae; genus Pseudognaphalium; species Pseudognaphalium luteoalbum. The sequence goes on from OY730198.1 coordinate 80,242,567, forward strand.
CGGAAAGGTAGACTGGGAGGATTCTAAGAGTACATGGTGTCACTTCATTTTTATTGCCATTTTTCGATGAGAACGTCATGCTACCGCCAATGCCGGCATTTCCGATGACGTTCACGTCACCATTTTCGATCAACGTCTCATTCCGGACGGTGAAAATGCAACGTTTTCCTTTTATTATTATTTTTTTTGCCCTTTTCCTTTTTCTTTCTTTCTAATTGTGTTTGTGTTTTGTTTTGTTTGTGTATTTATACGCGTTTGTGTGTGTGGTGTTACAAGACTAAAGTTTCTCCGTAGAAGGGTGTGATTATATTTGAAAAGCGTGGAAAACTTGCTCCCAGATATATTGGTACATTCAGAATTCAATAGGTGGTTAATGATCAGAGACAGTTGCTATAACACCTCAAAATTTGGAACCAATTTTAAACGTTTTTATTTAATATATATACCTTGGAAGCGTATGTCCCAAACAAACATTAATAGTTCACATTATATAAAATCAAATTATTTCAAATTATAATTTATCAACTTGGTTGTTATATAATTCAAAATACAATACTGATTTATTCAAATCAGATATCAGAGTAAACGCACTGTCGTCAAACATTCTATCCAATCAACAGCTTCTTGCTCAGCCCATTAATTAATCATAATCTACAAGAAGTATTAATGTGGGGATTAGCTCAAAGCTAAGTGAGTAGACGTGTAAACAACAGTCTAACTTAGCAATAACAAATTTTACAACAAGATAATCGTAAAAACATAATATCAATGAGGATCGGTGGTTCTTGAGAAACCCTTCTGCCGCGGTGGCTCTCAAAGAACATTTACCGTCAATCTGTATGGCCAATACAGAATAGACCGATAGCTTGGTACTAATTTCATACGACCTAATTTCCTGTTAACGATATGTACTACGAAATTCCTGTCGTCTAACAATAGCAACCAAGCCTAACATCTGGCTGACCTCAATACTCAATGCTCAAAGGCAATATATCAAGTGATCACATATTCACATACTCATCATGGCAAAATATTATACTAAACAATCTATAATAGTAAAACTACGTTTACCCGTTGTAACCAAACCCGTTACAACTAAATCACACTGAAGGTACAGTTCCACTCACCGATACCTCAGCCGCTAACTCAGAAGTCTAATGTTAATGAGTCTTCTCAATGTCTGAGAATATAACAAATAAATAATGAGTTAGTAACTAATTCATAACATACAACTCATTTAATTTGATTAAATCAAGCTACAAATAATCTTCAAGTTATAGTATCACTCATAACTAGCTAATCCAATCATATTTTAAATTTAAATACCTAGTATTAAAATAATAAACAATAACCAATCCTAACAACTCCATCAAATCATAAGTTAATAATGATATACAGCTCAGTGTCCTATATTCCGTTTACATCTTAATCATATTGCACCGGTGCTTATTCAATTGCATTTTGAAATAAAACTTCTCAATATACAACGTTAACATAACAATTATAATCGAGTGGTAAATAACAATTATAATTACTCTAAAAACATATTTACCTAAGAAGGTAAATCCCTCAGGTCTAAGGAATCAGAAGTCCAATCCAAAATGAAATCGGAAAGTCCCAAAACAAGGTCCAAAAACTGAAAAATGCCATTTTCGGCCCTTAAACGACCCCGAAAGGCCTAAAACCGCCTAAGCTCTTAACATAGAGCTTTGTTCATTGGGCCATTTTCGAGTGACCATGTGAATTTCAATCCAATCCGAGTTAATAAAATTTATCACTTATTCGCAACCCTGAAAACACTACTACCAGCCGGGTAAGGGTAGTACCCGTCGGGTACTCCCTTCGTCCCAGCGACCTGCAACCCTGTTCAAACCTAAAAGCCGATTTTTCTTACCCAAATCTCACAACTTAAGTTCTGCTGTTACATATGGCTCAAATATCATCATACAAGCATTATAAAGCAATCTATTAACTTCTTAACTCAATTTCATACAATTCAATTCTTAACCTAATTTCAATCAAAATCAAGTTTGAAGAATACTAATTCAAAAATCAACTTACAACTTATAGATTAGGCAAGATGATGACGATGAAACTTGAATTAAGATCACAGCTCAAGATTTGGTTTCAATCTTTGTTTGTGTGTTCTTAGTTTTAGGTTTTGAAGTTTGAAGTTCAAAGAAATGAACTTTCCTGTTTGGGAAAGTTGCATAAATAGGTCGGCTAGCTTTTCAACCGACCCCATATCCATTTAAAATTAGTCACATTCTAAATCTATTGTCTGGAACCTAAAAACCATTTGTGAGTTCAATTATTTTATTTTACCATCAACTCCATAAATTTAAAACAATCACTATTTTACTAGTCACAATAAGTCATTTGACTTTTTGACTAATTATTCACAATAAACTTAATAAAATAAACAATTTAATTTCCCAACTCATTAAACAATATATTTAAAGTTAGAAAATTACCCAATTATCACTAGGACCATAAAGTGGGTGTTACAGTTGCATTGTGATAAAACTTGCAATCGTTTAAGCTCAGATTATTTAGATCTAATCTAGGATCAATGATAACAAAGATAATAATAATACTACGCAGCGGAATAAGAATAAATCATTGTTATCACAACAAGCCCCAATTTTATTTGATCAAAATAAAATGGTTACACGATTATAACAGGATCAAGAATACCTTGATCTTGAGGCTAAACAAAACTCTAGACGTCTACATCTTTTCTGTGCACACTTTTTCCTACATCCCTAATGTCTCTTTATATAATAGAGATAATTAGGTTTACAAAGAAATCATTACATTATTGTACTAGGAAACTAATTAAAATAAAATATTTATCTTTAGTCCCTCTTGTTTCATCTTTTATTTATTTTGTATCATCAAATCAATAGTTCTCAACACATTGGATCTTCCGCTTGAACTCACGGGTATTCATGACACTTTTAATGTTTGTTACCTGATAAAATGTAATGTAGAGGATCAGTCTCAAATTCTTCCACTGCATGACCTACAAGTTGAACCAAATCAGAACCTAGTAGAAGAACCTACTGAATTATTGGATAGAAAAGTTACGAAGATACGCAAGAAAGAAATTCCCATGGTGTTGGTTAAATGGAAGCACAGTTTGGGAGCAAATCTTACTTGGGAGACTGAGTCTAGCATGCGATCACGATACCCTAGTTTATTCAGACGTAGCGAGATTTTGGGGATGAAATCTCCTTAAGGAGGGAAGATTTGTAACACCCGCCCTAGGGGTCCAGGGGTAGTTTGGTATATTCATGACTTTAAGTTATTGTTTAATATGTTAGAAATAATTTATGTTATGTTTATATGTGAAAGTTAGGAAAAGGGTGAATTGACTAATTGTGAATAGTAAATTATTGTTTGTTTTAAATTAATATAGTTGACAGTAAAATAAAATAGTTTTTCTCACAAATGATTTTTAGGTTCCAAACAATAAGTCTAGACGGGGACTAAGAATTAAAATGACATTGAGTCGGTTAAATGAGGTGTCAACCTAATATTCTCTTACTTTCCTCAATTTCCCTAACTTTTTTCATCTTCTTACAGAAATCATCATATGAATCCATAATTTAAAATTAGAGCAATAATAGAGTTGTGGATTGATTCTTGCATCAACTTATTATCATCATCATCTTATTATCTCCAAAGTGTAAGTGTTTTTGCTTATTAAGTTTAATACATGACTTTGATATGTATAGGTTATGGATTATACATGAAGTGATACTTATAATGAATGTTATTGATATTATAAGTTGATAGTACTTTTTATTTGCAAAATTGGTAGAAGCAGGAACTGAGTTTATTGTGTTTTTGGTTTAGTAATTCAATATTCCGGGCTGTTGAAACTGGGTTCGCAGGTCTGCAGAAAATATTAAGGTCGCGACGCGACCAACATAGAAACGCGATGCGTTGTTTATAATTTCGCGACGCGATTAATAAGATTTTGCGACGCGATTTGTTGAACAGCAGCATCCCAGTTTCTGCAGTCTTGTTTAACTTTGTATGCTATTATAACACCCCTCTTTTAGTTACACAATATTATATTATTTTACTCGGAAACGTATATTATAAAATACAGTTCATTACTCTATATTAAATAATGTACATAAACAGTTTACATATTAAGATCACACCAAGTTAAAACTGTTTAACAATTACTTAAAACGGGGTATTATATTTTACAAAACAAGGTTTATACAAAACCATATCAGAGTCACAAGTCGTCAAACTTTCCCTGCTGAAGCATTCACTTCCTGACCACCCACATAGTAAACAAAATCTGCAGGAAGTTAAAGTAAGGGATTAGCACAAAGCTAAGTGAATAGATTTATCACACACAATTCAACTTAGCATAATAATCTGTTTACATCAAATAATCGTAAACACATTCTTTTTCAATGAGGATCGGTGGCTCTTGGGATATCATAATACCCGGGGATTCCCAAAGAACACTTAACGTCAATCTGTATGGCCAATACAGAATATACCGATAAATATTGGTTATTAAACTCATACACACGTCTCAAACACAACAAATGAATCAAAACCTGTGTAATTCATATAATAACCAAAAAGTCCAACTACACGTTGACCTCAATAATCTGATACACATAGATTCACATATCACGTAGATTCACAATCAATAACACAGATTAACCATCGTATAATCAATCTACGTATACTTGTTGCAACCAAACAGTTATAACTAAATCAAAGGGTGAGTTCTAAATCCACTCACCGATACCTTTATCTTCACAAACTCAGATTCCAGGTATCACTTATCTTTTGGAGGATCAGACCGATAGAGAGGATGTTACAGCTATCTATGTCATTCAACCCAAAGTGTAGGCAATAGTAATAACATGTTATATTGATGACTTAGAATCATATATTATCTTAATATGAATAAAGTTAGATTGAAATGAAGTAATGAAGTTGGTTATTATTAAGCTAGTATGAATGTTACTCACAATTTGGTTATTGTTGTTATGTTGATGATATATGTATTGATATTAGTGACGCAAATATGTTTTACTAGCTAAAGACTTGACATATAATGTTGGCAACTTTGTTATAGTTTAAGTACATGTGATGTCTAAGTTTGGTATTGGTCAAGCCACATAATGCTTACTAGTTGATATTATGTACTTAAGTTAAGTTATAAGTATTATGAAGTGAGTTACTGATTCGTTATTTGTTATATTCTCATATCAACTGAAGACTCAGCAACATAACACTTTTGAGTTTGGAGATTGAGACCATCAGGTGAGTGGACTTGTACTCTCAGTGTAATTTGGTTGTAACATGTTTGGTTACATCAAGTAAACGTAGGTTTTACCGTTGATAGACTATTGTCTGATATGATTTCCATGAGGATTATGGAATATTAATTATGTGATATATAGAGGTTATTTGTGGTTGGGCTTAGTTGCTATAGGTTAGGCAATATAGGATTGTGAACATTTGTTGTGAATATATCCTATGTTGAGTAAAGATAGCAATGAGGTATCGGTAATACCACTGTGATGGCCTACAGTTGGTTATAAGTGTCGCTTGGTGGGCCATCACGGCTGAGGGCGCCACAAGGAACACCGATCCTCTGTGATGATAATGTGTTTAAGTGTTATTGGCTGTAAACAGATATTGTTATGCTATGTTAGACTGTTAGTACTTGTCTATTCACTTAGCTTCGTGCAAAAACCCCACATTACTTCTTGCAGGTTATAGTTAATATTTGAGACTGGGCAAGGAGTTAACTTGAAGGAATGTTTGACAACTGATAACTCTGATGTCGTTTTAATACTTATGATATTTTTTGGTTTATATAACGCCAAGACTACAGTATAATATTTTGTAACTTTAAAAACTGATACATGTATGATGTAATGTTTTGAGATGATGCGACGTCATCTAAGTATATAATATATATGTTGATATATTAATGGACTTTCACTTCTGATATTATATATATTAAAAAATGATTCTAAATTCAGGGGTGTTATATGTCTGTGGTCTGAAAAGGAGTGTGGGAGGATCAGTTCCACACTAAGAGCACACGGTGTGGCTTCATTTTTATCGCCGTTTTCCAATGAGAACATCGTCGGACGACATCCTGCCGCCCCAGAATGTCATTCTCGTCACCGTTTTCTGACCGACGTCTCATTCCGGACGGCAAAAATGCAACGTTTTCATTTTTTTTGTTGCATTTTTTCCTTTTTATTTCTTTTTAATTACGTTTGTGTTTTTTTAGTGTATGTTTATATGTGTTTATGTGTGTGGTGTTACAGGAAGAAGGGGAAGAAGGGGAAGAAAGGGTTGGGAAGAAGAAGTAACAGCTACATTTATGTTTTAATTTTTGTTGGGATTTAAAATTAGATTGGGCCAAGCCATAAAATTAAATTGGCTAAGCCCATAACATTATTATAATTGTTTTATTTATTGATTATTGTATTTATGTATAATTTCTATTTTATAAATTGTAATTTTTTATTTGTCTTAATAAATTAAATGTTATTTAATTTAATTTATTTGTTTTTAAATATTAATTTCTACAATTATTTGCATTAAAAAACAATAAACATAAATAATTAAAAACTCCAAAACATTGTCCAGAATACTGTGAAAACAGTGTCACCACACCACAAAATGTGTTTATATGTGTTTATATTAATTTAAATATTATGTATAATTTCAATTTTTTTGAGTGTGTGTTTATATGTGTTTATGTGTGTGGTGTTACAAGAAGAAGGGGAAGAAGGGGTTGGGAAGAAGAAGTAGCAGCTACATTTATGTTTTAATTTTTGTTGGGATTTAAAATTAGATTGGGCCAAGCCATAAAATTAAATTGGGCTAAGCCCATCACACTATTATAATTGTTTTATTTATTGATTATTGTATTTATGTATAATTTCTATTTTATAAATTGTAATTTTTTATTTGTCTTAATAAATTAAATATTATTTAATTTAATTTATTTGTTTTAAATATTAATTTATACAATTATTTACATTAAAAAAACAATAAAACCAAATAATTAAAAACTCCAAAACACTGTCCAGAATACTGTGAAAACAGTGTCACCACACCACAGAATACTCAGTAACAACATTCTCAAGAACACTGTGAAAACAGTGTCACCACACCTCGTGCTCTTATAGATGCTCTATGGTCTAAAAAGGAGTGTGGGATGATCAGTTCCACACTAAGAGCACACGGTGTGGCTTCATTTTTATCGCCTTTTTCTGACAAGAACATCGTCAGACGGTGTTCTGCCGCCCGACGATAGCGTTCTCGTCATCGTTTTCCTACCAACATCTCGTTTCGGACGGTGAAAATCCAACGTTTTCATTTTTATTTTTTTTTGTCTTTTGCCTTTTTCTTTCTTTTTAATTGTGTTTATGTTTCATTTTGTGTGTGTATGTTTATATGCATTTGTGTGTGTGTGTGGTGTTACAGGAAGAAACAGAAGAAGGAGTAGAGAAGATTAAACAACATTACCGTGCATTGTAAGGGCTTAAAGACCTACAATTTTTTTACGAATACATGTGATAATTATTATTTATCTCCGTATAATTCATTGTGTTTTATTTGGCACTATGATGGAATAATTTCTACAATTAATTATAACAGTTTGTTAACTTATTATATAATTTGGTTTATGTTATTATATATTTTTGCAATTTCAATCATAATTGCATATTTAAAGTTAACAACAGTAATTTATTGGATTACTTACAAATAAACTTATAATTGTATTTTTTTAATGATCGTGCATCACACGGGTTAAAAACCTAGTATATATATATATATATATATATATATATTACTTTCGTGATTATGTACTATAATTCATATTAGGGACCATACATAATCATATTAAAATTAATTAGTATCCTCGTATGATAAAACTCAACTTGAATTGTCAATTTATTTTGGAAAGAGCTTAAATCATTTTTGTTTGATCAAGTAGCTAAGGTCAAACATAATTTTTCTCTCACACACACACACATATATATATATATATATATGTATGTATATGTATATATTATGTATGTATGTAACCAATTGAGTATAGCTCAAGTGCTACCGACACTGCAAATGTCCAAACTCTACATGTGTGATATATATGTAAGGAATTCGAATTTATCCTCAACACATGTGGTTAATTTGTGAACATTTGATTTTGTTTGACGTTGATACTCATAGTGTATATATATATATATATATTTATATATATAATTCATTAATTAAAGATAGTATATCAAAAATATATTGAATAGTAATGACATATAATCATTGCTAATTTAATAAATTTTGTTGCAAAAAATGGTGGATAATTTCCCTCCTAATTTTCTTTCTTAATTAATTTCCCTCCCATAATTTTCTATAAATCACATCCCCTTCAAGAACCCCCAATTTGTTTCCCTCCAAAAACTTTAATTCCCTCTAATAATTTTGGCAAAATAGCAAGGACTTTCATATAATTTGTTGCTAATATAATATAGCAACGATCGTTTACTCGTTGCTAACTTGCATAAGCAAAATTATTTAATAAAAATCGTTGCCTATTAAAGGCGGGAATATTTCATCCAAAAAATTACACTTTAACAACGAATTTGACAACAAATATGTCGTTGCTAATCTAATAATACGATTTTATCCACGCTGGTTGCTAAATTCATTGCTAAAATGCAATTTTGCCAACGAAGTCCGAGTACTTTCTAAAATTTCGTTGGTGATGTCAACTTTTCTAGTAGTGAAATATATATTGGATCGATGCCGGAAATAAAACTATTGTTATACTTATAGAATAAAATTGGACCATTTTATTATTATATATATAGTATCCCTACTTTAAACTCACAACAACCTCAGGTTATTTTACTTTTTTCACCTAGTAAAAAATTGTATTAAATATTTGTGTCAAAGAAAATACAAAAAAGAATTTCTTTTCCTCTGCGAAACCCTTCATATTTTCATATGCTCGACTACTAACGTGCTTTAATCCAATATATATAAAAACCCTCGATTTTAATAATTAATGTTATTTAGTAACCCAAATAATGTGCTCATCGATGAAAATTTTATATATAAAATTTTTTATTTGGTTTTATTGAGGCATAAGTTTTTTTAAAGTTCATATGTTTGGTTTTATTTTCACCTATTTTAAGCATAACTTTAGAACATCTACAGTAGATTAAGCAGTTAGATTAATGGCAAGAGAAGACACAAATTTGGATATTTGGATATGAAAATCGTAACAAAAAAGAGGTAAAATATTTTTCTGTAAGGGGCCTATTTTCTAATCTCACACATGCAACCTCTCAAATTCATTTGTCGTCCCTTATTGAAGAATGCAGAAGGCCCTTAATATTTGAAGAATGCATAAGGCTTTACTATTCCCGTTTCAAATGTCTTAGTTTACAAATTTCCATTTTGTCTCAAATAAGTGTTGGTGATAATATTGTGTTATACTCCCTCCGTCCTATTTCAAATCTCTTAGTTTACTATAGGGTTAATGGCGCATATAGGTAACGAAGTTTACTTATTTTACCGAGTTAAGGTATGAACCCATATTATTACTATATGTTAGATAACGAACTTTCAAATTATATGTCAATTTAGGATAGCAAATTTTTTTTTACTAGTTTAAGTTATAAAATGACGAAGTGTCATCACAAATTTTACACATGGCGTTTTTATTTTCAACGTACGTGGCATTTTAAGAATTGAAAAATCGGCTAAAAAATCAAAATGACTGACTACTCCGGTCACCCAAGGGTATATTCTCTTTTTTTTTGAAAGTTCGTTATGTACCTGAGTAATAAATTGGGTTTATACCCTAACTCGGTAAAAAAAGAAAGTTCGTTGGCGATCTGCGCCGTTAACCCTTTACTATTTTAATTTGACTTGTCCTAAACAAGTAACCACTTTCACATAACAATCAATCAAAAAAGAATTTAATGGGTAGAAATATTAGTAGGTAGTGAAAAGTATGGTTGGTGAAAATTTTAAAATTATGTTAATAATCAAAGTAGATACTTTGTCGGGATGGATGAGTTCTACATTTGTTCAAATTAAATGTAATTTCAATTTGCACATGGTATAAGAAAAGTATGATTATTATATTATTCACCAATAAAATTGTATTTTAGTTTCTGAAAAATATATTCATCGGTTATAATTTAAAAGTAGACATCTTTATAAGATGGAATAGAATGTAAGCGTTAATATTGAATTTGAAACGAAGAGAGTAATATCCTAGGTAATTGAGATATATATCCACAATAGTGGAATGTTTACATTGAGTTTTCAGTAATACTAAATAGGCCTACTTACATAGATCTAAAAAATAGTCTTAAACTTTTGATTGGTTGGATTTTTTCACTCTCATAATCTCATCTAATCAATTTACCAAACTCACCAATCAACTCCTTAGGTCTATATTTAGTCCCATGAATTTAGGCCTATCAATCATTTTTCTTTTCACAAGCATATATTCCTTGCATTGTTATTACTTTTTTACCAATATCACATATACGATCTTATTATAAACACAACTTAAATAGTTAGATACATACACAACTTAACAACGGACCTTAACAACGATCCAAACAAATAACTTCAACAATATAGTATGACTTCAAATTTAATTTAGGGTTAATAATGGTTTAATCCCCAAACTTTCACATTTTTTTTGTTTTAACCACTTAAGTTTTTTTTAATTATTTAACCCTTTAAGTTTCAAAAATTTGTGGTTTAATCTCCGAAGTTTAACTTTTATAGTGATTTCGCCCTTTAAACTTTTTCTAGTTTAATCATCAAACTTTCAAAAAATTAATAGTTTAACTCTTTGAATGGTTATACCAATAAGTTAACGCAAACTTAAATAATTAAATCATAAAAAGAACATGAATGATTAAAACGAAAAAAAAGGTAAAGCTTTTAAGAATAAACCGTTATTAACCCTTTACATTACTTATTCCTTTAGCATAACGAATATAAACCAGTAAAATTATATATTAATGATATGATCAAACCTTTATCGGATCACTTGGCGGTTGATGCATTATTAATCCAGACACCGCTCTCGTTGCAAGGAAAAAGCGTGAGCCGTGGGCATTTAACCTTCTCCAAGGAAGTCATTGCTGGAAACAAATCCTGCAACTCTCTCCATTCCATCTTCAGTTCATCCAAGTACTTCAACCGCAATACCTCAACTTTGTTCCACCTTTCTTTAGGCGGAATAGCCGAATCATCCCACTCAAGAGTGTCTTGATACTGACCGAGATCCGAGAACTGCCCACCGCGAATGTATAGTTTCTTTAATCCCTTAAGGCTACCCGGAGTTAGCCATCTTGGTGTTACATTGTGTGGAAAACACTTAAGATCTAGTTTTTCAAGTCGAGAACCTAATGTCGAGTTATTGAAGGCATTCATTCTTCTCATTGACCCTTCTACCCATTTTTTCTTAGGAATGAGGTTCATTACTCTTGATGAAATCTTGATTTTGTTTTTCTTTTCGACTGTTTGTTTTGGCTTGTCGTTTTGGTGCTTTGATTCATGGCCACCCCACAAGATTGTTAGCTTACGGAGTGTTTCAAACTTTTGTAACGCGTCAAGATGTGTTTCTTGAGGGAAGTCTTTCATATGTGTGTACATGCTGAGTTTTCTTAGGTTTTCTAGTTTTTTTAAATCTTGAAGTGTGCATATGTGTCTTCCTGGTGAATCGACGACGACGAAACCTTTAAGGACTTGAAGAGATTCGAGAGTTGAAATCTCTTTTGGTATGTCTTTTAGCAAGTAACATTCAGACATATCTAAATGTGTCAAACACTTGAGTGAACCAATAGTGTTAGGAATTACCTCAAGATTGTGGCAAGCTCTAAGGTCTAGAATTGCAAGACTTCCAAGCTTCGAGATCGAATTTGGAAGCACAGAAACCCTCGAAACTCCTTGAAGGCTAAAGAACCTCACGTGATTCATATTGACTAGACTCTCTTCGAACTTGAACTCTTCGACTTCAATATGGTGAGCAGCCGAGCTTTGCCATCTTCCTAAGAAGAGAACATGGATATTTTTCATCCTCAAAAACCACTCAGGCTTAAGCTCGAGTATATCATCCTTAACATTAAACACCATATGAAGCTTCTCCCATGCAATCCCTTTTGATAGCCCACTACCCATCAAACACACCTTATAAGATCTTGTGGTGATAGCTTTTTTCTGGTAGCAATAGTACTTCTTATTAGTAACTATCGTCTCTCCATTACGATCGACAATCGGTATATCTTTGTTAGGGGGAAGAGCAGCAAATTGAACTTGGTTCCCATCCGAATCAACAAAATCGATGGGTTCTGATGTGGCTTTCCGATCTTTATCAAAGAAATCGAAAAATTCTCTTGGGTCACCAAGGGGATATACATTTGGTAGATCTTCAGGGCTTTCAATCTCATCAAATTTTCCGAAGTCTTTTGGGTTACCATACTCATCAAAATCAAAGAACTTTACTTGATCAGCGATCATAACCAATGCCGCACGAACCATGGGGTGCATTTTGCAAACAGCTACGTAACGGCTCGGACTTTTTGAGGTAGCAGACTCAATGAAGTCCTTCTCCATAAGCTTTTCGAAGAACCCATTAGCATAATCCTCAGCAGTTTTTCCAACATACAGATCGTCTTCTCGAGGAGTTAGCCCTTCTGCTATCCACCAATAAACCATTAGCCTTCTACTTATGGGCTCGTTTTCAGGAAAGACTGAAAAACATAGCAAACAGAGCTTCAGTTCACGCCCAAATTCTTCATCTCCGAGATCATGATAGCGTCGTTGTATATCTTTGCAAAACGGACTCTCTTGGAACAATTTGTCATGCAGCTGAGGCATTTTTTTGAGCACCTTAGCGGGAATGTTTCCTCTATTCTCAATATCCGATCGTTGGTTCTTTTGTTGGTCAATATCGTCATATGTCCTATATTTTGCCGGGATCTGTAGTTTCAATTTTGTAACTGTTTTTTTAAGACGTTTGAGTTCTTTCAGATCACACTTTTCTTTTTCTAAGCTTTCGTACAGTTTTAAGGCATCCTTCGCTGCTTTCGTTATTCGCTCTTGGTGCTTTCCAAGTTTTGGAGAAATTTTTTCAATAAATTTGAGCTCTTGATCAATCAAGTTCACAAGATATTTTCGCTCTTGCTCAGACGTGGTCTCACTTGGGCTAGTATCCTGGTTAGTTTTTTCATTAGAGGTTTGATTAGTGCCATTATTAGCTTTCGACAAATTCGCTTGATCCACCGCGTTAGAGTCTTGGTTGGCGCTTGCATCCTTTGTGATGGAATTGTTAGTCGAGTCATGAGTGGGGATTGTGGTTGCTTGCTTGTTCGCATCTGAATCAGGAATCTGAGAGATCGACGGTTCAACGTTGTCAACTGATTGGATCTCAGGTACTGGAGGTATCGGTTGTATCTCAGTTGTTGATGAAGTTGTATTTAAATCTGAATTTGGGGTTCCATTGGTGGAAGTTTCTAAGACAGTGGTTGGTTGGACTTCAGGTGGTGTTACATTGGTAGCATGTTTATTTGGATCTGAATCAATGGTTTGATTAACGGTAGTCGTTTGGACAGCATCAGGAGATGTGGTTACATGGGCATGAGTGGTAGAAGTTTCAGTTATGATAGTTGATTGGCTTTCAATTGGTGGTGTGTTTTCGTGGTTACTAGATGCTAGTAATGTGGAAACTGGATTAGAAGATGAATCAAGAATTGGATTTGGGGTACTATTAGGCGATGTGGCAACTGGACTAGAAGATGAATCAAGAATCGGATTTGTGGTACTTTTAGGCAATGTGGCAACTGGATTAGAAGATGAATCAAGAATCGGATTTGGGGAATTGTTAGGCAATGTGGCAACTGGATTAGAAGATGAATCAAGAATCGGATTTGTGGTATTTTTAGGCAATGTGACAACTGGATTAGAAGATGAATCAAGATTCGGATTTGTGGTAGTTTTAGTTGAATCAGTTGTGGTGGCGTCAACTTCAGGTGTAGAAGAGTTTTCATTCTTGGTTGCAACTGAAGTGGTTGTTTGATTGGATTCATGAGCATTTTGGACTACCGGTGATGATGATTTTTCATGGTTATCAGAGGTGGTTGTTGAATCTTCGTTTTTGATATCTTGATTGTCTATCGGAGTGTTGGTAGCTTGTATGGGCTCGTTAGGTTGCGTCGCAGGTAAAGAAGAACTTGTATCTTCAGACATAACGCGCCCCTAATATGTAAAGTTACATAATGTATCAATATTAGATTGTTAATCATACATCAGAACACACTCAAGTAATCAAATTAAACAGAGCAAAAATATGATCAAATCCTTGGTAAGAAAGACACTAATTGACAACCAGAAATAGGGAAATTTCTGTTGAAATAACCAAATAAAAATAGAAGATGATGGAGCTAACATGAGAAATACCAACATATATATAGTTGATTGATGCAATTCTAATTAACATGTCAAAAATACATACAATTTTCCTTTATCATTTCCATAGGTCATTGAATCAGTGAAGAAATCAATTTAATAGAAATGTGTGTGTATATATTATATTTATATGCTTATGTAAAAAGAATGCTTAATTAATGATTTCACCAATAGGGGTCTTATAATACAAAATGTGCTGTGATACACTTTTTTAAAAAAAAAAAAAAAAAAAATCTCAACGCACAAAAAATGGAAACCGTCAATTTGAAAACATGATGACTCAAATTTATTAAAAATGTAGCACTGTTTATCTTAATATTATCATTGGTTAATTATCTGATCTAAGTTAATTATCTAAGATTAAGTACTTTCAATTTTGTTTTTTTTTTTCTGACCTATTTTTTTAGGGAAATGATATTCCAACCTCCTATTTGATAAATCTACCAAAAGTATGCATTAACATGTTATAATGTACAACCTGTTTTTGCATCTTTGATAGATTTATCAAATTAAATGTTGAAAATTATTTATGTCTAATTCCCCATGATAAACAAAAACTTTTACCAACGGAAGCCCTAAGTCCTTTCAATAACATTAGATAACTGCATTAAATTAAGTTAAATATTCCTTTTTTACACAATAATCTAATAAAACTAAAATTTGTATTTAATACAATCAAACATTCCTTTTACAAAATATTTATTAAATGAAATTTAAAATCATTAAAAGAAGAGAGTTGATGAATACAACAAAAAAATTAATCGATACACCAAAGTGTACAACACTCAATACACATAGTACAAGTATGAAATATCAAATTATTGGTGTATGAATCATATTCTTTGTTTTTATCAACACCTTTATTAGAAACTTTAATTGTATTTATGACGCCTAACTATTCATTATTCAAAGCTCAAAGCCTTTTTTTTATCAATACCCAAATAAATACAGGGAATGTATGTATAATTAGGAAGTTTGGACATAAAATAGTGCCTTGAAAAAAAAAGTGACAAAATGCGTTTTTAGTTATTTTACACTCATATTATCATGGGTGGTGATAAATACAAAAAAAAAAAAATGTGATTCATACATCAAAATATGCTATAAAAACAATTGTATAGTGTGGTGCATTGATAATTTTTTTTGTTGTATTTCTCTATTATTATTTATTATTATTCATAGAGACAAACACATAGAAACGAGAAATAACCTGGTAATGGAAGAGATCACCTCTTCCTATCAAGTGTTTGATGGTGTACTTTGATCAGTTTTGGAGCAAAGGGTTATTATTGGATGCTAAGATCTTAATAATATGGGATTCTAAATGGGGCAAATATATAAAATGAAATTGAGAATAAGAATCTTTGAATGTTGCAAGTTACGACCCACAACTTTAGTTTGATGTTTTTCCTCATCGTCACTCTATCCTCATCATTATTTGTTGAACTAAATATAATATATTTCCTTTTTTTTATACGTTTCTTAATAATTGGCACATATGAAATAAAATTTGTTGAAAGTTACGGTGTTTAGAGTTTGCTAGTGTATCCGACTTTACACATGTTTACAGTTTTTATTTTATTAATTTATCTATATCTATATTATAATTATAATACATAATATAATGCATGTTGGTATTTTATTTTTAGAAACTTTTAAGAACTAAGACACAACACTTGCTTATTTAGTTGAGCTAATTTTCATTTTACACCAAAACTTTATCAATATCATATGTTTCCACTTTTTACTAATTAATTTCTTAAATCTTGAACACTACATACAAACAAATTACTGCTATTAACTCATTATCACGGATAGTCATATGATCATCGTTGATTAACTATTTAACCATAAAATAGTATACACCGCTGTATAGCGCGGGTATTACGCTAGTATATATATATATATATATATATAATATTATTTTTTAAGAAATGCAATCCTACAACCTAACTCACATATTATATACAATCATAAAATTCACAAATATAAGCTATCAAGTGAGGCTTGAACCCAACCTCTTAGTTGAAACTTGAAAGGTCCATCTTATACCGCTAATTTAATGATCCTTTGATTATATGCATTCATTTTAGGAACCTAATCTTGTATTTATTCAAGCTTTTAAATCGTATGTGGTATGCATTTAATTAATTTACATATGTACACAAGTTACAAAGATATTGTCAATCTATTTAATTTACATATGTACACAAGTTACAAAGATATTGTCAATTTAAGTAGTCAAAATAAATACAATAGACGTTTACTTCTAATATCTACTATCTACTATCTACTACTTGTATAAAGGGTTATCAATGTTGAGTTTTAAACTTCTTAAAAAAAATAAACTGCCTAAAGTACCCCTCTTATATATCTATAATCATACGTTCAATCTATTCATAACTGTGTGGTTGCCGGCATATATTACTATGAAAATTGAGATTCAATGTAGCATGCAAATAGAAAGGCAAATGTTTTGCCGAAATAGAAAAGGTAAATAAAAGCCAAAGGTATTTAATTGTGGAAATAAAAACATATGAGAACCAAATAATGAGAAGAAATTAATGGAAACTATTTGTTTTTACCAAACATTAAGATATTTCCAATATGGAAATGATTAAGGGTTCCACCATTAAAAATGATAGATCCATCATTATGTACAACTATTTATTTATATTGTATAACTACTTACTGCATTTATTTATGGAAATATCATTTTAATAAGTAGAAATATCATTGACCAATGATCAATGGTCCAGACAGGGACTTGGATGTGTGTTTAAAAAAATTCCATGTTACAAATGAACTCATATGAGGTAAGGAAAAGTATCAATTTGTATTAGATATTTTCTCCAACCATGGTGCGACTATCATAGTCATCTAGGGGTCCTTAAGGGTGGATCAAACCTTATTTAGGAGTGTCAAATCCATACTCAAGAATCACAATCTAAGTGAGAGGTTGTGTTAGCCTTATTTCCTTTCTTGATTGGTGGTGAACCCTCTTAATCTAAAGGATTGGAACTTGATGATAAGAAAGGGAGATAAACAAAGCAATGACAAAAGCTCCGTCAACATATTGTTTATGGGTAGGCAAAACTCACTCTTTATCATCTCACGCCATATGCAACAAAGGATGAGTCTTTTTTTCATTCTCACGATCCACGAAAGCACATACTGTACCACCCAAAAGCAAAAGTCGGTCAAATTGTCCGGCCTTGCCTAGGTGACCGGGTTCTTTTTTTACAACTCTTTACAAGAAACTAATAAAAAAGTAGGAAATGTAAATTAGTGCAATTGGGAGTAAGTTTTTCGGGGCCGTATTTAATTAGTAAGCATTTTTTCTTTAAATATATATAGGTGAGGCATATATAATAATCGCTTAAATTTGTACTCTTTCCGTCCCATTACAAATGTCCATTTTGATTTTGCACGTAGTTTTAGGATTCTCCACTAACTACACTTTTCACCAATCAAATATTAAACTCACCCACTTAAGTTTTTTTTGATTGGTTAAATCTCAAAGTGGACACTTATAATGGGACATCCCAAAATAGTAATGTGGATATTTCAAATGGGACGGATGGAGTATTTTCTAAGTATGATCTTTCACGTGACCCTGCAGTTTGAGCGGGAGTAAAGTGGATGTTCAAACTGGAACACAAACATAGAAATAAAATCATATAATTATATTAGAAGAATAATAAGAAAAGAAACTCCATAGTTGAGCACATACAAGAGCCGATCTTTGTCTTCATCTCGGGAGCCTTGAGTCTTCAACTTTAAAGAAGTTTACTAGCAACGCATTTAGAAGAAATGACCGAGAAGATAAAGAAAAGAGATAATTTATCTAGAAAAGAAAAGATTTGTGAAAGTTATTAAGAGATTAAAGATTAGATATTAGACATCGACAATCTACTTTTTTTAGGAGAATTGGGAACTGAGTGAAAGAAGATTTCTTTACTAAAACTAGAAACGATTTGGAAGATTGATACTTAAGATTAGAAAAGATATATAGAGTTGATTTTGATAAAAATAGAAGATTTGAGAAATAAGAAAATAAACAAGTAAGAAAAACAAAGAGATACGAATCATACGATTGACATTGAAAAGAAAGTAGAGAAGATTTGAGTATTTTGTAGATTTTGAAAAAAAGAAGAATGAATATTGGAAAGAAAATAAAGAAGATTTAGAATAACAAGTAATTAAAGAAAAAAATTTGAGATCTTTTCTATAAAAAAGAGAGTTTATTTTATTTTTATTATTATTGTTATTTTATTATATTATATTTTTCTTGCGATGAGCCAAAGATAAATAACTAAATAGAAAAAAATAAAAATAAATAAAATAAAGCATAATAGGAAGACAGAAATAGAGATGATTTGTAATTGGCAAAAGGCATCATGAACCGAGGTTATCAAAAAATGAAGAGTTAAGAGACGAGAAGTAAAGAAACAACATCGGCACATCCAACAACAGAAGCAAGATTATTTTGTTTTGTTTTGCACTTGGAAGCAGATTTTATTTGATTTTGTTAACAAGAATACATGAATGACAACTAGGTTAGCCGAAAATTGACGAAAGAGATGAAAAGATGTTGAGAAGATAATTCAAGAGTGTTAGAATGGTGAAAGATGACTGGTGACCATAGGGGGCTCACCACCGAGAGGATCAGACTGCATACCATGTTGGATAATGAAAAATGTCAGGTATAATGTATTATTGATCAACTTTTATAGAATACAATGCAAACCTAATAAAACCCTAACGGACTCTAACCCACAATCGGGCTTGGGCCCTATAATCAAATATCATGTAACAATATATAGGTGAGGCATGTAAATCGCTTAAATTTGTATTTTCTAAGTATGATCTTTTAACGTGACCGCTATCCAGCTAACCAGATCGCTATTACATCTATCCCTAAATTTTTAGCATAAGAAAAATTTGGCTTCTTTTTAGCATGAATAACATAACATCATTGGGGATTTTTACTTTATAAAATGGTTACTTTGATTGTATTGTGCTAATAAATTTGTTCAAACTGGTAACGTATAGTTTTAAAAGGGCAGGATTTATATTTTCTCTACAGATTTATTTTATTGTAAAATATTTTCTTTAAGAGGGGAGGATTTCTTTAAAATATTTTCTGTAAAATATTTTATTGTAAAACAAATTTGTTCAATATTTGTTTGTGAATTAAAGAGCAACTCTATAAAGACATTTTATTCAAAAAGTGGAATATATATATGTATGTTTGATTTTGAAATGAGAGTGGGATCAATCTGTTTTAAGAATATAAGATTTTACAGTTTAGACCGCAATTTCTTTTCGTTAGTATCCTTGAAAAGGTTAAACATGTTGAGTGTATGTGTTTCTATATTGCCAATGGCCTCCACCAGAAGTTCTCACTGAGTCACAACTACTAAATTGACAACGTCGTTTACATTTTAGTTGGTATGAACTTACCTTGTCTTTTGAGGTGGCAAAATGGTTGGTCAGGTAAACGGGTCAAATTGTTTTCGTTCCTTTACCCCCATTATTTATGTACTAGTACTGCTGCCTACCAATCAGTAGATGGAGAAGGGTTTTTCAATTCTTTCTGCCTATGCAACTTTGTCATCTTAAGCGTTCATTTTGTGGCGTCAATATTTTACAAGTGTAATATCATGCTCGTAGAGTGTGACCCCTTCACTGTCCTTAGGCGGGGTAGCTA
Source organism: Pseudognaphalium luteoalbum (assembly GCA_963422505.1). Lineage (NCBI taxonomy): Eukaryota > Viridiplantae > Streptophyta > Magnoliopsida > Asterales > Asteraceae > Pseudognaphalium > Pseudognaphalium luteoalbum. Next base: position 80,262,794 of record OY730198.1, read on the forward strand.
TAATATAACCATCTATTATATCTAAAATTTCTCTCTCTTTTTTTTCTTTCACGAAGGTTGCTGCAGGACAGATTGCTAGCACTGGTGTGGTGGCACTTAGCTATGTTCCGAAAGAATCTGAAAAGGTAAACAATGTATACCTTATAAATATTACTGCTTGTAATTTGTTAATTACAATTACTAGCTATTACATCTATATTATTTCCTATTGTTGTAGGTTTCATTGGCATCTGATTTAATGTACAGTTACATGTCAAGAGAGGTCCTCTGCTAGCATTGGCTATGATTATGTTCTTCGAAAAGTCATTTTACAAAGCCCATACTGACTTTCGTTTTTCATGTTTCATCATTAGAATATGGTTTGGTGATTTGCATCTAACTTCGATATTAACTAATCTTACCACCAACCTTGAGACCAAGAGTTTTTCCACAAACTAATTTTAACCTTTTATTCGAGAAATGGAATCCCGTTACCTGAACGCCTAAGGAGCCTATACAACTTCATCGGAATTTGAATCCATCTATATGACCAAGATGGCCAACTCAAAAATTGGAGTCTAACCAATATAGAGCTACTTTCTTTTAGTAGATGTCATCCCCCAAAATAGAGTGAGAACTAGCCCTTTGAGGAGCCCTCTAAGCTATCTAACTTCTTTGAGCTTAAACGTCTACACATTGTTAGTTCCGTAGTTAAAGTAGCGGAATGTCATACTTGAGTTGGGTATCCTCCTTTTATCTCTTTTCTTATTGATCAGGGGTTGTTTATTTTTTGTTGTTGTTTGCATGTGACGTTTGGATAAATGTATTAGTAACTAGTGTTGTTTAAGTAAATGTATTTTTTTATACCAAAAACATGAAGTTAAATGATTCCCTTCATCCCAACACGCAGTTTAATAAAAACATACTCACTACTGCTTTCTCTTTCTTACTTTTTGCAGAATGACAGTTTTACCCTTATTCAATTAATTACCGCTTCTTTAAAAGTTTGTAATAATAATTTTAATGAAGGGTAATATGATAATCACGATCAAAATTACCTATCAATTTTTGAAAGTAGACAATTAATTTAGGACGTCCGTAAAAGGAATACTGGACTATAATTATGGGATGTAGGGAGTATAAAGTTTGAACAAGAAATGGCGTATTCAATTTCTGTTGGAGAAAAATGTATATTTATCATTAAGTGCCCTTTTTTGTTAAGGGTTTCGTATTTCAGAAAAAGACATTCCTTTTAGATTAAGTGAAAAAGAAATAACAATTTATCTGTCTATATTATCCTTTTAGATACGAAGGTGTGGGGTACCCTCCAAATTAGGCTAGTAAACTAGCGGAATTGTTTTTTGAGTTGCTTATATCCCTTTGTTATCTTTTCTTATTATTATTAGGGTAAAAGCTATAAATTGGTAACGTACTCTTGTTTTTGTCTCAAAGTGGGTAACGTAATATATTTATTACCAGTGTGGGACACAAACTCTTATATTTTGTTTCAATATGAGTAACATGGTATGTTAATAACTGACTTCTTTGCACCTGTATTACATGGTACTGACTTGTATAATTACTTAATAACGTGACATTTCACATAGAATAATTATTTGATGATGTGGCATTTCACGCAGGATATAATTACACATACATATAACTAATATAAATTTAAAGCTACGTGGAATACCAATTTGAGTAACATGTATATATGTATGTGTAATGATATCCTGCGTGGAATTCCACGTAATCAAATAATTATCCTACCTGAAATTTCACATCATTAAATAATCATACAAGTCAGCGCTACGTAAGTACATGTGCAAAGAAATCAGTTACTAACATACCATGTTACTCATATTAGAACAAAGCATAAGAGTTTGTGTCCAACATTGGTTATAAATAGAGTATGTTACCCACTTTGAAACAAAAATGAGACTACGTTACCAATTTATAGCTTTTACACTTATTATTATAATTATAATTATAATTATAGTTATAATTATAATTATTTTTTAAATTTGTTATCATTATTGTTATTAACTTTGTGATCGTTCTCTACTTTCTCCGGTTCTGTCGATATCAACTTCATTGTGTTTTTCATTTGGTTTACTTATATATACATAATTAATTATCTTTTTCTAATTGTTATTTTACACTAACAAATGAGTGATTTTACCTTAATTCGAGTAAATGGAATCCATTACTTAAAAGCCTATGGACCATTAACAACTTTGTCGGATTTTGAGTGTTGTGCTTTGAGCTTGAACTTCTGCATATAGGCAAATTAAAGAAGTGGGATTTCTTACTTGATCGAGTTTGGTGTTCCTTTTATCTTCTTTTTTGATTATGTTTTCTTTGTTAACTTTGTGATTCTTCTAAACTTTCTCCATCCTTGTTGATATCAAATTCTTTGTGTTCTTTATATGGATTTTTTTTACTTATATACTTCTACTATTGCGATTTTTGCATTCCAAAAAAATAAACTTTTCTCGTAATTTACGAAGTTGGAATCCCGTTAGTTGAAAGATTAAGGACCCCCCGTTACAACGTGTTAGTTGAAAGATCAGTGATTATTTCAACCTTTTTCCGTTGTTGAATTTACATTTTAGAGGTTTAGTTCGAATAAGATCAGCTACTTAAAGGTTAATAGCTTAGCAAATAATCTTTAGGATTAAACTCTGAGAAGTGTATTTTAAGTTTTTGCAGGTGAATCGCCTACGGAAAAATCTAAAAAGTCTAAGAATTAGTTAAACCATTATCAGTCCTTTATTACATGTAATTAAACCAGCATATGTGTAGTTACAAGGTACAGCCCTACAATATTATTAATTCACACAAATATTTGCAATAGTGTATAAAATACACAACTATAAATCATTCATACATTACAAATCCAACTGATCTCTGATATAAAAGTGGTTTTACCATCTATATCTTCATAATCTTAGGGTAACCTTTATTTATGAGTAGATGCGACACACCTAGAAGTGTAGTTTATTTTCCTCTGTAACTGCATGTAACAACAAAACAGTGTATTAAAAAACTTAAACAACGGTATAACAGCTATGTTGTGGATCTCAGAACTCTCAACATTTGGCTCATGAGCGGTTAAACCTGCCAAAATCATGTAGCCTACTTTGCCACTTGATGATAAAATTAACCGGTTGTGTAAAAAATGTACTCCATTATATGTACACCATTATATATAGATAAAAAATGTAGCTATTATTATTACATAAACAATGTAATTAAAATTAGATATGACGTTAAGGTTCAAAAGACTGAGTAGGCATAAAATGCGAAGGAAAGTAAAACGGACTTTTTATCTATAAGTTGAATTATTAGTACCTGAGGCCATGATGTGTGTCGATTCAACTCTAGTCTACAATTGCATCTCTGAGTTGCAAATTTGGGCATTCATAAGTATGTATTGATGATGGTGGGAAACTGGCGCCTATGCTTTTCAGCATCGGTAGGTCTTCAAGATACAGTGTGTTTAACCATGTTTCCTTGTGGTCGATTTCTGTAAATAGGGTCTGTATCTTCTCACACGATGTGACCTCAATGGTATGAATGTGTACCAATGGTGAACACGAAGAGATAACATATTCAAGCATTGCACAGTTTTCCAATTTAAGAGTTTCAAGATTTATAGATTCTTGCAATTCCTCATTTCTGGTGCATAAGTTCTTCATACTAGTCGCACCAGAAATCCATAAAGTCTTCAAACCTCTTTCAATTTCAAATTTTCCCTCAGTCTCTTTCAGTTTCGGGCATTCCCAGATTTTGAGAGTTTTTAAAGATGGAAATGAGACGTTGATGTTCTTCAGTTCTGGGAGTTCCCACAGATGCAATGCTTCTAATTTTGGAAGTTCACCTCCATTTTCTAATAATGACGTTATCTCGTCACAATATTTGATTTGAAGAACTTCAAGGTTGATTGGCAGCCATGATGATGTAAAAGCTGTTGTAAGCTTTGGACAGTTATCCAAATACAAACTCTTAAGACCGTTAAAGCTCCCAAACGGTTTCTTTCCGTTATATATACTTTCTAAATGAAGATTATTAGAAATGCCAAAGTTCTCCAAAGGAAATTTGAAACAAGAATTGTCATTCTCTTCTGTCTCATTGAAAATGGTGACAAATTCGTCACACCTTTCAATCCAAAACCTGTTTATTTTACTAAGAATGGAAGGATCAAGTCCAGATGGCAAACCCTTTAGCTTATAATCAACTAAAAAGACAACATTGACATCACTGATTATGTTCTCGATACCATTTGGGAAATGGTTGAATCCACGAATTTGCAACAACTTGTTTTCCTTGTATTGAGTAAAGTGAGAAGCTTGGAGGTAGAGATCTTGAAAGATAAGGTCATGTCTTTGCAGATATCTATCCCCAGTTTGACCTTCAATCTTCGCAGGAATTGCACATAAATGGTACGGTCCCAATAGAGTCCCATTTTTCTGAAGTTGTAGAAACTGAGAGCCACTGTGGAATACGGGAGGTTTGTCATCATCAGACAATAGACAGATGTTCCATTCGTCTTGTTGGTTGCTGTCAGCCTCTAGAATTGGAAACTCTAGGTAGTCAAGATGATGCAGTCCAGAGATATCATCAGGTAATTTTGGGTACTCCTTAACTTTTTCATCAGGGAAGCCTTCAACCATAGAACAATCTTTGAGAAGAAGCTTTTGAAGGTTCTTGGATTTGGTGAGATTCAGTAGACGTTTGATTGATGATCGAGAAAGATCCAAAATTTCAAGCTTATGAAGTAAATTTAGATCAAGCTCAGTTTCTATGAATTTGCAACCAGCAAGTGAAAGATGAGTAAGGTTTGTGAGTTTTGAGATGGATGGTAAATGTTCAACCGAAGTGTTAGAGAGGTCGAGAATTTGAAGTGTGCTTATATTCTTCACGAATTCAGCTCTATCAAAAGAAGTGACACCTGAAAGATTTAGCTCCTCAAGATTCACAAATGACACATTTATTTCAAGATTCTGCAACTCTTTGCAATTCTTGAGTAATAGCTGATATAGAGTGCTTGGATTGGAAAGGAAAGGTAGGGATTTGATCTTTGTTTCTGAAAAATTGAGCTTTTGAAGGTTTGTCATGGACTCGAAAGACTGATTTTCCATGTCTTCTAAAACGCTACACTTTGAGGTATCAATTATCTCCAATTTTTTTGAGGATTCAAGTGACGGTAAATTTGTTAAAGACTTGCATCTTGATAGAAACAGTTCACGCAGATCTGAAAGCTTGGAAAGTGACGGTAGACGTGTAACATTGGTATCTGAAAGGTTGAGGATTCGAAGATGTGTCATTTGGTCAAAGAAACCTTTCTCAATCTCATTCAGATTCGAACCTGAAAGATCAAGTACCTCAAGGTTTTCAAAGGATTCAATGCATGAAAGTCGTTTCAACTCAAGGCAATTCTTTAGATATAGATAACGGGGTTTGGAAATGTTAGAAGGCAGACGATCAAGAAAAGTTCCTGATAGATCAAGGGTTCGAAGGGAATGTAAACTCTCTAAAGATGAATCATGAAACTCTTCGAATTCTTTTGAACCTGAGAGATCAATGGTTTGGAGACTAGTCAATGAAGTCAACCCTCTTAGTCTCCCTAAACCAGTACATCCACGACACAATAAATGAGTGAGGCTTCCGATGTTTTTGAGCAATGGTGTGGTTGAAACAAGAGTTTGAGAAAGATTGAGGGTTTGAAGTTTTGTGAATTTCAGGAAGTTTTTGTCAACTGTATCCAAAAGGATATTACCAGAGAGATCAATGACCATAAGATTTTCAATTTTTGAAATACTCTCAAGCTTTTTCAAGCGAGGACAATCTTTAATGATTAGCCATTGAAGTTTATGAAGATTATAAATGGCCCCAGGTAAAGTGGTGATTTGGAGTCCAGAGAGATGAAGACTAGTGAGATTCGACATGTTCCTAAAGAAAACCGACCGAAGTGCTCTTAAAGATCGAGCACCCGATATTTCAAGAACATTCAAAGATTTCAAAGAGTGATCAGGGAGTCTAACGTCTTGCAAATACTCGCAACCTCTAAGCACAAGAACACGAAGCCCCTCCATCATACCCAACGTTCTTGGCAATGATTTGAAAGTGGGATTGAACAAAGCAAGAACTTGAAGTTTCTTCTCAGATTTAAGGAAATCAAGCATGACTTGCTCAGTATGGGTTCCATCTAGCAATAAAGTTGATAGATTCTGACCACTATCACTTGATAGCTGCTTCTTACGTGTCCGAGGTGTTTTCAACATTCCATCTACATGTGTGATTCTCCCAAAACGTTCTGCATCAGAAGTAAACAAAGTTGCCAAACCAAGACTCGGATTTTCATCAACACACTGATCATATAAATCATCAATGTTTATAAGTGACTTATCCATGAAAACATAACCATCTTCTTGGCCTTTGAGCACACCACAATCCATAAGTTCAATCAAAATAGCATGACCCTTCTTGTATAAGTTCGTCATGCTACCAAAACCTAGAAATCCTTCTAAGATCCAGTAAGTTATTAGTTCACTGTAGTGTACACTTCCCGAATCACGAAAGAAATGGTGACCAAGCCACCATAAATCTTTAAACACGCCTATCGGCAATACATCATGTTTCATGCATAATAACTTGCTTACATTATACTTTTCAGATGCTTTTTCTAACTCCTTGTCTATAACAGATGACTCTCCAAATGGGGCAAAGTGGTTCAAAGCTTTTGCTAACATTATTACGGTGCCAGGCAAATCACTATTAATTTTTTCGATAAACTTTTTACCTAGATCGACCATTTGGGGATCAACTCTATCTATCAATAAAGAGTTGGAGAGTTTTCTAGATAAAGCTTTAACCTCAAAACTTACAGTATCATCCCTCTTCACTCTAGAGATTAAAACTGCTTTGAAATTTAGTGTAGGCAACTTATTTTTCCAAAGTCCCAAAAACTTATTTTCATTTTCACTTTCGGTTTTGCCATCTAAAATATCATCCAAGATAAGAAGTATTCTAAGCCCTTGAAGTTTCGTCCTTATCTTTTCAAATAATTTTTCCGAGGTCTCTACCTCATCATCATTCTTTTCTTCCTTATCATCGTCCTCTACCTCCCACTCCCCGGGATTGGAATGTAAACACAATTGTCGAGCAATGCTCACAGAGAGAGACTCTTCGGTATACTCTATGCACATAAATGCCCAAAGTGTGAAATGAAATAACGACCCTCTAATGGCAAGTTTACTTGCTCTCTTTGCCATTCGTGTTTTCCCAACTCCCGTGGGCCCAAAAATATTTATAGTCTTCACTTGTTCATCTTGTAGGGATTCATATATAGCTTGTTGAATTGAATTAACCTCAAAACTTATAGTATCTTCCCTCTTCACTCTAGAGATTAAAAGTGTTTTGAAATTTAGTTTAGGCAACATATTCTTCCAAATTCCCCAAAACTTATTTTCATTTGCAGTTTCAGTTTCGCCATCTAAAATATCATCTAAGATAACAAGTATTCTATGCCCTTTAAGTTTTGTCCTTATCTTTTGAATTAAATTTTTCGAGTTCTCTACCTCATCATCATTCTTTTGCTCCTTATCACCGTCCTTAACCTCCTGCTCCCCAGCAGCGGAATGTGAGTCTAACTGTTGAGCAAGGCTCGCTGAGAGAGACTCTTCAGTGTAATCTCTGCACATAGATGCCCAGAATGTGAAACCAAATAACTTCTCTCTAATGGCACGTTCACTTACTATCTTGGCCGTTCGTGTTTTCCAGACTCCCATGGGCCCAAATATATTTATAATCTTCACGTCTTCATATTGCAGGTGTTTATATATAACTTGTTGAATTAGACCCATATTTTCCACTGCAACACCAGTATTCTACAAGTGTAATATATGAAAGCTAGTAAGTTGGGGAAATTTGACCAAAGAAATAATGATAACCCTCCCCAGGTTATATGGGCTAAAGGTGTCAACATGGGTCTGGACATTGTTAATGGGTCAAAAACGAGTTTGACTTGATACATATCATACTGTAATGTAGAAAAATTGGGTCAAATCGGATTGAGTTAAATCATAAACATTTTTGTGGTCATTGTTTCTACATAACTAACACGTTAGTTATGATCTCAAAAGAATATAATTATAAAAATAATCTGAAACTGTTCTATATAAGTAATTTGCATAAACATACGCGTTTGGTAATTCTCAAAGCATTTGGGTGGTTCCCTTTTAGCTTAATTTGGGTGGTTCCCTTTTAGAAATTCAGTTGTATGTATTTAGTTATATAAAAAATTTATACGATACCAAAACTTTCAATTATAGTTATTGTATATCTGACTTCATATAAATTGAGTTATAAAATAGTGATGTGGCACTAGTTTTGATTATGTGAGGGATGATGTGACAACTTATATAGTTGATATTTAATTAATGTAATTTCATATTACATCCATGATACGTATAAGAGCAAAAATTAAAAGTTAGATATATATGAAAGTCGTTTTCAAAGTATATAAACAGTAGAACTTTTGGTAAAACTGGATACATTTTCATACATCTAATACTGAACTAGTATATTTATTGCGAAATAAAACAACAGTACAAATCGATGATCGTTGTCGTATATTTTGTTCGTGCTCGGTGTAGAGTTGGGAACTTGACTATATTGGATTTATAGTAAAATAAAATGAAAGAAAGTGAGTGAATGAATGAGTTAAATTGAAAATTTAATGAATAATAAAAACTACAAAAGCTAAATATGAAAATGTTAGAAATTAAAATTACTGAAAATATAAGAGGTACATGTTCCATAGTATATTGTGTGTACAGATAAAAAGTTTTATCATTTAATAAACAAAATTCATGCTGTTTAATTGTGTGTAACATCTGGTGAACTTGATAGAAAATGAATTTTACTAATAATACACAAAATATCAAATATATGACACGATAACTAATATTTTATGTGTCTTATTTTTATTCTTCACATTAATATTTTGTTTGTCGCAACAAGATAATCTACTTGCAAAAAATAGTTCTTAAAATCATGTAACTCTCTACTTTACCATCATTTTATTATTACCATCATTCATTTACTTCATAAAAAAGTTCAGTTAAACTTGTTATATATATGAACACAAAAAGTAAATCATTTTACAAATTCAACAAAATTTGTCACATGACAATATAAACCGGACGGATAGAGTAGCGAAACTACAACTAACAATACTATGTAAGAGTTTAAGTGGGGAAATACCTGAGAATCCGAGGTACTTGCTTTAGCCATTTGAATCTCCAACTTATAGAGCTACAAAATTGATACACAAAAACGTTACACATTACGTAAAATCAATGTTTTCAAAACCGTGTGAACCGGCCGGTCGGACCGGTTCAATCAGAAACCGGAGGTCTTCTGAGCCGTTCAAAACCGGTTTTTACCAAGGTTTGCTTGTCAACGAACCGGGCAGTTCGGTCATAACTGGACGGTTCGACCGGAAACCGGACGGTTCAACCGGGTTTTGAATTTATTTTTTTAAATTGATTTTGACCAGTTTTGGGGCGGTTCGGTCGAACCGGTCCGATCGGTTCGACAGGAATCGGAACTTTTTCCTGTCCGATCCGGTTTTCGATTCTAAAAACATTGCGTAAAATAAATATGCCACTTCAAACTTAAAACATTATAGATTTAACCTAATGGAAAACAACCAATAGCATAATTAAATTCTATTAAATTAAAAAACATTATAATTAATAGGATATGGTTACCACTAGCGTCTATAAAGTTCAAACTTTTCGGATATTCAAAATTTCAGATGAAAAAAATTGATAAGTACAAACAAAAACCCAAAACAATATAATACACAATTAATCAGCTAGATACAAATTTGAATCTTTTCATATAATGTGTTTGCATATTATTTGCCTTAACGAAGGCGTACGCTTGCTAAAAAAATAACGAAAGTAAAAATATCCAAAATATGGAAACTGTTAAAAAATCTCTATCCGATCTGAACTCTGAAATTTTCAGATATCAAAATTTAAGATGTTTTTGCATAGGAATTTCGGGTTTCGGAGGATGATACTTTCAAAGACCCCTAGTTATCACTATCTTCTACACCATCCGTCCTAAAATGTTTGTCACCAAACAAGAAACACACAGTTTAAGAAAAGTGCATTTATTATTGTTGACTGCAAATAGAATTTCAACTTTACAGTTTTCAAGTATTTTGATTGGTTGATTTTGGAAGTGGACAATAATTTTGGGACAAACATAAATAGAAATGTGACAAACAATTTGGGACGGAAGTACTAAATGCTTGTAAATGTTGATGACCACGGTGTTATATTTAAAGCATATACCTAACTACTTAGACGTACATTGTATGTTTTTTGGTGACGTATTACTTATAAAAGGAGTCACGTGGTATCTTTACGAATTGACACATTACCAAAATACATACAGTGACAATAAATAACAAGTTTCTTACCTATAATGTACGCTCAGATAGTTATGTAATATGAAACCTTAGTTAATTACATTTCCAACAAGTATTTAATTTTCCAATTAAGGAATGAATATTAGTAACAATTTGTAAGTAAATTTAAGGGAATATTAATACCTGTGAAACTAACGGTTTCCGCTTCGATCTTCTTTTTTGTTTTCTATTTTTCTGAATTCTAAGTGTGCAAATGGAATTTAGTTTATGGGGTATTTATAGGGCTTAGGTATGGCGTCAACATGACAAAGGTCAACTTTATTTTGACGAGTACATATCAAGTGTTATGAAGAATAACTTCTTTGCTTTCCAGAAATATAAAGTTAGAGGAAGGAATGGATAGTGGTACAACGTGCATTAACAGTTGTACCAGATGTATTCACTCTTGTATTATGTAGAGATGCTTATACTTTGTGGAAAGCATAGGATAACTTGTGGTGTTAGGTAAAATGTCCAAACAGATGCAAAGTTCAATCTTTAACCGGTTGCGATTTTGGGGTTGGCCTTCAGACTCGCATGTAGCTCGTGTGGCTTCTTTTAGACATGTATGGGTAACTCGCGTGGTTTCGGAAGGAATGACTTTATAAAAAAATCAATCATAATTCTCGATATGGGTATACACTATTTCTATTGAGCCGCTTGATCAGCCTAAAGCTAGTGTACGTTAAGTCGCTAAGCGTTGCCTTTCAAAAGTTTTCCGTAGTAGGTTATCACGTTTCATAAATGATAATATAAGATTAGGCAAATGGCCCGAAAAGGTAATCAAGTTGTCAAAAGGACTCACATTTTAAAATTTCACCATAAAAGGATTCAAATTGTCCAAAACGTTCAATTAAGGGTATAAATTACCGTTTTATTTTAAAAACGTGTCATAAGAGGATTTAGTATTTTGAAATCATGCAATAAAGAATTAATTTTTTTGAAATCGTGTGATAAAAGGATTTAACACTAAAAATAAAATTTGGGTTTAAACACTCAAAAAGTAAAATTAGTGTTTATATCATATGTTTTCAAGGTTAAAAATGTCACATAATAGTTAAATATTTGAGATTTAAGCTTCGCATTTCCTAAAACCGATCAAAAAATTGAAAGAGAAAAAATGTAAAAATAAATACACCTTTAATTGAACTTTTTTGACAACTTAAATCCTTTTACGGCGTGATTTTTGAAAGTGAATCCTTTTTGAGCATCGACAAAACTCATATTCCCTTTATTGTCAAATTTTGACAACTTTGTTACCTTTTCGGGCCATTTGCCCAAGAAAAAATGAATTATTTTTGCCCCCTCTATCTAGATTTCCTAGTTCCGCCTCTGATTATAAGATAGACACCACTAATAGTCTAAACTTAACGTTACATTATTACAATAAGCACTAATGAAATAGCCTATCATATCCTAAATTAAGCAATCAGTATGTTATCGAGTTTGTTATAAGTAGTAACATAATGAATGTTAATTAATGCCCTTTATTTGTTACAAATACAGCATACTATTGCTGAATTGTTCTGCTTGAAAATTTCTACGATGTAGACAGTTAGACACACTTATAATATAGGAAATTACAGTGAAAAAAAAAGTTTGAAAAAAAAATGCTCAAAGCAAACCACAACTTCTATAACCCTCGTCAATGTGTCTCTCAATTATCATTTCCTTTCACAACTCTTACAAAAACGAAATGGAATGTGGTATGACCAGGGAAAGTGCAAGCGATTAAATGTGACTTCGCAAGAAGGACATAATGTTGATTTTATCGATCACTTATTAGTGTAACGCGACGATATACATATATATATATATATATATATATATAGGGTTATGTTCTGGTGAGAACAAAGGGATTCCTTGAGGATGGAGAGAACACATCTTAGTCATCCATTTTTTTTATCAAAAAACCTGATTTTGGAGGTGACACTTTTGTAAATACTTTGAAGCTTGATTTTGGAGGCTTCACATCACCTTTGCTCATGTGAAGTTTTTTTTTGTTTAGTTTCACATCATTTTGCTCATGTGAAGTTTTTTATTTTTTAGCTTCATATCATTTTACTCATGTGAAAGTTTTTTTTTTAGCTTAACATCATTTTGCTTATGTGAAGCTTTTTTTTAGCTTCACATCATTTTGCTCATGTGAAGTTTTTTTTTTTCTTTTAGATTCACATCATTTTGCTCATTTGAATATTTTTTTTTTACTTCACATCATTTTGCTTATGTGAAGCTAAATTTTTTAGCTTCACATCATTTTACTCATGTGAAAATTTTTTTAGCTTCACGTCATTTTGTGAGGTTAAGTTTATTATTTTTTTTCTTAAGATTAGTTTATTATGCTATAAATTTTTATTTGTATAGGTTCTCATAGTTTTAATGAGATTAAGTAAATATTTTTTTTTGTTAACATTAGTTTTTGAAGAGATTAATGTTTGTACATATTAATCCACTACTTCAAACATTGTTGTTAACAAAAATTAAATAAAACTTCACAATGTTATAACTATTGTGAAACAAAAAAATATATAAACTTCACCTAGCAATCTTTATGTGAGTCCTTCAAAATATTTAATTTACAAAAGTGTCATCTTTAAAATAAGGTTTTTTGATTAAAAAAATGGTGGGATGAGATATGTTCTCACCGCTCTCACGGAATCCCCTTGTTCTCACATGATCCCAAGTCTCTCTCTCTCTCTCTCTATATATATATAGGGTAAGGTTCCAATGAGAACACTTAAAAAATAAGAACGACTAAGAACACCTCAGAAATGCACAACTAGCCAACAAAATCATTCAATCCACACTCATACATATCAAATATGTGTAGACAAATAGATTAGAATAGATGCAAACTTTCAAAAATGCACAAAATCGAAAAAATCATTGATGCACAATTACAGAGATAATCGTGCATCAATCTTGTTTCGATTTTTGTGCATTTTTAGACATGTGCATTTGTTTATCTTTGCATATTTGAGATGTATGAATGTTAATCTAACTATTTCAAAAAGAGTAATTGTGCATTTGAAGCGTTCTTAGCCGTTCTTATTTTTAAGGTGCTCTCATTTAATCCAAACTATATATATATAACTAATAAGTAATTTTGATACAATCAGTTCACTAGGTGAATATTTAAAAAAGACTGGTTCAGTTCATTTTATATGTTGGGATGCCCTATTTTTAGAGCATACGGAGTGTGGAAGCAAAAAACAGCCTTCACTACCTTGAACGCTGGCGGCCAACGTTCACGACAATCGTCCAGTATTTAAGGTTGGCATTCATGATCGTCGTGCCATCCTACAATGAGGCAAGTCTTTATCTTCTTTTTTATTTTGTTTTCGTTTTCAAAAATGAAATAATAGAACTTGAAGGGAGAAAAGGTTGTGAAGGGTGAAGAAGAAGAACGAAAAAGAAGGACTTGAACGAGTAAGGAAAAAAAAAGAAGATGGGGTTTTTATTTTCTCTTAAATTAATGGGTTTGGCTAAAATAGGTTTAGCCTTTTTTTTCCTTAATTTTAATAAATGGGTTGGGCTTTTATAATGCATTTGATATTTTTTTTTTTTTAATTTATGTGTAATTTATTTATTTAATTTGTTAAGTTATTTATTTGTTTAAAGTTTAATATTATTTTTATAAAAGTGCTTTTATTATTTTTGTGTTAATTATTATTTGATTATTTGCAAAAGAAAATATTAATTAAATAATCAACTGAACACTAAACTAAACTGAACACTGAACTTCAAGGTTAACCAATACCTCACTTCAGTTTCAGTGTTTTTGTTCTGTTTTGATCTGAACCTAAGCACAGGGCAACGAATCCCTATGCTCTTATTATCATTATCCATTCACGTTTTATAAGAAACCCCACGGGGAGTGGGGAGGGCAAACCCTCGCCGTTCAAGCCCTTGAACGTCAGGACTGACGTTCACCACATCCTGTCCGCGTTCAATTCCGGCGTGCCAACTTGAACGTTGTGTTCTTTGGTATTTTCCTTCATTCTTTATTGTTTTTAATTTGTGAATTAGTATTTGGAGCATAAAACGTATATTAGTTTTAATTTAATAATAAAGATGACGATGAGAAATAGCAATTTGAGTTTTGAGGATAGCCAGCTTCTACGTTCTGCAGTCAACAACTCAACGAAAGAGATGAAGACACATTTGTTGGACTAATATTGGGTATGTTGGGCTTAAATTAAGTTGGGACTTTTTTAATATCTGAAGCCAATAACTTTGTTTTCAAAGTAGGTGCATATATTTTACATCTATTAAATTCTATAGTTTGGAATTTATTAACTTTTATTATTTAAAGCCCATTATTTTTATTTTAATTTAAGGTATTATTTATTTTAATCCAACATTTATTTCTCCTATTTTATTTATTTGTTATGTTTAATGTATTTTAGTTATATATAAATTGTTTTGCAAAAATAATAATTATTAAAATAATCACTATTACCTTACTTTTCAGTTTCAGTGTTGAATTTCAATGTTCAATTGAAAACTGAAATGAACACTGAGCACAAGGCAACGACTCTCTATGCAAGGGATATTTTTAAAATATCTGCCCAAATACATAAGGCTTAAGGTTAGAACTTAGAAGCAATAATAATTAATTGGTAGGATGAAAAAGATGATATAATCATAAATAATCATATGGCGGTGTGTTATCCTATAGAGCAACCCTAATGAATAAAAGTTATTAAGAAATTTATTGCTTGCTACATCACATTTTTATGAAAAAGTTTTTATAAAAAGTTTTGTCTTCAATGACAAAAAGTTTTGCAAAGCTTTTTCTTTTCAAAATTCATACACATAAACTTCTAAAAAAGCTTGTCATGGAAGACTTATGATCTAACAAGCTATGACTTAGAAGTCTTTTAAAAAAGAAAAGCTTTTGTAAAGCTTTTTTACAAAAAAAAAAAACTTTAGTAACAATGGCGGATGTTATAAGGGGAAAGAGAACATACAATATGTTCCTTTAAATCTTTAGAGTTTGTCTTAGAATTATCTAGAGTCCTTGAAGTTTTCACACTTTTGGTTTGAACCTCATATATAGAAATCTGAATTTATATTAATGACATGATAAAAAATAATGGAGTTGGTTTTAAAAATTTTAATTGTTATCTTTATTGTTTCAGAGTTTGCTATAGTTATTTTCTAATTTTTTATTTTTTTTGCAAACGGTAATATTACGGTAGCATATATATCCATTTTTTTTAATCGATAAAACAAAGCTACATTTTATGTTATCACAAGGTATGATATTTGCCCCCAATAAAAAGAGGTTCAAGATCCGCCCACTGTTTAGAAAAAGATTTCATTATAGATGCTTTAATAAACAAATATAAAATAATATTGAGGAATTCATAGTATGTGTTTCTAAATAAATCCGACAAGCTTAAAAATTAGAATTGTCAATTGGAAACATTTGTCTATTTGATATCGATTCATCGTGATTTGAATAAGTAAATGTATTCTGTAGGTCGGACTTTCAATTTATTAATTATTATATTTTATTTTATTATAGACTAGCTTAAGACCCGCAAAATTTGCGGGTTGACTTTATGATATGTCTTATACAGATGCGTTATGGATTTAATAAGTGTTTTAGTGTTGGTGTGCGGTACACCCATTTGTATTGTTTTAATTTTAAATGAAAATGTGTAACGTCCCGAATTTCATAAGTTTAAAACTTTAAATATACAATTTTAATTGTATAAGTTAGCGGGACTAACTATGTAAACTATTTTATGTTTACGGGACTTGTAATATTATGAAATAAGGAACTAAATATGTCAAGTGTGAAAAGTTGAGGGGTTTAATTGAAATTTGAAGTATAAAAACACTGCTTCTGTATTATTCCAGCTCATTACAGACACTGCAAACAGAAAACCACATATGTGTTCCTGTATGAGTTGGCTCTTGAAAGAAACAAGAATCATCATCAAAGATTAAGCTAGGGTTTTGAAGATTAGAACTTGTGACCCTTTTATAATCATTCTAAAGTTATGATTAACACTTAATTGTGTTTAATTTCATGTTATGTATGATAGTGATTCAAGAAAGATAAAATCTAGACTCATGAAATTTATAAGTAATTGGATTAATGATTAATTGATGTTTTATAACCACTTTTGAGCTATGCTCTATGCTTAATTCACGATTTTAAATTAAGTTGTGTAAACTCTAGATTCTTAAAATTAAAGGGTTAATGGCTTAATGAATTATATATGTTTCATACACATAATTAAGTTATGAATTAGGTTTAAATGATGTTAATTTTTATAAAAGAACTCATAACCTTGTGTTTATGAGTAATTGAATGATTTTGATTATGTAAATGATGATAGTAATTGGTAATTAATGAAATAATAATAATTTGATGAATGAATTTATCTAATTAGCATGTTGAATTATATTCCTTGTGTAAAGGAAATGAAAATCATGTATAAATGGGTAAATGATATATGATGAATATGATTATAGACTAAGAGATGATGCTTTTGATGATTATTGGTGAAATTGATGATGTGATAATGATAATTACCCATGTATATATGATTATGAGTGAAGTGTATGAAACATATGATGAGATCATATGATGAAATTAATACTTATATAATATGATACGAGTAATGAATTGGAGGTTGAGTATGAATTGGATATAGGTGTTAAGTGAATTAACATTATGTTATATGATGAATGATTATTGAATGTGTAATTGATATGTGTTTATATGATTATATGAATAGTAGGGTTGTTCAAAGTCTGATACCTAATTTCACTATCCAAAATCCGAATCCGAAATTTCGGATATCCAAAATTTTGAAAATCCGAACTCGGATATCCGATTATCCGAAAAGAAACATCAATCCAAACCAAGAAAAGAGAATTGTAGAACAAAACAAAATCCAATAAACTTCTACAGATCTATTTCTACATATCTATTTCAATCATTTTCGATGCTTCCATTCTCATCATCACCATAAAAATAAGGTTTTCGTCTCTCTCTCTCTTTGAGCCCCTATAATCGCCGATGACCAACAACCACCATCATCACCGAAGAGTCGGCAACCAACAGACATAGCACCAACAGCTACCAACACGCTCCACCACACTTGAATCGAGACCCTCTCTCAGTGTATTGTTCTGTCCGATACTGAAGGGACAATCTAGTTGAATGAGTTGAAGAAGTATGGTGTATGATCTTGGAAAGGTGGAGATGCAGATGATCTTGGAAAGAGAATCAAATGAAGAAATAAAGTGAGGAAGAAAAAAAACAAAGGAAAAGAAATAGGCGTGTATTAAATTAAGTGCAAAAACAAAAGTGAATTAGGAAATTACAAAATTGCCCATGCAGTACCTAACCTATTATTTCCCCAAACTAATAATACTCTGACAAAAAAACAAAGTTTCGGATAGTTCGGATATTCGAACTATCTGAATTTTCTGAAAAGTAGTATCCGAATCCGAAAAATCGGATATCCGAAATCCGGGTATCCTAATTTTCGGATATCCGAAATTTCGGATAATTTCGGATTGGATTTTCGGATAACGGATTCGGATACGGATATATTTGAACACCCCCAATAAATAGGTGATAAAAGTATGCCAAGTGTTACAAGTGATTAATTGTATGGGCTATCGCGAGGTAAGTTAATGGATGACGCTATCACCCTTTAAGTAATGCATATTCCATTTACTTGGAAGGACCGGTAATGGGTATGTCAATTACTTGATAATCTTGTGATTATATACCGGGGTATAGGCCCGAAGATGTTAATTCTTGCGGGAATTAGCATATGATATTATGGATCCTTTATATACGTATGTTGTGAAATGATATTGATATTACTACAAGTGATGCATATTCCATTGAACTAACGTTCTTGATGTTTGTAAGCAATGGATATGTCTATGACTTGATGAGATGATTGATAACCCATTTCTTACTAAGCTTTATGCTTACTCTATTATGTTTATGTATTTTTAGGTGAGCAGTGTGGGGCCTAAAGGGCTTCGGGTAAAAGATCCGAAGGTTGCTATTGGTGGAGCTTGTTGCTTTGTTGGTAATAAGATATTTCTCTTAATCATGCTCTTGATGTTGATGTCACCCCTTTTGTAAAAGAAATATTATTTTTGACACTTGATGGTAGTAAATAGAAGGCTTATGGTCAAAGTCAAACATTATGAAATAAGAAAGTCAAAGTGGTCAATGAGTGGTTGTATGCTCATTGATAGTTTTGTAAAAGTCAATATGGAAAACTTATTGTAATTGGTGTAAATATCATAGTTTCATGTGAAATTGATGTTATAAGGTTACAATGAAGTTTCAATGGTGAAATTGACTTAGTTTGACTTAGAATAATCAACGGAATATGAAATGGGTGATGGAATAGTGGTTATATGGGTTGAAACTCAAACGGGTCGCTAAAGTGCCATAATAGGCCACTTAATGGTTAAACGGTTAAAATGAGTTGTGTTTTGGGTATGATAAATGTTAATATGGCTTTTGATGTCAATTATGATAATGAAAATGTGGTAAAAGTGTTAAGGTCTGGAGTCAAGTGGATTAGAAGTTGATGTGTCAACGGAAATGGTAAAAAATGACCATAAAGTGGTCATAGGTCTAGATTTTGATAAAATGTGAATTTGAAAAAAGTGTAAATTGAGAAATGTTTATAATCACATAAGAAAAGTACACGCCAAATTTGGTGGTCTAACTCTTAACGAGTAAAAAATTATGCGTGTGCAAAGTTCATATTTAAAATAGAGTTGTGCATGCTTGACTCTCGGGGAATGAGAGTCATTCCTGAGGAATCCGAAGCAAAATGCTAACAACATGCCTGATTCCTGGGGAATGGAGTTATGTTGGTACATTTAGTGTGTCAGTCAGTTGGTCTATCGAGTTGTAAGTGTCGTTAGTTATGTGTAATAGAAAAGTCATTTTTGTATTTAGCGACACTTAAGTTTAGTAGTAGGCGACACTTGCCTTAGTGACGCATAGCGACACTTAGGTAAGTGACGCATGAAGGCGGCCACATGCGACACTAGCCAAGTGACGCATGTCTGCCGAATTCTTTTAGTATAAATACAAACCTACGGGTTTCAGGCTAGGGTTGACGAAACCCTAGCACCATTTGTCGAAATAGCATTCTTGTAAACAATCTGATACGTTACGTTTATCAATACAAAGTCGTTTTTGATTCATTGATTAGATTTCGGTTTGTGTTTACGTGATATTTATGTGATTGTTTGTTTCCGCCATTCAATCATTGTTATCAATCACTTAGATCCACAGCAAGGGGCACTCACAACTAGTATCAGAGCCTCAAGGTGGTTTGATTGACGTATTGATCACGTATTTGCTTGTTTTCGGTTTGCTTCATGAAGAGAATCAAGAACAATCGAGTTATTTGAATCAATTAGGTGTTATGCAGAAGTTTTGAATCAAGATTTACATGTTTCGTTCGATTGGGATCGAAGAATTTACTTTAGGTTTACGAAAATTCGATTTTTAGGGTTTTTGGGACTTCACAGCCGTTTTTGCGTCACTCGCAGCGTCACTTCGAGCGACACTTCGGGTGACACTTAAGGTTTTGCCGACACTCAAGTGCGTCACTTTGTGCGTCACTTGTGTGGTATACGACACTTGTCTCTAGTGTCGTATGTTATAACCTATCGACACTCACATGCGTCACTTAAGCACGTCACTTGTTTGTTACGCGTCACTTCTACTAGTGACACCTGTTACTCTTTTGCGTTACTCAAGTGCGACACTTGCGTGCGTCACTTGCTTGATTGACCGACACTAACCTCTAGTCTCGTCATACGTCACTTACTAGCGTCACTTACTGAGTGTCGCTAGTCCTTGCGACACTTCTGTGCGTCACTTACTAAGTGACGCCTTAGTTACTAATCAGCTTTCTAGTTTTGTTTTAAGCTATTTTTCAGGTTTTCTTTAATGACTGCTGATAAAGAGGATATTCGGGGAATTAGAGAGATGATTAAACAAAATCATGATGTTGGTTCTAGTAGTAAACCTCCTTTGTTCACCGCGGATATGGATTATTGATAGATTTGAACAATGATGCTGTGTAAACAGAGTTAATTTTTATAAAGAGGAGTACCTGCTTACTATACACAACACATGTAAGAATACCTGGTCGTAATATAGTATAGTCTGATAAGTCCGAGTCGAACACGAGGAACTGATGTCAATATTAAATAAATTTGGAATTGTTGCAAATAAAAACAGTAAATAATGGGGGGACGTTTTAGTTCCGATCGAACAATTGACGAACAATTATTAAAAGCGAATTATTAAATGAAAATTAAAAGAAACTAATTAAAGAACAAGTACCTAAATAAAATTATTTAATTCAAATGATAGAAGAAATACATTTGTTTAGATTACTTTCCTCAGAATCCGATTATCACTTTATTGAATTGCTAACATATGGATTTTATTGTGATATGACAAATACTACCAATTATCCTTACAAGATTAATTGATTAAACACAGTTAAGAAAGATATCAAGTTGTTGTCAAAACATTAACAATTCAAATTAACGTTATCCACCAAACTGTCTTCTAAGTTGAACCTACACCGTTTATATGATTTACTTTTGCAACTTGAATCAACAAAGTTTATAACTAATTAATAGTTATCACATTCATTACCGATTATCAACCATTATTGATCCTAACCTATCAAACTCAATATATCTAGTGATAATTCTCAATTAAAATCAACAATCATCAATAATAATCTATCAATAAAGAAATCAATCATAAATCAATAGATCATCACGTTAGGTAATCACCAATAATCAATAATTAAACATGGATCATCAAGTAAACATATAAGCATTCATAAAATCCAATATAAATCCGCAATTCAATACTCAAACCATCATCTGAGTATTATCATCTAAACAAATGTAATAAGAACTTAGTCAATCATATTGTTACAGAAACTTAGATTCCTAATCATAACCGAAATCATAATCAAATGAAAAGGATTTAAATATTCGAACCGAGAAACCGAAAGAATGATTGAACAACCGAAAACCTTTGATTCCTTAAGCTCTTAATCCTTCAAAATGCTCCTGGAATGAGGATAGAATGAGTGCAAAACGGCTGGAGAGAAATGATAAGTGATAACCCCCAAAATGAAGTGAATTAGGGTTTTTAATAATTCTGTCGAAATCAACCATACGCCGTATGGATTAAAAAGCCCAGTAGATCAGGCCCGCGTACTGGTAGTCCGGCTCACACTGTATGGATTGAAAAATCCATACGCTGTATGGATTGAAAAATCCAACTTTTCAACAATTCGATTTCTCTTTTTTTATTCTTCAACTTATTAGCTTCTTTTCTTCAATATTTGCTCGATTTCTGTTTCTTTTCCGATTCAAGCTCCAATTAACTCCTATATGCACATATGAACGAAATCAGTATCTTATTCACACAAAATGTGTAAGAATTCAATTAAACAAGGGGGTAATTAGTACTATAATCTAGTACATTTTGGCGTTCATCAAACATCCCCCACTTGAATCCTACTTGCCCTCAAGTAGACTATCGATTAAGACTTTCAAAAACTTCCAATATGAACGGCAAATAAAAGTGCAAAAGGACTTACATGCTACTTAGCATTTCACAAACCAAATTCTTATGCTAAATTTGCTTCTACTATACAGCTTAGTAATCAAGAAACTCTTCTAGGAAAACAATTTCTCATATATTATTAGGCATAAAAGATAACTCACAATGATTATCGATATTGTTGTCCACCTAAACAATCTATATTTCAGAAATTGAGCTCAACTTATTATTATTCTAGCAGGCTTTTTCCCTTGATTTTCAATAGCAAAATACCCTCATACAACTAACGTGCCACAATTCTCCACATAATGAATATCCAATTAAATCAATCATTTTTCAAACCAAGACAGTGGTGACAGGTCTGTACCTTAGTACAACAGAGCGACATAACTTGGCTTTAGTTTTTCAGTTCATGAGTCCTTTGTACTCTTTTCTTTTTATCTATATTTTTTATATATATCAATTATAATGACGAAAACCAGGTCTGTACTTACGTACAACAGAGGAGACAACACCCAGTATATTCCCAAATGATGATAATCAGGATCCCAAAATTATGGATTATAACACGCTATCATATAAGGATTAAGACTAAGGTCATACCTTGCTAAAAGATCCTCTTAGGATAAATCCTACTTTATGCATTAAATTTCTTAAAAGCTCAATAGCCTTCATATAGATTGCCTATCGATACATCATATGATGAATTATCTAATATTTAAAATTAAGTTCATTTCATCCTTTGAATTCCCAAAGTGTATTACAAGATTTGCTAAACTTTACACAAAAAACATTTTTTAAAGTAAAATTTTGGGCTTGAAAAATGACTAACATAGAATGCCATTTAATTCAATATTTACCATTCATATCTTAAGGACAAACAAACTTCTTTTTCCCCATCCCCCACTTTAAAAATATGCAATGTCCTCTTTGCAAAATAAACAATAATATAGGGAATAGAAAAGAAGTGAACAGAAACTCCCCTGAGCTATCTTCAATATACAAGCTAGACTGAAGCCTTTCAACAACCAGCATCCTCTTCCATAAGCTTTATTAACACAAAACAAAACAAAATAAATAATTACAAAAAACAACGGGTTGTCTCCCGAAAGCGCTTTTGTTTATCACGTCGGTAAGCTCGACACTTTGCTTCATAACTTAATTGAAATTCATCTCCAAATCACGTTTGATGTCTCTCACATCACCATAATACTTCTTCAAACGACTTCCATTTACCTTGAATGTCATACCAGAATGACCTTTCAAATCAACAACACCAAATGGATAAACCTTTTCAACTACGAAAGGTCCTATCCAACGAGTCTTTAACTTCCCAGGAAACAAATGCAAACGAGAACTGTATAAGAGCACTTTGTCACCTTGCTCGAATGAGTTATTTGATCTAAGACGTGCATCATGCCATTTCTTGGTGCGTTCCTTATACATTCGAGCATTATCATATGCATTTATCCTTAACTCTTCTAGTTCCTGTAACTAATCTAGTCTCTCTTTCCCAGCTGTATCATCATCAAGATTGCATTGCTTCAATGCCCAATACGCTTTGTGTTCCAACTCAAACGGTAAGTGAAAAGCTTTCCCATAAATGAGTCGGTATAGCGTGGTTCCAATGGACGTTTTAAAAGCAGTCCTTGCGGCCCATAATGCATCATCCAGTTTATTCGACCAATCTTTCGGATTTCCATCAATTGAACGTTCTAAAATGCGTTTCAAACCGCGATTGGTCACTTCTACTTGTCCACTAGTTTGTGGTGATAAGCGGTAGAGAACTTGTGATTGACTCCATATTTTTTCAAAACTTTCTCCAATTTCGCATTTGCAAAATGCGTTCCACGATCACTAATCAACACCCTAGGAGTTCCAAATCGCGAAAACAACTGGTTGAGGAACTTAATCACCACTCGTGTGTCATTAGTCGATAATGCTTTTGCTTCAGCCCACTTTGAAACATAATCGACAGCCACAACTATATACTTATTTCCGTTGCTCGGTGGAAATGGTCCCATAAAGTCGATTCCCCAGACATCGAAAATTTCACTAACCATAATAGGATTTTGTGGCATCTCATCTCTTTTAGAGATCCTTCCCGTTTGTTGGCAAGCATCACATTCCTTCACAAACTCATATGCATCCTTGTAGACAGTTGGTCAATAAAATCTTGCCTCAAACACCTTCCTAGGTGTGTATGATGGCCCATGATGTCCTCCCGTAGGACCGTTGTGACACTGACTTAGAATCTTTATGCATTCTTCTCCATGAACGCACCTCCTCACCATACCATCAGCACATTCCCAAACAAAAACGGGTCTTCCCAAAAGTAATATCGCAAAGATGAAAGAAATCTCTTCCTTTCGTTGTACTTCATCTCGGTGGGAAGAGTTTTTGTAACTAGAAAATTTGCGTAATCAGCAAACCATGGCAGTCCATTCATAATAACCTTTAGTAAACTCTCATCAAGAATCTCGATATCGAATTCTTGTAGAAGCAGAATCCATCTTAGCAATCTTGGCTTCGCATCTTGCTTGCTAAATAAATACCTCAACGCCGAATGATCGGTAAACACTACAGTCTTTGATAGAATCAAATAAGACCGAAACTTATCAAAAGCAAACATAACTGCAAGCCATTCCTTTTCGGTTGTAGTGTAATTCTCTTGCGCGTTTGTCAAGGTTTTACTAGCATAATAAATCGGTTGAAACTTCTTATCAATCATTTGCCCTAACACTGCTCCTACAGCATAATCACTAGTATCGCACATTAGTTCAAATGGGAGATCCCAATTTGAGCTAATCATGATGGGTGCTGATACTAACTTTTCTCTCAAAAGATTGAATGCATCAAGACATTCTTTGAAAAACTCAAACTTAGCATCTTTGTCCAACAGTTTGTTCATCGGACGAGCCATCTTGGAAAAATCCTTAATGAATCATCTGTAGAACCCAACATGTCCTAGAAAACTTCGTATTCCTTTGATATTTGTTGGGGGTGGCAGCTTTGCTATTGCCTCAATTTTGGCTTTGTCTACTTCAATTCCAACACTTGATATCTTGTGTCCTAATACGATTCCTTCACGTACCATAAAATGGTACTTCTCCCAATTTAGAACAAGATTCGAACTCTTGCACCTTTGCAACATCTTTTTCAGATTTGCTAAACACTTGTCAAAGGAATCTCCAAAAACGGAGAAATCATCCATGAATATCTCCATGCTATCCTCCACCATGTCATCAAAAATCGCCATCATGCATCGCTGAAATATTGCGGGTGCATTGCACAAACCGAAAGGCATTCTCCGATAAACAAAAGTCCCGAATGGGCATGTGAATGTGGTCTTGTCTTGATCATGTGCATCTATCGGAATTTGGAAGTAACCAGAAAATCCATCAAAAAAGCAATAGTATTCTTTTCCGGCTAAACGCTTGAGCATTTGATCGATGAACGGCAAAGGAAAGTGATCCTTGCGCGTAGCATCATTCAACTTCCTACAATCGATACAGACCCTCCATCCGGCAACAGTTCTCGTGGGGATTAATTCATTCTTCTCATTAGCTGCCACTGTCATTCCTCCCTTCTTTGGCACAACATGTATGGGGCTTATCCAGGGGCTATTGGAAATTGGGTAAATTAACCCAGCGTCAAGTAACTTAATGATCTCCTTCCTTACCACATCAGTCACTTTAGGATTTAAACGCCTCAACGGTTGCACCACAAGTTTGAAGTCAGATTCCATGAGGATCTTGTGTGTGCAGTTGGAGGGGCTTATTCCCTTGATATCACTAATCGTCCAAGCGATAGCATGCTTGTGCTCCTTAAGAACCTTCAATAAGCTTTCTTTCTCATTGGCTGACAGCCGAGATGAAATAATTACTGGTAGGTCCGACTTTCCATGCAAATATGCATATTCCAAATGGTTCGGTAAATCTTTCAATTCTAACCTCGGTGGTTCTTCGAATGAAGATTTAACCATCGACACCTCTTCCCTGAACAAGGAATACCATACATAGCAATCCGTGTCTCTGTGATGATCGACACTCCATTTTCCAAAATAGACTTTTTACTCTCCTGCAGTTTGACTCCTTCAGTCTCTAATTCATCTTCGCATGTTGTCTCACTCTCTTCCTCGAGCAATTTATCGAGCTCCTCAATCTCTCGAATAGCTTCAAGACTTCCTGTCCAACCTTCCAGAATCATTGGATCAATATCTTCATCTTCCATGAGACCTTGTAGAAATTCCTCATCATCTGTCATTTCTTTGGCACTCACAAAGTAACAGGTATCATCTACTGATGCAGGGTATTGCATTGATTTGTTAATATCAAACACCACTTCTTCATTGCCTACCCTTAATGTGATCCTTCGGTCAAAAACATCAATCAATGCCCTTGCAGTGGCTAGAAAAGGTCTTCCCAAAATGATAGGTACTTTTGAATCTTCTACCATGTCAAGAATCACAAAATCGCACGGGAAGACAAAGTTATCTACTTTAACCAAAACATTTTCGATCACACCCCTAGGATATTGAATTGAACGATCTGCTAACTCAATGCACATTCTGATTGGTAGGTTCTCCTAACTTGAGTCTAGCATACATAGTGTAAGGTATTATCGATATGCTTGCTCCCAAGTCAGCCAGCGCATTAGTGATGTCTAAACTTCCAATAAGACAAGGAAAGGTAATACTCCCAGGGTCTTTCATCTTCGGTGGTAGTTTATTCTGCATCACCGCTGAGTGTCTCTCGTTCATTGTCACCGTGGTTGCCTCCATCATCTTGCTCTTGTTGGTTAACAATTCTTTCAAGTATTTTGCATATTTAGGCATTTGAGCAATGGCCTCCACAAACGGAATGTTGATGTGGAGTTGCTTCAAGTTCTCGAGAAACTGGTGATAATGAGCTTCATCCTTTCCTCTTCTCAAAGCCACTGGATAAGGTGGTGGAGGTGCATGATTCTTCGCATATTGCTTATCCCTAGCACCTTGATCATCCTTAGTGTCCACCTTCGGGCTTCCAACTACTTCTACCTCCTTCTCTTTTTCAGGTAGAGGTTGAGATACAGGCTTCTTCTCTACAATTGGATCTTCATGAACCTTTCCACTTCTGGTAATCATGGCTTTAGCCTGATCACATGGATTGGTTTCGGTGAATTCGGGAAGAGTTCCAGGAAATCTCTCTTGGAGAACTTTAGCAATGTTCGAGATACTTCCTTCAATCTGCTTAATAGCAGCACCTTGATTTCTTACAAATGCTTCAGTAGTGTCCATACGTTGTCCAGAACTAGCAATAAATTGCTCATTAGTGGTCAAGAACTTTCCCATCATTTCTTCAAGGTTGGTCTTCTTCTCGGGAAAAGGTGCTGCAGGTTGCTCCTTGGTGTAAAGTCCCGGCTGAGCTTGGCGAAACGGGCGATTTCCTTCCTGATAAGGTCATCGGAAAAAGGTCCCTCCACCTTGGCGGTAGTTTCCCTGAGCTTCGCCAAACTTGACTTCTTCTTTCGCTTCTCCAGATTCAATCTCAGGGCAATCCTTGACTAGATGCGATCCTCCACAGTTATCACATCCGACTTGAATTGCATGAACAATTTCGGTTACCTTCTTTAGATCTCTTCCCATGCTGTCAAGCTTAGCAGTGATGGCGGAGAGTCCATCCTCATTGCTAACCAACCTTTTTCTCCGACTGGTTCCATCGTCCCAA
The DNA here is from genome assembly GCA_963422505.1 of Pseudognaphalium luteoalbum. Taxonomy (NCBI): domain Eukaryota; kingdom Viridiplantae; phylum Streptophyta; class Magnoliopsida; order Asterales; family Asteraceae; genus Pseudognaphalium; species Pseudognaphalium luteoalbum. The sequence continues at coordinate 80,290,587 of OY730198.1, forward strand.
AGCTGAGAATGTTTTGCTTGGTCACGAATTGCTTCTAACGCGTCTCTTGGAATCTTCTTCAGTAGAGATCCTTGAGCATCCAACTGCTGTCTTGTTGCACTATCCACTCCTTTGTAGAACACCATCACTATTTGTTGATCATTTAGGTCATGCTGTGGGCACCTATGCATCAAATCCTTGTATCTATCTGATATCGCGTAAAAAGTTATGTTTTTACTACCGATATCTCTCTCATTCTAGAATGATTCTTGGCATTTTAAACTCAAAATCAGTACAAATCAATGATATTATGCAAAGAGGGTCAAAACAAGGTTGCACGATAAAAATCAGACAAAACGGATAAAAAATAAAGATTCCACACACGTTTGAAAATTCAAGGCATCAAAACGAGATTTCGAGACAAAAGTGCCCATCATCAACATTCATCTCACCCAAGATGTTCGTTTTCAAATTACGAATCCAATAGAAGAAGAATCAACAAAAACAGATAAAGAATGAAGATTCTACGCCCGCCGGAAAATCCAAATGATTCGTACGCAACATCTGGAGATAGGAGACATATTTTTGGGATAGATTTACATCAAAGTCTTCATTTTTGAATTATGAATCCAACTTAAAAATAATCAACGCAAACGGACGCATAACGACGAAGATACGCGCGAATCGAACAACGCTGCGAAAGACGACGGACCGGGGCGGGTGGCAGCTAGCTGCCGCCGGCCTGCTGGTAGGCGGCGCCGGCCTCCACCCCCCGTCTCTTTTGCACTTTTTCGTCCTTGCTCGTACTTGGTGCACCACCTTTCGCTACTTTTTCGTACCTGGTGCACCACCTTTCGGTACTTTTTCGTACCTGATGCACCACATTTCGCTACTTTTGCTAATGTGAGCCTAGGGGTGCTAATGTGAGCCATATTTTGACTATAAATACAGCCCCTAAGCCTCCATTTGTAGATGTCCCATATGCATTAGGCATATTTCTCTCTTAACTTTCTCATTCTATTTTCTTACTTCAAAATTAGTGTTAGGCTAGTTAAGGAGCTTGTTCAAAGTAGAACGAAAGCTAGGGAATATTTTGTAATCTTTGGTGTACGCTTGGAGTTAAGCTTATTAATTCAAGTCTATTCCTTCTCGCATTATAATCCGGGTTCTTTCTTTCCTATTCTATCTTAATTAAATATGTATGCTTTAATTACGCTAGAATTAGTTTGTGCCATGATTAGCGAGTAGATTACTATTGTATTTTTTGTGATGTAGTTAGCATATATAATTGTGGGATGACTTTAATTATGTCGTGAAATAATATGACGGTCCCTATTCGACTGTTTACTCGGTATAGTGCTAGAAATGCTTTTAAGCAAAGTACATACGTACGGAAGCCGGTAACGACCGAAGGTAGTTGTATTATGGATCAAAATTATAAAACGGAAACTTTATGAAGGGACTATTCGTATGATTTTAAACCTAAAACTTATATTCGCCTTTCGATTAACAAACGTGATTGTAACCCTGTAAAGAGGAGTCGCGAACTTTGATACTTGGTCAACAGTTATCTGTGTAAAAACTATGTTTTCAACTGTAACGTCATGCAAGCATCATAAAATGCAATGTGATTACGTGGACTTGCCATGAGTATTGTACACTTTCGATCGTAATGTACTTATCATGTAAACATGGCGAAGCAATTAAATTCACAATGGAAACATCGGTAAACGATTAAATACACTGTGGATCATCATAGCATTTTCCAACATGGTATGGGTTTAACTTTATGCAAAAAGCCGTCAGCATTTTAATTAGCATTTTAATTAGATTAGTTAATTTAGATTAGATTAGAGTAGGTAGGCTACAGGCTAAATAACCATTTACGAAAACCTAGGGATTTGTTAATTGTAATGAGAAAGGCAAGTTTAGAATCTAAATTACACCGATATCCTTTCCTTAAAATATGAAACCAAAAGTAAGATAAGCAAGAACCTTGAATGTTTTCCCCTGTCTATCATTCTTAAGTTTCATTAATAGGAATTGGTTAATAAGTCCGAACATAAATTCTAAGTTAATAGTTTAATGGATTTGAAATCTTTATGGTATTAAGAACGGTTAGATTTGTAATGACCTGCTACTCTATTCCTTCGCCCACGAGCGAAAACGTTCAATAATACGGGCCACTGACTCCCTCACAGGAGAGTGTGGAGAGTTGAGCATCGTCTGTCTGATCAGAATCATGACACCTAAGTTCCTCGTGATATATTAGTTGATAACTGACTAATAGGGAACTTATTGGTTATACCACTAGGTGTTGAATCCACTAAACATTCCCAATTTAGATAATCGTTTTCCCATAAGAGTCACCATCCCACATTATGAGCTAACGAACTCACAACAAATACTACTTCTATTATCTGATTTATTATTACACTTTTATTCGCTTTATTTAGTTTACTTAGTTAACAGAACCAAAATCCCCAACGCACTCTTTTAAAACCTTTTCTAGAATAGAAAGATTGATTGGATCACCTCCGTTTCAATTCAGTTTCTCTTTAAGAACGACTTTAGGTCATACTTACCATCTACTAGCCTTTGGTTCAGTATTAGTAAGTCATACTTAGACCCCAGCAAATATAAATTTAAAACAAACCGATCGCGATCCGAGCGCGATCCGAGCGCCGTCTTCATACGATGCTTCGGGGCACATCAAGTTTTTGGCGCCGCTGCCGGGGAGACTAACTGTCCGATATAGAGGCCCAACCAATCCCAATTCTAGTAAACCCTTAGGGTAAAACCTTCTAAAAAAAACATAAAAACAAGTATTTACTTTCTTGTCTTTCGTTTTTAGTGTATGACCTGTTCCCCTAGATCTGCACCACTGTTTAATTTCCCTGATCCAGAACTTATAATACGTACCATCCGACGAGAAAAGAAGCAATCCGCACTCAAACAAGCAATGGCTGAACGCATCACTCTCGCTGACAACAGTAAACCCTTTATCGAAGGAAGAGGAGGACCAATTCTCTACCCTGAAACCCCTGGTCAATCTTTCGAGCTTAAGCACCACATCATCCAACTAATCCAAAACCATTGTCAATTCCATGGATTACCCAGTGATGATCCAAACTCTCACCTCGACAAGTTCATATCTCTTTCAAACTCCTACAAATAAAACGGAATTAGTCAAGACATAATCCGTTTGTATCTTTTCCCTTATTCGCTCACACATCATGCGCAAACATGGTTTGAAGGTTTAGAGCCGAATCTATCCCTTCATGGACTGTGATGGCGACAAAGTTTCTAACCAAGTACTTTCCGCCTTCTAAACAAACCAAACTTCAAAATGACATCATGAATTTCCACCAAGCTTTTGATGAGTCATTATACATCGCATGGGAATGATTCAAAGGAGCCTTGAAGAAATGCCCTAATCACCGACTCGACAAATCCGCACAATTGTGTAGCTTCTATAATGGTTTAGACCCTAACCACCGAACCACCCTCGACGTTGCCGCACAAGGAAGCTTCATGGCAAAGACCGACGAAGAAGGATGGAACCTTATAGAGAACATGACTATGCATCACCACGATTGGAACTTTGGAGATCACTCAACATCTTCAGCACCTCTCGCCGCATCAAATCCATTTCCAGTCGAAGCAATTAAGGTATTAACAGAGAAAATGGACTCACTTGTCAAAAAGTTTGGAGAACTTAAGAAACAACAGCACCAAGTACACCAAGTGTAAGTCTGTCAACACTGCACCAACCCGTAACCACCTGGTGAATACCAAGTTGAATACGAAGAAGCAGATGGCACTGTCTACTATGCTCAGTTTCCTGCTCGACAACAAAATTTTCCACCCGGCTTCAATCAAAACAACAACCAACCTAGATGACCTCCATTCCAACCAAGAAACAACCAACCACCATACCAACCCTGATACCCACCTAGATACCCACCTTACCCACAACAATCACAACTTTTTTATAACCAACCACTCGCACTTCCTGCACCAACTTCTGACACAAACCAAACCTCTGAACAACCTGCAAAGACAAATGCCCCAGCATCAAGTTCAGATGTCGCCTTCACCCATTTCATGCAAGGTCAACACCTGCTCAACCAAAAGACGTCCGCCGGAAAAGATCAAGCCGACCTCTTTATGAGAAATCAATTGGTTGTGCTAAAGAATTTGGAAGCTCAGATTGGACAATTGGAACAACGTCTTCATAACAGACCCAGAGGAAGCTTGCCTAGCAACACGGTTCACAACCACATGTTGAGGAAGCAAAGCAACTTACTACCACCGAGGAAGCATCTACTACACCACCAGCTGCTATTCCAGTAAAACAGGAAGAACCAAAGATCAAGATACCAGCTGTGGAAACCACTCCGACCATAAACAAAGAGGTTAGGATCCCTTACCCAGCTAGACTTAAAGCTCAACCCAAGAAATTATCATCCTTTAAGCTAGATGGAAAATTCCTTGATACCATGTCTAGAGTTCCCGGTCGAAACAAGTACATTAGGAAATTGCTATCCACTAAGGATAAACTGGCCGAAGTAAACAATATTCCCCTTAGTTCTGAAACCTCAGCCCTACGTAAGAATAGCCTTCCCGAAAAACTAGGAGACGCCGGTAGATTTACACTCCCTTGTTCTATTTACCAATCCGGAGAAATAAGCGCCTTAGCCGACTTAGGAGCCAGCATTAACCTTATGCCCTACTCCCTGTTTAAGAGGCGGTAACTTGAAAACTTGAAACCTACTAAGATGACCGTCCAGCTAGCTGATCAATCTGTTAGATACCCAAAAGGAATAGCTGAGAACGTTCTAGTTCAAGTTAACAAATTCTTCTTTCCAACGGATTTCGTGGTAATGGATATCCACGAGGACATAAACATCCCGATTATCCTTGGAAGACCATTCATGAACACAACTAGAGCAGTAATTGATGTGTATAACCACACGATTGTATTACGATCACATGGTGAAAGCATCACTTACAAGATCGACCAACCGGAATGCACTTCAGAAGAAGAAGAATGCTATGCTATATCAACAGGCAGAATTTGTTCCGTCGACGAATCAGAACCAGAGGAAGAGCAACATTTCACTCAATCATCAGTTTTCATCTCTGATTCTGAGTATGAACCAGAAGCAGAGGAAGAATATGAAGAAGCAGAGGAAGAAATTGAATCTGAAGACGAAGAACCTGAAGAAAAGGAAAAAGAAACTGAAGCAAAGGAAGAAATCGAAGAAGAAGAAGAGGAAGAAATGGAGGAAGATGAAGATCAAGTTGATTCACCACAGATGGCTGAAGTCAAAAGAATACAAGACTGCAAAGACTACACTTCATCGGAAAAACCGTTGATTATGGAGCCATCCACCAAGAGCTTAGATCCACTCATCTCAAAAGAATGGGAAACATTCTCGACTCTTATCTCGACCCATCGAAGCCCTTTACCAAAACCCGACTCTGAGATATAGATACTTTTGAAGAAGGACTTCGAACATCACAGCACCCAGACCTGTATGCTAAACTCCTACAAAGAATTTCTGCATAGAAGGCACGACAACCAGGAAGCTTTGTTGGAGCAAACCTTCAAGACACCATCACAGAAGTTAGAACCATCGAAATCGATAGTACTCAACCTTTCAACGATGCACCTTCAGATGAAGAATTCCATCAATTCCCAGATTCACGAGACGAAGATTCCGACTACCAGATTGTCGAATTTGACAGTGATTTTATTGACCTCACTATCGATGAACGCTCTATTCCAAAAACCTCTCTTGCTCAACCAAATTCCCCCATCACAGCTGAGAGATTAGAGATTCCGCTCATAGATACTCACCAAGACATGATCAAACTTATTGATGAATACACCGATATGCGCATCATTGTAGAGGCTATTAAAGAGTCAACCAATGAATACAACACTGCTCAGAGACACCTGATAAGGCAAATTGAACGAGAATACGATTCATATCTCGCCAATTATGGAGAACCAGTGCCCTAAACTTTGCTCAGACATATCCAAGAGTTCTCCGATTCCCTTCAAGAACAAGTCACCAGAGAAGCTCAATAGCCAGAAAGACCAGACTACCCAATGGGAGAAGTCGAATTCTGCAGCAACCAAAGGCAAATATACCAAAAAGTATATTGTGCCTTAGCCGGATCAGCTTTTCCCTACTCATCAAGTCAGAAGGCTATACTTGCATCAATGAGAACCCATCTTGAAAGAGCTACTGGAAATCCACAGATGTATACTGACATAAGAATGGTGGGAGATCTTAGAACCCTTCTAGATCTCATCAAAACTGGAGAACATCTCACAACTCCAGAAAACTTCAGGATCGTCATTCACTCCACTATTGGTCATCACGTTGAACTAATAGTTGATGAATTAAATCAAGCAGCGTATGACGAAGAAATTCACGAAGTGCCTAGATTCATTTCGCACCTGTCGCAAATCAACTTAGCAACTTATGTTACGACTCGACTGCGTGGAATGTATGAGGAAGAAGACATAAAAATTGACGATTACCGCAACGGATACCGCGAAATATTCAGCAAGTTAATCTACGTCTTCACCGACTCGGAATTTCCTCTCAACCGTGAACAACATCAACTCATCAGACAAGTATGCCAAGCCACTAGATCCTTTGGAGGAGACCCATTGGCCAACGATTTTGAAGAAGTGAAGACTGAATTCATGTCTTTAATAACCTCAATAGGCAGAAACCACCCACAGCGTGAAATTGTTCAAACTCACACCTGCACTCGCATCGATCCTAATGGACCAGTCACAAGGGCAGTTCGATACATCAGCTATGGGATGGCAATCCTCGACAGATTAGCCACTGATCACTTCAAAAGCTTCAGAATGGAATCCACACCTCCACCAACTCTCATTACTGACATGATAGAACAGTTTATGCGATACTTTCCTCCATGATACGCCCTACCTAGGAACCACAGTGACCACTCTAGAACCACGGACACATCCAGCATCATCTGTAGAAAAAAGGATTAAGTCGAGCTCTCGACTTTAAAAGAGCGCTTCTCGGGAGGCAACCCGTGTTTTTACATTTCTGCAATTTTACTTTCCAAGAAGTGATGAAATCTCCGACTATCTTTCACACTCGGATCATACAAAGCATGCTCCAGCCTGTAAGAAAATATCAACACCAGAAGAATAGTATATCCGACGTGTTCACACCTACGAGACCAATTACAAGAATACTTGATAAGAATGCACCAAGGAAGAAAAAATTAGGCACATGATACCTAAGGAACACTGCAACCACCGGGGAGTACTTCTATACCATCTCTTTCATTTGTTTAAATATACCACATCCATTATGCTTATCACTGAGTGTGGATTCAAACCCAAAACACACTACTAAAAGAATACGTTTTAGATGTTTAAATTCCTAAGTGTTGGATTTTCACCCCAGTTAGATCTTAGATTATAAACATCGAGGACGATGTTCCTTTAAGTGTGGGATAGCAGTAGTTACACTACTGTAAAATGGATAATGGTATATGCTTGATTCTAAGTCGTTGCTCTTTTAGACCATCCATCTCCAATAAGTAAACAAAATTTTTCAAATTAAGTTAAAAATATGTTGAAAATGAAAATTTTTAGACAAAGAATGATTTACCTTGGGGAAGAAGGATAAATAAAATACAAATTCTTTTGAAAAATGAGTTTAGTAATCCCATAAAGAGCATCGCATGACTAGGCACACAACAACCCAACTTTCGATTCGTGAGGTATCTTGAGCCATATAAAAAGCATTCACTTTTAATGTTTCACTTTTTCGAATCTTGAGTGTGCCGATGTATGCGTTTAGAATCAGAACTTGCTCCTGTTATGAATTTCGAATCCAGATTGATTAGTGAAAAGGAGATTGAATCACATCATTCTTAAACCCATCCGTACACCCATACTCCCAAGAAAAATAGATACGTTATCCCTACTTTCTTAAAAGCATCACCGACACTTTAAAACAAAGTTCCAAAGATGAACAAAGAGAAATCGTAAGGAGACGACGTCGAAAAAAAAAAGAGAAAATTCAAGAAAGAAAAACCCGAAGAAAAGAAAATCAATAAGAGAAAAAGACTCCTTCCGCAAACATCAAAAAGGCGTCAATCCCCCAAAAATTCCAACTTCAACAAAAAGAAAATCCATCAAAAACCCAACAAAACCCCCTCTCACTCCATAAACACTCCACTTCGAAAAACCCTACATCACTTCCCCTAGAATGATTGTGGCTAGATCGACTTCGCACTCACTAAAAAGGTAACGATTTGATTCTCGATCAAGCCTATGACAATAAACGATACATGACTGGCGTTCTGAGTGATTGATAATATTAGAATAGGAAACCCTAAACACTTTGAGTGATTTGAGTGACCACCTAGAGAGGATCGCTTAGTCATGTATCAAAGATCAAAGATCAAAAGCATGCTCCCAAAGATTACAACCCTGCTTTTTCAAGGAACGAATATTTTATTTTTCAAAACCCCCCTTAGTAAAAAGTTCTACCCTAAAATATTTCATTTTCTGCTTATTTTAGCCATGCTTGAAATTCGAGTTTGCTTGAGGACAAGCAAAGTTATAAGTGTGGGATACCTGATATCGCGTAAAAAGTCATGTTTTTACTATCGATATCTCTCTCATTCTAGAATGATTCTTGGCATTTTAAACTCAAAACCAGTACAAATCAATGATATTATGCCAAGAGGGTCAAAACAAGGTTGCACGATAAAAATCAGGCAAAACGGAAGAAAAACGAAGATTCCACACACGTTTGAAGATTCAAGGCATCAAAACGAGATTTCAAGACAAAAGTGCCCATCATCAATATCCATCTCACCCAAGATGTTCATTTTCAAATTACGAATCCAACAGAAGAAGAATCAACAAAAACGGATAAAGAATGAAGATTCTACGCCCGCCGGAAGATCCAAATGATTCGTACACAACATCTGGAGATAGGGGACATATTTTGGGATATCTTTATATCAAAGTTTTCGTTTTTGAATTACGAATCCAACACAAAAAGAATCAATGCAAACGGACGCATAACGACGAAGATACGCACGAATCGAGTAACGAAGCGAAAGACGACGGACCGGGACGGGTGGCAGCCAACCGCCGCGGGCCAGCAGCCAGCCGCCACTGGCCTGCTGGTGGGCGGTGCCGGCCTCCACCCCCTGTCTCTTTTGCACTTTTTCGTCCTTGCTCGTACCTGGTGCACCACCTTTCGCTACTTTTTCGTACCTGGTGCACCACCTTTCGGTACTTTTTCGTATCTGGTGCACCACCTTTCACTACTTTTGCTAATGTGAGCCTATGGGTGCTAATGTAAGCCATATTGTTCCTATAAATACAGCCCCTAAGTCTCCATTTGTAGATGTCCCATATTCATTAGGCATATTTCTCTCTTTACTTTCTCATTCTATTTTCTTACTTCAAAATTAGTGTTAGGCTAGTTAAGGAGCTTGTTCAAAGTAGAACGAAAGCTAGGGAACATTTTGTAATCTTTGGTGTACGCTTGGAGTTAAGCTTATTAATTCAAGTCTATTCCTTCTCGCATTATAATCCGGGTTCTTTCTATCCTATTCTATCTTAATTAAATATGTATGCTTTAATTACGCTAGAATTAGTTTGTGCCATGATTAGCGAGTAGATTACTATGGTATTTGTTTTGATGTAGTTAGCATATATAATTGTGGGATGAATTTAATTATGTCGTGAAATAATATGACGGCCCCTATTCGAATGTTTACTCGGTATAGTGCTGGAAATGCTTTTAAGCAAAGTACATACGTACGGAAGCCAGTAACGACCGAAGGTAGTTGTATTATGGATCGACATTATAAAACGGAAACTTTATGAACGGACTATTCCTATGATTTTAAATCTAAAACTTATATTCGCCTTTCGATTAACAAACGTGATTGTAACCCTGTAAAGAGGAGTCGCGAACTTTGATACTTGGTCAATAGTTATCTGTGTAAAAACTATGTTTTCAACTGTAACGTCATGCAAGCATCATAAAATGCAATGTGATTACGTGGACTTGCCATGAGTATTGTACACTTTCGATCACAATGTACTTATCATGTAAACATGGCGAAGCAATTAAATTCACAATGGAAACATCGGTAAACGATTAAATACACTGTGGATCACCATAGCATTTTCCAACATGGTATGGGTTTAACTTTATGCAAAAAGCCGTCAGCATTTTAATTAGCATTTTAATTAGATTAGTTAATTTAGATTAGATTAGAGTAGGTAGGCTACAGGCTAAATAACCATTTACGAAAACCTAGGGATTTATTAATTGTAATGAGAAAGGCAAGTTTAGAATCTAAATTACACCGATATCCTTTCCTTAAAATATGAAACCAAAAGTAAGATAAGCAAGAACCTTGAATGTTTTCCCCTGTCTATCATTCTTAAGTTTCATTAATAGGAATTGGTTAATAAGTCCGAACATAAATTCTAAGTTAATAGTTTAATGGATTTAAAATCTTTATGATATTAAGAACGGTTAGATTTGTAATGACCTGCTACTCTATTCCTTCGCCCACGAGCGAAAACGTTCAATAATACAGGCCACTGACTCCCTCACAGGAGAGTGTGGAGAGTTGAGCATCGTCTGTCTGATCAGAATCATGACACCTAAGTTCCTCGTGATATATTAGTTGATAACCGACTAATAGGGAACTTATTGGTTATACCACTAGGTGTTGAATCCACTAAACATTCCCAATTTAGATAATCGTTTTTCCATAAGAGTCACCATCCCACATTATGAGCTAACGAACTCACAACAAATACTACTTCTATTATCTGATTTATTATTACACTTTTATTCGCTTTATTTAGTTTACTTAGTTAACAGAACCAAAATCCCCAACGCACTCTTTTAAAACCTTTACTAGAAAAGAAAGATTGATTGGATCACCTCCGTTTCAATTCAGTTTCTCTTTAAGAAAGACTCTAGGTCATACTTTTCATCTACTAGCCTTTGGTTCAGTATTAGTAAGTCATACTTAGACCCCAGCAAATATAAATTTAAAACAAACCGATCGCGATCCGAGCGCCGTCTTCATACGACGCTTCGGGGCGCATCACTTTCCCACGCTTGGTGAAGTGATTCGTCGATGTCCTGCTTGAAATTCCTAATCTCATCGATCATCTTCGATGTTTTGGATGGTGGGCAATACATCTTCAATAATTTCGTGCACAGATCTTTCCACGTGGTGATGGATCCAGCTGGTTCGTTTGAAATCCACCTCTTAGCGGCTCCCTTTAGTATTATTGGGAACACTCGGAGCATGACTTGATCGTGCGTAATGTTGGGAATGTTGAACATATCGGCGATTTTCAGGATCTTCTCGACGTGCTCGTTTGCATCCTCTCTTTCTTCGCCAAGGAAAGGGTTCTCTCTAAGTTCCTTGAGGAACTGTCCCTTGATTTCGAATTCCACTTCTCGCGCAATGGCGGACCTCACTACTCCGGGCCCAAGATCGGTGCACATTCGGCTTGATTACTGCTCTAGAGTCATGTTGGCAATGTCGTCCGCCATGTCGTGGTCTGGTTCCGATTGATCGCTGGGATACTCGGTTGGTGTTCTTTCACGATACTCTTCGCATTCATCCTCAAATTCCGACTTGTAGTTGGAGGCCAGTGGTGTGTGAAGATTGCAGTCTAATATCCCATCCGCTTCGTTCAGGAATGGGTTGACTATTGGTGAATGGGGCGGTGCGGAATGCGTACGTATTCTTTGATGAAACGTGCGTTCGGGCTCTTCGAATGGAACGACAGGATTGGGATCCGATGTTCGGGTCATAAACATCCTGCAATTAAACTTACCAAGTCAGTAGAACAGGTTACTTAGGTAACACAACGTAATACTAACTATCCCGACTTTAGTTAAAAGAAAAAGTATGAACAGACAGAATTTTAAACAAAAGCACACCTTAAAACCGACAAACTAAAGGTAAATCACAACTATACAACTAAAACAATTTCCAAATTATTGAATTGAATCAAACCGCGCTCCCCGGCAGCGGCGCCAAAAACTTGATGCTGTGTAAACAGAGTTAAGTTTTATAAAGAGGAGTACCTACTTACTATACACAACACAGGCAAGAATACCTGGTCGTAATATAGTATAGCCTGATAAGTCCGAGTCGAACATGAGGAACTGATGTCAATATTAAATAAATTGGGAATTGTTGCAAATAAAAACAGTAAATAATGGGGGGATGTTTTAGTTCCGATCGAACAATTGGCGAACAATTATTAAAAGCGAATTATTAAATGAAAATTAAAAGAAACTAATTAAAGAACAAGTACCTAAATAAAATTATTTAATTCAAATGATAGAAGAAATACATTTGTTTAGATTACTTTCCTCAGAATCTGATTATCACTTTATTGAATTGCTAACATATGGATTTTATTGTGATATGACAAATACTACCAATTATCCTTACAAGATTAATTGATTAAACACAGTTAAGAAAGATATCAAGTTGTTGTCAAAACATTAACAATTCAAATTAACGTTATCCACCAAACTGTCTTCTAAGTTGAACCTACACCGTTTATATGATTTTTACTTTTGCAACTTGAATCAACAAAGTTTATAACTAATTAATAGTTATCACATTCATTACCGATTATCAACCATTATTGATCCTAACCTATCAAACTCAATATATCTAGTGATAATTCTCAATTAAAATCAACAATCATCAATAATAACCTATCAATAAAGAAATCAATCATCAATCAATAGATCATCACGTTAGGTAATCACCAATAATCAATAATTAAACATGGATCATCAAGTAAACATATAAGCATTCATAAAATCCAATATAAATCCGCAATTCAATAATCAAACCATCATCTGAGTATTATCATCTAAACAAATGTAATAAGAACTTAGCCAATCATATTGTTACAGAAACTCAGATTCCTAATCATAACTGAAATCATAATCAAATGAAAAGGATTTAAATATTCGAACCGAGAAACCGAAAGAATGATTGAACAACCGAAAACCTTTGATTCTTCAAGATCTTAATCCTTCAAAATGCTCCTGGAATGAGGCTAGAATGAGTGCAAAACGGCTGGAGAGAAATGATAAGTGATAACCCTCAAAATGAAGTGAATTAGGGTTTTTAATAATTCTGTCGAAATCATCCATACGCCGTATGGAATTCCATACGCCGTATGGATTAAAAAGCCCAACAGATCAGGCCCGCGTACTGGTAGTCCGGCTCACACAATCCATATGCTGTATGGATTGAAAAATCCAACTTTTCAACAATTCGATTTCTCTTTTCTTATTCTTCAACTTATTAGCTTCTTTTCTTCAATATTTGCTCGATTTCTGTTTCTTTTCCGATTCAAGCTCCAATTAACTCTTATATGCACATATGAACGAAATCAGTATCTTATTCACACAAAATGTGTAAGAATTCAATTAAATAAGGGGCTAATTAGTACTATAATCTAGTACATTTTGGCGTTCATCAAACAATATGTAGATTTTCACTGTCCAGAGCTTTGGGGTCCACTTAAAGAAAGATATGAGGCTCTAGTTGCTTAAGGAAATTATCGTGGTATTCCTCCCGCCAAGACATATAAGGCTATGACACCTGAGGAAAGAAAGGAGTATGACATCGAAAGGAAGGCTCATTCTGCTATTTGTATGTGCCTAACTAAGGATGTTCTACGACTATTCAAAACTCATGATAGCACCTACGATCTGTGGAAAGCCATTGAAACACGATGTGGAGGAAATGAAAAGTATAAGGAGGCCAAACTAGAATTAATCAATAAACAATACGAATTGTTTGACATTCTCCCAAATGAAACTGCATCTGGGCTATTCACAAGGTACTCACAGTTGGTTAGTGAGTTAACTGAGGGAGGTTACAATTTCCCTCAGATTGAGGTGAATAAGAAGCTTTTAGATGTGTTGCCCAGTGCTTGGGATGTGAAAGTACAATTTTTAAAGGAAAACCAAGAGTTATCCAGAATGACCTTGGATGAGTTGATCGGTGTTCTTTAAGCTCACGCAATGGAATTGAAAAAAAAGGAGTGCAAGTCGGGTGGGTTTGTTCAAGATCCGACACTTTATAGAGGAAGAGTTAATACCGGAAAGGCATATGGTATGGCTATTATAAAGCCATATAGTCACATGATCGTGCTAGAAATTAATGTAACTATACGCATTAACTTTTGGCATTCTAACACACACTAAACTTTAGACACACATAATAAGTTATGTGACCATATGTACTGGATTTTTAGCTGCACTGAAATCATGTGTGACAAACTCGATTATATGATTTAGTCACATAAACAATTACTTCATGTGACCATATAGTGGCATTTGGTCACAGTGTTCAAGTGTGTGACAAAGATTTGTCACGTTTTATGTGTATAACGTGACTAATGCTTCGAGCCAAAAAATAGCAGTGCCCTTTAGCCACATAAATGTTCGAGGGTGTGGAAATACATTTCAGAATGGTCACACGATTGGAGTTCAGATGTGGCTAACTAATGACGCTAATTTTATTTTTGTACCTTTAGTCACATAAATATTCTAATGTGTGACGATTTGATTTCGACCATGTGTGACCAATGCGCAAATTTGTACTAGTGACATTAGATGAAAATTCTGATTTGTTAAAAGATAAACTTCTGTCTGATGTGATTATTGTTGATGACCTTGGTAGACCTAAGTCTGTAAAGGATTGGGTCACCGTTTCTCACTAATCTCCTTACTTTTATGTGTTGCAGCAGTCTGAACGTGTTAAAGATAGTGAATGGTATATGGACAGTGACTGCCCGCGACACATGACTGGCGATGTGTCTCTTCTGACGGATATTAAACCATGCGCTGAAGGACATGTTGCCTTTGCAAGAGATACTGGAGGAACAATTACAGGTAGAGGAATGCTAACCAATGGGAAAGTTAGGTTTGAAAATGTGAACTATGTGCCTCAACTCAATCACAACTTGCTGAGCGTTTCACAAGTTTGTGATAAGGATTATACCACCACATTCATAAAAACTTAATGTGCGATTCTGAAGCCGGGTTATGTTATTCCTGAGGAATGGGTGCTTATGCGAGCACCGAGGAAAAATGATACTTTTATGATGAATATGTGAACCATGGAGACGACAAACGAATATACTTGTCTCCTTTCAAAGGCTTCGGAAAAGGAATCACTTCTTTGGCATAGACGGATGGGACATATTCATTTTCGCAAAATGAATTTTCTTATTAATAACAATTTGGTAAATGGAGTTTCAAAATAGTCCTTTTCATTAAAAGATGACTGTATTTCTTACCACAAGGGCAAACTCCACAAAAAGTCCCATAAGTCTAAGACAGTGAATTCTATTGCTGCACCACTGGAACTTTTGCATATGGACCTTTTTGGTCCTATTTCTACAAAGAGCATTGGAGGCAGATCTTACTGCTTGGTAGTTACTGATGCCTACTCATGATTTTTGTGGGTTTATTTTCTGGCTTCAAAGGGGGAGACAATAGATATTTTGGTATACCTGTTGGATAAGTTGGCAAATTTGTGCAATTTAAAGGTGAAGAGACTGCGCAGTGATAATGGAACCGAATTCAAGAATTCTACTCTCCAATTATATTGTGCTTCAAAAGGCATTGATCATCAATTCAGTGCTCCAATAACTCCTCAACAGAATGGAGTTGCAGAACGTAAAAATAGGACCATCATTGAGACAGCTCGGACTATGTTAGCTGACTCAAAGTTACCTATCATCTTCTGGGCTGATGCAGTTAGCACTGCTTGTTATGTTCTGAATCGGGTGCTTACAGTTAAGAAGAAGAACAAGACATGCTATGAACTTTTTAATAACCGTAAGCCAAATCTGCAGTTTCTAGAGCCGTTTGGGTGTCCATGTTTGATTATGATTATAAAAGATAAAGTCTCAAAGTTTGGTGAGAAAGCTGTTGAAGGGATTTTTCTTGGTTATTCGGTTAATTCCCCGAATAAAAGAGTTTACATCAAATCAACACACCAAGTAGATGAGCATTTTGAGGTCAAATGTTTGCGTTATATGGATCCTCCTCAAGGAACGGGTCCAGATTGGTTTTCAATTATGCGGATGTTTTTAACTCTTTCAACATACCAGAAGAAGATGAAGAGGAAGAGTTGGTCACCCTGCTTCATGGAATCAGAGTTTCTCAAGAAACACCCGATCCCTTCTTTAAACCATCCGACCCTAACCCCGAATCGACATCCAACCAAACATCTGCCTCAACACCTACTCCAACACCCACTCCATCACCTACTCCAACTGTACCATCTCCCACTGCCCCATCTTCGGATGTTCCTTCTACTTTAGGAACGATCAATGCAGACGATCTTCCTGATGATCCAAACATGCCTCCTTTAGAAGAAGAGGAAGAAGAAGAAGAAATGGTTCATTCTCATTTCTTTACTCATGAAGGAGAAGATGAGACCCCACAAGAACCCTTGCTTCTTGAAAATTCTATTGTTCCTGAGTCTACAGCTGTTCCTCCCACTGAGGGTGATATGAACAACTTGGATTTGGTCCTTGCACCGGATGCAATTCCAGTGACTCGTGTACATAAGGATCATCCCATTGAAAATATTATTGGTGATCCTCATGCTTCGGTTAAAACACGATAACAAGTGAAACAGTCTCAAACTCAACAACTGTTGACTCTTGTTGCTCAGATAAATTCGTGTCATCTATCTCAAGTTGAACCAAAGAAGGTTGATGAGGGCTTAAAAGATCCATCCTGGGTTGAGGCCACGCAAGAGGAATTACAGCAATTTCAGAAGCTACATGTTTGGGAAGTAGTTCTGTTACCCAAAGGTGCCCACTTGACTGGCACTCGTTGGGTATATCAAAATAAGATGGATGATCGGGGCATTGTGGTTCGTAACAAAGCCCGTTTGGTAGTTCAAGGCTTCAGTCAAATTGAGGGTTTGGACTATGATGAAGTATTCGCTCCTGTTGCTCGACTGGAGTCAGTTCGCATCTTCTTAGCATATGCCTCCTACAAAGGATTTTACGTCAATCAACTTGATGTAAAAAGTGCTTTTCTGTATGGACAAGTGGATACGGAGGTGTATGTTAAGCAGCCTCCAGGATTTGAAGACCCTGTGCATCCATAATACGTTTGCAAATTGAACAAGGCATTATATGGTCTTCATCAAGATCCGAGGCTTTGGTATGAGCGGCTTACTACTCATATAATGAAGCATGGTTTTGTTAGGGGCAACATTGATAGTACTTTATTCATCCGTAGAGAACAGTTTGGGGATAGAGAAGATATGTTACTCGTGCAGGTTTACGTGGATGACATCATTTTCGGTTCTACAAATGAGGCAATGTGTAAGAACTTCGAGCAAATCATGAAGTCTGAGTTTGAGATGAGTGCGATGGGGGAGCTCAAATTCTTTTTAGGTGTACAAGTTGAGCAGTCTGCCAAAGGTATCTATATTCATCAGTCAAAATATGTCAATGACATGTTGACTAGGTATGACTTGCTCAATTGTAAAACCTATGGGACTCCCATCGAAATTAATCACAATCTTAGACTTGCTGAGGATGAAGAAGATTGCAAAGAAAAGGACTATCGTTCTATGATAGGTTCTCTTATGTACTTAACTGCCTCTCGATCGAATATTGTGTTCGATGTATCCATCTGCTCACGCTATCAAGCTAAGCCCAAGGTTTCTCATATGAAGGCGGTAAAGCAAATTTTTTGTTATCTCAAACATAGACCCAATCTTGGTCTATGGTATCCGAATGAGAACACATTCGCTCTTACTGCCTATTCGGATTCTGATGATGGTGGCTGCAGCATAGACAAGAAGTCCACAACTAGTGGATGCCAATTTCTTGGATCGCGCTTGGTCTCGTGGCAGTGCAAGAAGCAGACTACAATTTCTCTTTCAACAGCAGAGGCTGAGTACATTCCTCCTGCCAGTTGTTGTTCTCAGGTTCTGTGGATTCAGCATCAACTGCGTGATTACGGGTTGCTGCCAGTTGCTGTTCTCAGGTTCTGTGGATTCAGCATCAACTGCGTGATTACGGGTTACTTCTTACTATGACTCCTATTCATATAGATAACACTGATGCCATATCTATCACACGCAATCCCGTACAACACTCTAAGACTAAACACATAGAACTTAGATTTCACTTTATACGGGATTGCTATGAAAAACACCTAATAGACCTTGTCCAAATAAACACCCTTAAGCAAAATGCCGACCTTTTCACCAAAGCTTTTTCGCATACTCGATTTGATGAACTAATCAATATGATTGATTTAAGGTTCTTTGTGACTAAAAAGTAACTTGGAATGTAAATCTATCTGCTTTTATGTGTGTTTTTTTAAAAAATGGCAACAGCCACTCTTTATACTATTTAATATCAAAGAAATGTATGGTTGCTACATTTTTAAAATAGACGTTGAGTTGTGTCTGTAACAAATTGGGATATGATAGTACATTGGGTGACATGCACAAAATGGAATTTTAAGGTTTATTTTAGATGTGTCAATAGATTTATTTGACATGTTAAAAACAATTTTTATGAACATTATCTTCATCATACGATGTATTAGTAGGCATGTTACACAAAATTCTTTGAGTCCTTTTAAGAAGCCTAATATATACTTGTTTATTTCAAGTGGTATAACATCATCAGATGTATGACAAAAGTCTTAATATCTTACTTATGCTAGATATATTTTCGTGGATGAAGTTTATTTGATATCATTTAGGGGTATATATTGACAGTTTCCTCTGTTATATGTAAGTATAGACCTGGTTTCTGTTAATATATACTTAAAATTAAGCAAACACAAGTCAAAGTACTTGCAAAGTCTTTAAAAATTGAGATACCTAACGAGGTTGCCAAAATGGTTTGACCAAGTCTGGTTTTGCTTAAACCTGAATCAAGTTATATCGCTCTGTTGTACGTAAGTACAGACCTTTCACCGCTGACTTGATTCTTAAAACTGATTTTCTTATATTCTTTCTGTAAATGGAAGTATGGTCTATGTCTTAAGTTAAGATGTATATCTATGGTGAGAACCACAATGAAATATACATACAAATAATAATAAATTAGCTCCTAGATGTGAGTGTAACATGTTTAAGAGGACAAATATACTGATAATCGTTATGGAATAATCTTTATAAAAGGTGTTATTAGCATGCCAAGTAAATTTGAAATGGACAAATATACTGATGATTGAAATAACACTTACTATTTCTAATAATTGCATGTTATTCCGATATGATCCCTAACCAGACTCAATCAACTCCGTCACCAAAAAGAAATGTGTTAATTTTGTATTTGTAATTTTGCGTTACTTCTGTGTTAATTTATTTTATCTTATTTAGTTTTATTTTGTGATTATAACCAAGTTACAGTTACCTTCAAATTTGAGTACCAAAATCGAAACGCAAATGATCTAAAAAGTCTCAAAAGTTACAAAAATTTTCACTAAGTGCCCTTATGCGTCACTTCACAAGTGACGCTATAAGTGTCGGGGTGAGTGACGCTCCAAGTGATGCTATAAGTGTCGGGGTGAGTGACGCTGATTAGGGTTTTGGTATAAATACCTCCCAAACTGACACTCTATTCACCACAACATTATTCAATATCCGTAACTTATACCGTCACTTCCACTATCTGTGCGTCACTTAGACTGTTCGTGATTTTTGAACTTTTTGTGGAATCGGCCTACATATTCTTGTTCCTCTCGCTTCTATGCTTCTTTCGGTATAACTTTTAACCCCTATCTTTAAGTATTCATGATTTAATCGTTATAAAGGGGTACGGTTTTTAGGGTTTATGGAAATCACGCGAATTGGGGTACTTTTCAGTATTGTTTTGTGTTAATACTTATTGTGCTTTACTCGTTTTAATCGTGCGCAACTTTTGGTAACAACGTTTTGCAAAAACCCCAAATTTCATTCGATGTGATTTCTGGGCATGAACAGTGACACGATGATCTTCATCGTTGCGTCACTTCATACGTCACTTCCAGTAAGTGACGCTATTTTGTAATTTGGAAAGCTTTCCGTCACTTATACCATCACTCTCTTGAGTGACGCATTCTTATGCGTCACTCCCTCAAGTGACTCCCTCAGTGACGCTTATGTTTTTACCGTCAGTTAGACCGTCAGTCGTCTAAGTGACGCCTTCTATGCGTCACTTCTTCAAGTGACTTCCCTAGTGACGCCTAGGTCTATACCGTCTCTCCTCTGAGTGACACTGTTCTATGCGTCACTTCGTTTAGTGACTCTGTTAGTGACACATCTGTTTTACCGTCACTAGTTTAAATGACGCTCTCTTTTATACCGACACTTCCTAAGTGTCGTACTTAATGACGCATACTTTGGCGACGTCACTTACACTAGTGACGCCCTGATAGCGTCACTTACCCCAAGTGACACTATATATAATTTCTAATTTCATTTCACTGTCTCATGCGACACTCTTTGAGTGAAGCTATTGTTACATGCGTCACTTCATAAGTGACGCCAAAAATGAAAATTTTCAAATTTATGTTTGTTTGTCGTTATCTTTGAACTTATTCTGTAACGCTGTTTTGTTTCTCGATTATGCAATTTTGTTTATAGATGGCAGAGCTTCAGAATTACTATCGACGAACAAACACTTGACACAACATCGTGGCATTCTTGGAGTCGACACACAAGAACTCGATTCCATTCCGGACGATGATTGAATTTCTTCGCAGATCCAAGATTCATTATGCTATCACAACATCTACTCCAGTTTATATGAATCAGATCGTGGAATTCTACGATCATGCGCTTATTCGAACCGACAATGATGTCCCGCGATTATGTCTACCTTGTTCGGACGACCGATTGAGATTACACAAGATACTATTCGACGTGTTCTTCAATTTGATGATATGCCCGATATGCCAACCCAGTTTGAAATAACTTTCATTATTGGCGGTCTGATGAGAATGGCCTATCCGGAGGCACAAGTTTCCGATTTCAGGAAATACTATCTCTATTGAGTTTGGCGGTATTTGTGCCACATTGTTATAGTATGCTTGTCTCCGAGGAAAGGTGGTTATGATGCGGCGAGCTATTCAACTTTATCTCGGATGTTGGCTTTGATTTACAACAATCCGTACAACTTCAATGGATATATCTTTGGGAATATGGTTGAAAATATTCAGGATGGCAAGGATAGGTGGCTGCAATATCCACGTTTTGTGCAGCTTATTTTGAATTCAATGGATTTGGGAATTACTCTTGATCAGCAATTGTTGTTGATTCCGACGCCAATGCTTTTGCGAGTATTCAATGATTGTAAACTAGCGCCGAAAGGTGAATCAGTTTGGGCGGATCGTGAGCTGTTTGGGCACATAGTCAATGAAAACTATGTTGCGCCGCCAAATGATGGGTTTGAGGATGTTGTTATTCCTCATGTGGTTAATGAAGAGAATTTGGTTGATAACGAAGTCGCTCAGGATTTGGATGATATCAAACAAGTTCACCGCGTTGATGTTGACGATGATGATGATAGGGGACCCACACCACCTGATTCTGAGGGTGATGTGCCTCCTCATGATGCTTTAGACGCGATTCAAATGGTTGACCCGAGACGCATTAAGCGTATTTTGAGAAGGATATCTGAGGGCAGGGTTCATGTGCCAAGAAATCCAGGAAAGCGACCAGCTGGGTCTAGTCCCTCATATGCTGACTTGCCGCAACGAAGACGCTAGAGAACAGGGGTTGTGATTCAAGAACCTGGTCAGCAACAACAACAACAACCATAACCTGTATCTCTTGAGCAGATTCTTGCTCAGATGGAGTTAATGAATAAACGTTTTGCTTATCAAGCTGCCGTTATTGAAGCTCAGTCTGGAAAGATAAAGGAATTAGAGCTCAAGGCATCCAAGGTTGATGAACTACAGCTTCAGGTGAAGGATCTTGAGTCTAGGTTGATAGAAATGGAGTCTGTGACTATTGTTTCGGGGGAGGCTGGTCATGGTACCTTGGAAACAAATGTAACACCACCCCCAGAACCAGAAAATGTACAAGATTCAGCAATTAATGAAAATATTGCTTTTGATTATTTTCTTGTTGTTCAAGGTCAACCAAGACCGATTGCAGTTGACTACTCAAATATCAATCTCACGTATCTGCAAAGTTTGATTATTCCGGTTGATGAAGATGATAGATCAGTTGATCCTGATGATGTAGAAATGGATGCAGAGGTTCCAGGGCCGGATGAGGTTTATATGGAAAACCCAAATCAAGAACCAGCGCCTGAGAGAGAACCTGAACCTATTCAGAAACAACCGGCTCAACCATATGATTTTGATGCACCAATCATTGAGTCGGATTCTTCAGAAGATGAGGAAGAACAAATGGTTGAAAATATTCAGGAAAAACCAACTGTTCAGTCAGAAACTGAATCATCATCTCAATCAGTACCAGAGGATGAATCGATTTCCAAAAATGCCGAATCTTCAAAATCGGTTATTTGAGATTCAACAAAACCACATATGAGTTATTTTCCAGCCGAACCTGAGTTGAAGTAGTGCAAATTTTTCGAGGTTCGAGGTGAACTTACAGGTTTGATCAAAAGTTGGAAATTTGATGCAGAAAATTTTCTGATTTTGATTAAAAGAAGAGATAGCGTGCAATATTTCAAAACAAGATTTAGTCATATTAGCACATTGCCAAAGGTCGAATTAAATCGTCTTGCTCAGCTGAACATAGTCAATCATACGGATGATCTTCGAGGAAATATGTTTCTGAAGCTATTAAGGAAAGAGATCTACAGCAAGACGTATATGTGGATTAGACCAGAGTTGGGAGTTCGTTTCTGTTATAAAAAGAAAATTGATCCGAGAACTCACGAACCAATAGTGAAATATCATTATCCGCCAACTACTTGTCTGAAGAAAGTTCCCTTACAGTCACTACCACTAGATTTTCCCAAGTATCCATGATATTGGTGGTTTGACCCTGATACGCAAGAAGCTGTTATTGAATATTCTACAAGGAAAGAGTATGAGAAAGAGAAGACTGAATGGAATTTCAAAGGAGCTTTTGGTAAGAGTGTTCGTGTGTTTGACCCGCTCTGCCTTATTAATATGTCAAAGAATGATTTGAAAGCTCTCCACAAAAATAAGATGCAATATAATCAGATCGATCATGAGAAAGCTGTAAAATTCATAAAGGTTGTTGAGGTTTGTGTGTAGAATGGGTGTTCATGCTGGTGGAACATTCCCAGAAGGCTGGTGCTGATGAAAGTTTTTGAAGATTGAAGTTTTTTTTTTGAAGACCAAGCTGATGACACGGGGGAGTTTATTGGTACATTTAGTGTGTCAGTCAGTTAGTCTATCGAGTTGTAAGTGTCGTTAGTTACGTGTAATAGAAAAGTCATTTCTGTACTTAGCGACACTTAAGTTTAGTAGTAGGCGACACTTGCATTAGTGACGCATAGCGACACTTAGGTAAGTGACGCATGAAGGCGGCCACATGCGACACTAGCCAAGTGACGCATGTCTGCCGAATTCTTTTAGTATAAATACAAACCTACGGGTTTCAGGCTAGGGTTGACGAAACCCTAGCACCGTTTGTCGAAATAGCATTCTTGTAAACAATCTGATATGTTACGTTTATCAATACAAAGTCGTTTTTGATTCATTGATTACATTTCGGTTTGTGTTTACGTGATATTTGTGTGATTGTTTGTTTCCGCCATTCAATCATTGTTATCAATCACTTAGATCCACGGCAAGGGGCACTCACAAGTTATTCTTGGGAAATCTCTTATAAATTCAAAATTTTCTTATTTAAATCCTTATTTGATTGAGGGAATGATACAACAAGTCTACAATGTTATATGTTAAACGTGGGACTTTACGAAATGAGTAAAAAAAGTTGGTTCTAAAATTTCGGGTGTTTCAAAATGTATTAAGGATTTAAATTGTGATAGATTTTGGATTGATGAGTCCAAATAAATAAATTTATTAATAGCGATAATATTGTGTATGATATCACTTATTTATATTGATATTTAATAATACTATATTATATTATTTAGAATCGTACGGATATATTTTTCCAAATAAGCAAATTTACCAGTTTAGTTTGTAATGCATTGGTGGTTTTCGTCCATCTAAGTTACTCTCTGTGATTTAAATCAACAACCTATAATGCATTACTTTGTCTTTTCAAGTTTGACGAAAGATGACAAAACATGACAACTCATATGTAAGCTCTAGTAACCCAAATGACGTTAACACAACCTTAGAAGATTAACTTGTAAATTATTTTAGGAATGTAAATTGTGATACGGAGAAATTAGTGGCAAAAGAGTAAATTAATTCATCAATTATTAAAAGTATTAAAAAAAGGTAGTATAGGGAGAAATACACTAAAATCCGTCGGAACCCGACCCGTTAGCATCCATGATCCAAGAATTATAAATTAGAAATTGATAAAAGGATTCACAATAGTAGGTCGTATAAGAATTTAAATCACTGGACAATGGAATGAGGTTATGAATTTTTTGGAATTGAAAATAACTTATTGGGGTTTTTTTAAAAATAAAATAAAATAAATAAGATTGTAGGAAGAGTTTGAATTATAGAAGAAATAATAAAAAGAAAATATTTGTAGGAAAAGTTTGAATAATGGAAGAAATAATTAATGAGTTATTAAATTAAAATTTTCATAAAATATTTGAAGGATTATCTATAATTAAAAGAAAAATATCGAATTTATATTGTAAATATTGCAGGGTGTATATTGTAAATATTGAAGGGTATATCAGTCTTTTAGTCATATAAAAATGGGATTAATAATGTCATTAAATAAGTTAAGGGTTAGATCTTAATTGTTAATCTTCATCTAATGATTCATATTCTCTCAAGATTTTTCTTTTAATATATAGGATAGAAGATTAGTAGGGTGTGGTTCAAATGAGAATAAGAATATGTTTGAAAATGAGGGAACCAATGATATTGTGTTATGTGTACAAAGAGAATACTCCACATGTACAAAACTCATTTACCCCCAACATTAATTATCTCACAAATGACAAAATCGAAAAATTATGAAAATTGCACCATTAAATTCAGCTTTTTCTCTTCTTCGATTTGCCGCCCCTCAAGGCACACTTTCGATGAGTTCTTTTTCCATTTTTTTGGTGGGTTTCACATTTACTAATACATGTGTTAAAGTGTTACGTTTAGGGTCTAGGGTTTGTGGTTTAAGGGTTAGGGGTTAGGGTCGGGGGTTTAGGTTGGGGGTTTAGGTTGGGGGTTTAGGGTTGGGGGTTTATGGGTTAGGGTTTAAAGTCTTAAAGTGTTGCGTTTATCATCACTTTTTAATCGGTTGCTTTGACGGTTCAAACGGTTGACCTGCATGATTTTTTTTGTTTAGTGTATAGAAATGGTTGTATATTGGTAAATGTGAGGTCCAAAAAATGAAGTGATCAGTCATCGATGACAGTGGGTAATCGGTTGGGAATCAGTTAGTGGAAATGTGACATGGCGTTGAGGTGACATTAGTGATGAGGAAGTGATGAGAAAATAGTTGGGAGTAGCCTTAGGCGTATTTAGCCACATCAATTTTTTTTCCTTTTATTATACATCTCATAATTATTACATCATCAAATTAATTTTTTCTTTAAAATTACTATAATTTTTTCTTAAAAAAATTTTTAATCCTAACACTCTCATCCTGAGATTTTAGCCCTAACAAAATAATGTCTAAGAGTCTTAATTCAATTTTATTATACTTATTATAATGGCTTTTTAGAATTAATAAATTACACATAATAGGTAATGATATTTTATCCTACAGAAAAAGTTAATTCATTTTCGTACTAATACGGCATACATTGCAATTATCTAATATTATGAGTATTAACTATCATGTTTTAGTTAAATTAGTTTTAAAAAGATATATATGATATTGATTTTTTTAGTGCATTTTGATATATGTTACTATTAAGTTTCAATAATAAATATTCAACTTTTAACAATAGTAATACAATGAAAAGTTAAATACAACATGTTGAGTCACTGATCGCTGAACTCAAGTAGTCACTGATCACAAGGATTAAGGGGGAGATTATATAGGAGATTGTTGAAGTCATTGTTCGCTGATAAGTGAAGTTACTGATCATGCTATATGTTCACAGTCTCTGATCCTCTCAATAATGTTCCATGAAGAAAATGATTCAAGTCAAGCTCCTGTTGCTGAAGGTCTCTAAGTCGCTGATGATATGTTAAACCAGTAGATGAAGATCTTATCAAGATAAAAGACTCAACTATGTGTGTCGCTGATACTCATCTATCAGCGAGAGTCTCCAAGTCTTCTTGAGTTCTCTCTTCTGCTGAATAAAAGAAGTCACTGAAGATTAGCTGTTCAAGTCATTCTTTAGAGCATGTTAGCTCGCATCGAGAATGAGGAGAATTGATGTTTCTATCAGTGACTGCAGCATTAAATGCCGCATTAAATAAGAAGTTGACATTTGGCGTTATTACGGCGCAGCACGTGTTCCTCGAAACTTGAAAAGAGTAACGTGGAAGCATTTGATTGGTTTATGGTACAAGGTGATATTTCTCAAGACAGAATGTCGTGCCATGATGTATCACATATCAACTACCTCTCCAATCAAGCAGCGACACGTGTCCTTCAGATCTGGAAATTAAGGATTTCAGCGTCTATAAATAGCGTAGTATGTTGTACTTCATTTTGTGTCGATTACTTGTATTGTCAGTTGTTTGTCAGTGACCAGTTTGTCTAAGATACAAGTAACACCAGCGAGTGAACTAGTAGCGTGTTTGTCCACTACTAGTTTACCTCAGCGAGTGAGCAAGTTAGCGTGTTTGTCCACTACTGCTCATCTCCTTTGTAATAGCTGTATTGTTTGATTTGGATTAGCTTTGACTAATCTATTCCGCAATCAACAAGAGATAAATTATATCAATAAAAGAATTTATCTTTCAGCTAGAATTGCATCAGCAACTGAACTGCTTATTTTATATATATTTGTGTTCATATTGCTGTCACTTTAATACGTTTAAAAACTTGCTAAACAAGCTAACACATTATAACAGAAAAGTTTTTAATTGTATTCAACCCCCCCCCCTTCTACAATTAACTCACTGTTAACGATTCACAATCACTAACATAATAGTGATTAGGGACTCACAATTGGTATCAGAGCAGAGTTGGTTTAAATATAATTAAATCAGATCTGCAATGGAATCGGTTAAATACAGTTGTGTTGATTCTGAGTACCAGAAGGGAAATGGCTCTACTACCAAACCACCGGCTTTTGATCCATCTAGAATTGAAACCTGGATGTCCAGGATGATGATGTTCTTAGATCTTGCTGATATCATCTTTGTGCTATAATTACTGATGGTCCATACACCCCAACTACTATTGTTCCTGCAGTTGCAGCTACTGCAACTACTCCTGCTATACCTGAAATGGTTATGCCCAAAAGGGAGGAACAGTGGTCAGATGAGGATAAACGTATGGTAAGGCTAGATAAACAAGCTAAAATTTACATAAGAATGGCACTTCCTGATGAAGTGTTTGAGTCCATTAGATTGTGCAATACAGCGAAACATACGTGGGATACTCTTAGAAACATATATATTGGAACTCCTGATATAATTCGCTGTAGAGAAGTTAATCTAACTCGTCAATATGAATTGTTTGCAATGGAACCCAATGAATCACTGGCATCTACCTATACCAGATATCAAGCTTTAATTAATAAAATGGAAAAAGCAAATATAGGAAAGGACCAGAGATTTGTTGTTGAAAAGTTTCTAGAATTACTACCTAGGAAAATCTGGGGAACCATTGCAACATGCATAAGACAAAGAAACGATTATAACTTTCTCAATCTAACTCAAGTTTATGGAATTTTGCTTAATTGGGAACAATCTGAGAAACTAGCTGATCAAGGTGAGCACATTCGTGTTGCACTAGGAGGACAAAAGATTTCTAATGCCCTTGTAGCTGAGCTTGATGAAGCTGGTCAAAAGCAGAAAGCAAAGCTCACCAAGATGAGCTCTAAGTCTTTGATCGCAGAAGAAGAAGGCAATGTCGCTGATGATCAATCAGAAGTTAGCTATGACGAAGGACTTGAGAAGCTAGAGAGAGATATGGCCATGATGGTTGCAAACTTCAGAAAGAACAGCAGATTTAACAGATCTGTTGGTGCTTCATCAAATGAGGTTTCTAAACCAAAAGGTGAATGCTATAAATGTGGCAAACCTAGCCATTTTGCAGCTGAATACAGGTCAAAAGCTGTCAACTCTTTCACTGATCAAAAACCCAGCTTCAGAAACGACAAGTACAACAAGTACAAAGCAAAGTACAAGAAGCTGAAGGAATTGTCCAAGTCAAAGAAGAAGAATAAAGGATTCATTGCTGAAGAAGGATCCATCAACGACTCTGACTCAACTTCATCATCTGATGAAGAAGAAGCCATGATCTGCATGGACAGGGATTACTGCCTGATGGCTGACGATGCTGCTTTTCATGAAGATATCAAAGAAGTAGCACAGAAATGTTCAGCATCTGGCTGGGATCCAGAGACTCTCTACAAGGTACATTGTTTTAAGTCAGCATCAGCTACTGAAAAAGATTTAATCATTGAAACTTTGATTGTTGACTTATCAAATGCTCATGACATTCAGAAAAGACAAGAATGTATGATCAGTGACTTAACATCTAAACTTCAACTTCAAGAAGAAAATTTGTTAAAAATAAAGAATCTCACACTTGATCTTGATGCACAAATACATGCAAATCAAAAATGCATTCAAGAAAAAGTAAAATTTGAAACTAAATTTTCACAACTCAATGAAGTGATGAAGTCATGGTGTAGGTCTGCATTAAAAGTGAATCAGTGAAAAAGTAAGGCTATTCTGGGAGGTGATTATGAAACTGCTGCTGCTCTCGCTGATGCAACCAAAGTTGATCAAGTATTCAATCCTGATGAAACTTTCTCAGAATCTGTCTTTGAACCAATGTCAATTGTCAGTGAGCCTAAACCAAATTACTTTGTAAGAAGCTCACAGGTTACTAATAGTTATGATATTGCTGCAAGTATAAATGAACTTGAGAAACTAGAAATTTATGAATCAACTACTTGCACTGCTCTTGTCAAAACTATCACTGATGACCAAGAGTCTATCAGTGACCTCACTTCTGACACTCCAGTCACTGATGACTTGACTATCAGTGACTTGAAGTCAAAGAAGCAAAATGAGGAAGTAAACCTGAGAACTTCTATGTCTTTGTCCAGTATGAACAATAAGTCAAAGAAATCTAAGTCCACAAATAAAAAATGTTACAAATGTGGAAGTAGACACCATGTGTCATCAAATTGTTTATCATCACAAGTTCCACTCAGTCAACCATCATCAGTATGTCAGCACGTGGTATCTGAATGTTCAGCTACATCATTTTCAAAATCTCAAATAATCAGTAAGCATTCAGATACTATTGATGCAAGCCTGTGGAACCCTGAACCAAAGGCTGACCACCATGAACCCATCTCAGGATGGGTTCATCAATTGAACTAATTATTTGTGTGTGATGCAGGGCATTCTCAGAGAGACAATTTGGTATCTGGATAGTGGTTGTTCCAGACATATGACCGGATATAAGTCCTTGCTCAGTGACTACCAGGATGAAAGAGGTCCTGATGTAGTGTTTGGTGATAACAACATTGGTAAGACCAGAGGGTATGGGGTCTTGACCAATGGTAAAGTTATGTTTAAGAAGGTGGCATATGTTGAAGGACTGAAACATAATTTATTAAGCATTAGTCAGTTCTGTGATGCCAAAAATAAAGTGCTGTTTGATCATGAAGCTGGAGTTGTTTACAACAAGAATGGAAGCGCTGTCCTGGCTGCTCAAAGAAAAGGCAATACATATGTAGTCAATATGGAGTCAGCACAATCAGGAACATGCTTTTATTCCAGAACCGTTTCAGAAGAAAAATGGTTATGGCATAAGCGTCTTTCTCACCTGAACTTCAAGGCCATCAGCAAGCTCAGCAAGAATGACTTGGTAAATGGCCTTCCAAAGCTTACTTATGACAAAGACAAGCTTTGTTCAGCATGTGAGAAGGGAAAGCATCACAGCTCTTCTTTCAAAAGCAAACAAACATCTTCAGTGACAGAATGTTTTTAACTGATGCATATGGATCTGTTTGGTCCAGTGAGTTCTCCCAGTCTTGGTGGTAAAAGGTATTGCTTGGTAATTGTGGATGAATATTCCAGATATACTTGGGTATTCTTCCTCAAAGCCAAAAGTGATGCAACACAGGAAATCATATCCTTTATCAAAAAAATGGAAAACTTAAATGGTTGTTCAGTTAAACATTTAAGAAGTGATAATGGCACTGAATTTAGAAATGTTGACCTTGAAAGTTTCTGTGATTCAAAAGGTATTTCTCAAAACTTCTCTGCACCAAGAACACCTCAACAAAATGGTGTTGCAGAGAGGAGAAATAGAACCTTGATTGAATCAGCAAGGTCAATGCTCATAGATGCTGGTCTTGAGACCCAATTCTGGGCTGAAGCAGTTAACACTGCCTGCTACACTCAGAATAGGTCTTTGATTGTCAAGAGACATGATAAGACAGCCTATGAGGTGTTAAGGGGGAGAAAACCTGACATAAGTTTTCTTCATGTTTTTGGCAGTACCTGCTATGTCTTAAACAAAAGAGATCACTTAGGGAAGTTTGATCCCAAAGCTGATGAAGGTATATTTGTTGGTTACTCAATCATTTCAAAAGCTTTCAGAGTTTATAATAAAAGAAGGGAATGTATTGAAGAATCAATGGATGTTACCTTTGATGAATCTTATGATAAATCACTCACTGATCCAAAAGACTATGAAAATCTTATTTTTAATACAATCAGTGATGACAAGCATGAGATTCATCCATCAGATTCTGAAAGGGAAGATGATGTCCCTGAAGGTACTTCTGGCTCTACTTTAGCTATGAATGATTCAGGAACTTCATCTTTGCCCATTGACATCCCATCATCATCTCATCATCTGCATCAAAACGATAACTCCCACTGTCCTAACCAAAGCTTAAACATTAATCATGCTTCTAATACTGATGTGTCTGGTGGATCATCTCTGAGTAATCAAGTCACTGCTAAACCTCAGTGAGTGACTAAATGGACTAGACATATTGATAATTAATTGATTATTGGTGATCCACAATCCAAGGTCCAGACCAGATCAGCATCTGCTAACTTTTGTTTGTTTGTAAGCTTTGTGTCACTGATTGAGCCCAAGAAAATTGATGAGGCACTCACTGATCATCATTGGATAGCTGCCATGCAAGATGAGCTATCTCAGTTTGAAAGGAATAAAGTATGGAAGTTAGTACCTCAAGTATCTGGGAAATCTATGATTGGAACAAGATGGGTGTTCAGAAACAAGATGGATGCTGATGGTGTTGTGATAAGGAATAAGGCCAGATTGGTTGCACAAGGTTACTGTCAGCAAGAAGGAATTGACTACGATGAAACCTTTGCACCAGTTGCTAGGCTTGAAGCAATCAGGTTGTTCTTAGCATATGCAGCTCACAAGAAGTTCAAAGTATATCAAATGGATGTGAAAAGTGCCTTCTTGAATGGAAAGCTGCAGGAAGAAGTGTATGTGAAACAACCACCTGGATTCACTGATCCCAAGCATCCAGGTTATGTCTATAAGCTGGAAAAAGCTTTATATGGACTAAAACAAGCTCCTAGAGCTTGGTATGACACTCTCTCTACTTTCCTAACTAACTGTGGGTATGTCAGAGGTAAAATTGACAGCACTCTATTTATCAAAAAGGATAAGAGAGATGTCATATTGGTCCAAATTTATGTTGATGATATTATTTTTGGGTCTACTAACAATGACTTGTGCAAGGAATTCAGTGACCTCATGACTAAAAGTTATGAAATGAGCATGATGGGTGAACTAACATTTTTCCTTGGTCTGCAAATAAAGCAAACCAAGACTGGTATTTTTATAAATCAAGGAAAATATGTTAAAGATTTATTAAAGAAATTTGAATTCACCAACTGCTCATCCCTTGCTACACCAATGTCATCTGCAGTAAAATTACATGCTGATCCTGATGGTAAATCTGTAAACATCACTGCTTACAGAGGAATGATCGGGTCACTGCTGTATTTAACTGCTAGTAGACCAGACATTATGTTTGCTACTTGTCTATGTGCTAGATATCAAGTTGATCCAAAGGAATCCCATTTGCTCGCTGTCAAAAGAATATTCAGATATCTGAAGGGTACACCAAATCTTGGTCTCTGGTACCCATCTGGTTCAGATTTCTCACTGAAAGGATATTCAGATTCTGATCATGCTGGATGCAAAATGGACAGAAAGAGTACCTCTGGTAGCTGTCAGTTTCTTGGAGAAAAGCTTGTAAGCTGGTCAAGCAAGAAACAAAATTCTGTCTCAACTTCCACTGCTGAGGCTGAATATGTCGCTGCTGGAGCTTGTACTGCTCAAATTCTGTGGATGAGGAATCAGCTCGCTGACTATGGCTTTGACTTTGGCAATGTTCCAATTTATTGTGACAGTCAAAGTGCCATTTCCATAGCAAATAATCCTGTGATGCACTCAAGGACAAAGCACATTGATGTCAGATATCACTTCATCAGGGACCACGTCATGAAAGGTGACATTGAATTGCATTTCATTCCAACTGATTACCAACTCGCTGACATATTTACAAAACCGTTAGATGAGAAAAGATTCACCTTTCTCATCAGCGAGTTGGGAATGTTGAACTTAAATGATTAAATCCTGATTGTTTAATAAAAGGTAATTACAGAATATATGGCTTATAATTTTAACTCGCTGGCCTATTATTCTCACTGATGTAATCAGCAAGAACAATAAGTTAGCATAGTTATGATCAATAAATTTTATACTTTGTAACTGCACATGAAAACTCTTTATATCATATAAATAAAATATATCTTGTGCTTCACAAATTTGACTAGCTGATTAGATTAGTATTCTAAGTTGTAATCTAATCAGCGAAATCGAATATGAAACATAATATTTACTTTATTTTAAGATATAATTTATTTTCATCTCGCTGAGACATAATGTAACAGCGAATGTTTGTTCTCATTTAATATGGCATTTATTTTCGACATATATTCCTTACATTTAATACATTTTGTATTTAATTTTTAACGATTTATATTCCTAATAAATGCCTTATTAAATATCTCATGGGAACTCGAAAAGGTACACTTTTTCTGACACCTCGTATACCTTTCCGGCGTACCACTCCCATCATTATTTAATGTTACCACTCATCACCATCATCACCCTACTCCCCTACCACCAACCACCACTTTTTGACCACGTACATACTCGTTTTGACCACACAATCTGTACATCAGTAACCGTATATAAGCAGCGAAACCCTTTCCTTTTCATTCTTTACGCTTTCTAATTTTTCAAAACTTCATCTTCTTCATTTTCTCTGCAAATATCTCAACTTTTAAATCTTCTACTTTCTTTTCTTAAAAAAAATGGCAAGAACTAAATTTTTCAACAACGCTTACACACTAACCCGTGAGATTAAAGCTCTTCGAGCCTCTGCGGTCAGTGAGACGCTTGTTGTTACAGTTCCCAAATCTAACTATTTGGGAAATGTAACTTGCCCTAAACCTGAGTATGCGGAGGTGATAAACTTTCTTAAAAATCACTTTATCCTCCCTGCTCTTACCTTGTCTACTGGGGAAATGAACCCAGAATGGCTCAGTGAGTTCTGATATACCTGCACTCGCTCTGTCGTCTCTGGTGTTTCACAACTCCAGGGTTTTATAGACAATGGTACCCAAACCATCACCATAACTGCCAACACCATCCGGTCCATTTTACAACTTCCGACCTATGAGTCGTACGAGTCGCTGCCAGAGAGCGACGTAGCCAAACAAGGCCTCGTCGATCTTACTGAGATTGAGTGTAAATACTCAGTCGATGGTAGTGGCAACCGTAAGTACTCTACGGTCCACAAAACAAAAATGGATGGTGTTTGGAATGCCATTTTCACTAACTTTATTCAATCGTTGGGTACAAAATCAGGGAGCTATGATCAATTCAGCTCCCTGAAGGCCCAGATCAGTTGGTCACTGGTCAACTCTCTACGAGTTGACTACGCAAGTGTGATCTTTAACGAACTGATCACCAAAGTCGCTGAGCCTGCCAGGGCTAAATATGTACCCTACCCTAGGTTTCTCTCACTGATCTTCAGGGATCAGTTTGCTGCCTATGATGGGGTATCTTTTCAAGGTTTTGAGCCGACCTTGGTAGGATCTCAAATCTTTGCTAAACCAGCGACTGCGGTGTTACCCGCATTTATGAAACACCCGGGGATCCTTGCACCCCAGCCTGTAACTTCTGTACATATGTCAGTTGCTGCCCCCCCCCCCCATCGACCACGTCACTGACCACACCCCCAGTGACTACTGTTGGTCAACCACCAGTCAAGAAACCACCCATTGCTCCCAAGAAAAAATCCAAATTAGGGTCCCTGACATTAAAGGATCAGGGACATAGCAAAAAGAAGACATCTACGGATGCCAGTGGTGAATCAGTGACTGTACGTTCAGTTGCTGAGGGCACCACTGCTAAACCCTCAACCTTACCTGCTTACTGGACTCCCGAAAGCCCAGTGACTCTATAAAGGGACAACTACAGACAGCTGCAGTGGATCAAACCACTGTTAGCAGTGATTCGGGTGCATCCCACACCCTCAGATTGAGTCAACCCAGCCACTTGTCATCCTCACAAAAGGGTGACATTTCATTCAAAGGGCTAGTGACATCAGTGGGTGATAACACACTCATAGCTGATGTCATACCACTGGCTACAGACCCGGGCCATCTCTCATCTATCACTGCACCGGCTGTCAATGTCTCACCACTGACCCATGGTGAGATACAGGTCGCTACCTCTATTTCCAATGAACCACCAGCTAAATCACAAGCTGATGATGAGGAAATCATTCCCATGGACACCTCAGAGGACACCCAACCCATTCCTCTACCCACATCCAACTCTCCTATCAGAGAGCTTACCCCCACCTCTTTCTCCAGTGACAACATCCAAGTTGCTGCTGATCAGACCACACCCCCTGATCATGTAGCCCAATCTACACCTACCCCCATTATTATTACCCAAACTACTCCCACAAACACCTCCACCCACTCCACATCAGATCAGCTACTGATGGAGTACATTGCCCAATCCCAAACCCAGATTAAGATGCTCACTGAAGACCGTGAGGCACTTATTGGCAATGTCTCTGTCCTACAGAAAGCCGTTACTGCTCTCACTGATGTATACAACTCCATTGAACCATGGAGCACATCTGTTAGTGAGAGAGTACAAACTGTAGCTGATGCTAGTGTTGCAATAAACCATGCAGTCACTGAGCTAGCCTCCACCTCCACCACCAACTTTACCACTCATGCCACTGCCATTGCCCAACTCACCACCAACCAAAATGATTTAGCCATTTCTGTATCCAACTACCTGTTTAACACTGACAAAGTTATCAAGGTACTTCCACAGGTTGTTTCACAGCTTACAAAGACAAGAGCTGAGGTCGCTGCCCTGCGAGAGGAAAATGCTGCTTTCACTGAACAAATTCTTAAGGCAGTTGATCAGTTTGAGCGAACCAGTCAGGGGGAGAGTGAAGAAGAGGACATTGTCTCTGATCCTGAGATGCCCCGAAAGATGACTGATCTGCTGTCAAACAAAGCTCACAGGGACATTGTGCTCAACACTTATGCACTGCGTCCGATCGCTGAGCAACTGGAGTTGGAAGCCCTTGCAGTTGCTGAACTGTATTGGGTGGATATGGAGATAGCCACTGATATGGTGGATGTCGCTGAGAGCTTTCCTGAGTTCAGTGCTGAAGAGCTCAGGAATTACAATGGGCTGGTACAGCAATGGGCAGTAGATGAGGCTGCTAGGTTAGAGGGTACCTCAGTGAGCTATGAATTGGCTCGCTGGGAATGGATGAATAGTGAGGTGGTAGATGATGTATCTGATGATGAGGAAGATGATACCATCATGCATGATGCTGATGATAATGATGATGACAACAATGATGATGGCCGGGGAGGTGGTCATGGAAATGGTCAGGGTTCAGAAGATGAAGATGATGTAAATATGGAGGATTAGCAACCCATATCATCTGTCATGAAGAGAAAAAGGACCAGTGACACCTCTCCTGCATCTACTCCTCCATCAAAGAAACAACACGTCAGTGATCCTCAATTACATATTGTCATATCTGAGGTAACTGTACCTTCATCTACACCAGCAACCCAAAACCTACCCTCACCCACAACAACTACAACTACAACAACCCAAATAACCACACCTACCCCAGCAACAATTATACCAATCTCCACAGCAACTCTCTCCAACACTACCACTTCAGACACTTCCCCTACAGCATGCCTTTCCTCTGATTCAGCCTCAGATACCCTCTGTCCTGATGAAACAAGAGAACAGCGAGTTGCCAGAAAAGTAAAGGCAAGACAGGACAGGGAGCAGGAGATGATAATGAAAATAACCTTTCAGGCTGAGTTAAGAGAGGAACAAGAAAGAAAAAGGTTGCTGAAAGAGCAATCAGATGCTGACAGAGCATACCTACTGGAATTGAGCTCTAAAGATGCCAATGAAAGGGCCAGACTGCTTAAACAAAAGAAAGGTCAAGAAGAGTCTGATGCTGCAATTTCCAGGGTACTTGCTGAGATAGAAGAGAGTGAGCTAGAGCAACAGCAACTAAAAACATCAGCTAGCAAGAGCTCTAAAAAGAAAGGGGGAGCTGTCAGAACAGCAGTGGATAGGAAATGGGATGAGATAGATAGAAAAAGGTTTGCTGCCCGAATGACAGGGAGATCAAACCCTGCACCTATTACCAAGGTTAAATTGAAAAAGTCTGAGAATCAATCTCAACCTCAGCTACTCATTCAAAGAGGTTCAGAGACTCAAGCCATGCTACTTGATCAAGTATGCAAGCTGCACAGAGAAGAATGGAATGAAATCAGGCTTGCTATCAGCCACTCTACAAGTGCAGCTAAAGTTGATGTCCTGAAAGAGATTGATAGGCTATATCAAAAGATGGTGTCACTACAACTTCTCAGACCAGAAGATACTGTCACATTTGGTGAAGAGATTGTTCAGCCACCAAGCCCAAGGTATAGGTCAGGCACTAGCAGCATCTATCGAATCCCCAACACTTCAAGGTTAAATCTATCTATTCCTGCTGGTGTGCCAAAGCTTGAAGGACATGAAGTCACTGAGGGGGAGAAGGGTCTGGTATACAGGGACCTAAATAGGCCCTTAGGTTTCAGAGAGAAGCTGAACTTGAGAAGGTTGATCAAGAACAACTCATACACCTAATCAGGTCAGCTAGCATGCTTCCTACAAATTCAAAGATCAGAAAAGCTATTCTTGATGAAGCCTTGACAAGAAAATTCAGATACCAGCCCTCCAAAGACAAGTATGAACTTGAAGCTGAGCTTGGCATAGTGAAAGAGGAGGAGATGTGGAGAGATAAATAAATTAGATATTTTGTAATAGTTAGCTTCTGTAAATATTTATTCAATGATATAAATGAGGTTTGACACAGAAAATCTTTTCAACAACAAAATTTACAAGTACAAGTCTCTGAGCAACCAACTTATCATCAGAGACTAAAACTTTCCTACAACAAGTTTGTCTAAGGGAGCTTTGACTTAAACCATTTAGGGGGAGATTGTTGAGTCACTGATCGCTGAACTCAAGCGGTCACTGATCACAAGGATTAAGGGGGAGATTATATAGGAGATTGTTGAAGTCATTGTTCGCTGATAAGTGAAGTTACTGATCATGCTATATGTTCACAGTCTCTGATCCTCTCAATAATGTTCCATGAAGAAAATGATTCAAGTCAAGCTCCTGTTGCTGAAGGTCTC
Organism: Pseudognaphalium luteoalbum; assembly: GCA_963422505.1. Lineage (NCBI taxonomy): Eukaryota > Viridiplantae > Streptophyta > Magnoliopsida > Asterales > Asteraceae > Pseudognaphalium > Pseudognaphalium luteoalbum. The sequence goes on from OY730198.1 coordinate 80,328,731, forward strand.
TAAGTCGCTGATGATATGTTAAACCAGTAGATGAAGATCTTATCAAGATAAAAGACTCAACTATGTGTGTCGCTGATACTCATCTATCAGCGAGAGTCTCCAAGTCTTCTTGAGTTATCTCTTCTGCTGAATAAAAGAAGTCACTGAAGATTAGCTGTTCAATTCATTCTTTAGAGCATGTTAGCTCGCATCGAGAATGAGGAGAATTGATGTTTCTATCAGTGACTGCAGCATTAAATGCCGCATTAAATAAGAAGTTGACATTCGGCGTTATTACGGCGCAGCACGTGTTCCTCGAAACTTGAAAAGAGTAACGTGGAAGCATTTGATTGGTTTATGGTACAAGGTGATATTTCCCAAGACAGAATGTCGTGCCATGATGTATCACATATCAACTACCTCTCCAATCAAGCAGCGACACGTGTCCTTCAGATCTGGAAATTAAGGATTTCAGCGTCTTTAAATAGCGTAGTATGTTGTACTTCATTTTGTGTCGATTACTTGTATTGTCACTTGTTTGTCAGTGACCAGTTTGTCTAAGATACAAGTAACACCAGCGAGTGAACTAGTAGCATGTTTGTCCACTACTAGTTTACCTCAGCGAGTGAGCAAGTTAGCGTGTTTGTCCACTACTGCTCATCTCCTTTGTAATAGCTGTATTGTTTGATTTGGATTAGCTTTGGCTAATCTATTCCGCAATCAACAAGAGATAAATTTTATCAATAAAAGAATTTATCTTTCAGCTAGAATTGCATCAGCAACTGAACTGCTTATCTTATATATATTTTTGTTCATATTGCTGTCACTTTAATACGGTTAAAAATTTGCTAAACAAGCTAACACATTATAACAGAAAAGTTTTTAATTGTATTCAACCCCCCTTCTACAATTAACTCACTGTTAACGATTCACAATCACTAACATAATAGTGATTAGGGACTCACACAACATATGATTGATTTTGTTATTTTAATTACCATGCATATTATATACCATGTGTCGCAAGGGCTCAACAAAAAACCTCCCAATTAGCCACATCAATAAATTAGTTTTTCCTTAAAATATTTAATAGTTCCTAACACTCTTATCTTAAAACTTTTTAAAATTTTAAATTCCTAAAAAAGTTAATGTCTTATACTCCATATTATGTGAAAAGTCTCTATTCAATTTTATTATACTTTATGATAATAGCTTTTATTTTTATATATTACACTTGATAAATAGTAATTTTGTTCATACATAAAAAATTAATTCAGTTTCTTACTTATGTTTCAAAAATTGCAATAATCTAATATTATTATCATCAAATACTGTGTTTTAATTATTGAAATTAGTTTCACTAAAATATAAATATGAGATTTATTACTTTCTATGTATTCAGACATTGTTACTATTGAGTTTCATGAATAAATTTTCAACTTTTAATAATGGTAATACAATTGAAGCTTGTAAAAACATATGATTAATTTAAAATTTTTAATTACCATGCATCACAAGGTTCAACAAATGTATGAAGAGTTAAGATAATTTTGCTAATGATGGTTGTAGCTTTTGTTATTCATATGGTTTCAAGATCGGTGAAACCGTGAGAAGTGGACATAGACTCAAATTTTAACCACTCTTAACAAAATGAGGATATTACATTAAATTTGAGTTCTAACTGCTTAAAAGATAAACACAAGTTCATCTATTATAGTTTCATTATCAATGATAATTGCATCTTTTAACTAATAACATTAATTTATAAATTAATATAATTACATCTTATAAACGGTCTTACATCGTACGAGCTCAAGATCTAGTTTATTTATATTTTTTTTAGTCAAAGAATATATAAAACATAACTACGTAGCATTCAATGGGCAACGAATATTTTATATCCTAAATGATAATGGTAGTATACTATTATTATATTAAGTGGACTAAAAGCCGGCAGACAAATTAAGACTCAAGTTTGACATGTATTTGACTATTCTTTATTGACAAAGAATTACCTGAAAGACAGAAAGACCCCTCGAATTTATAATATTCTTATGAGGTCATTTCGAGTGGTACATTGAAGAATTGAACTGTCAAGTCAATTTTATATTGGCACTTTCTCGTAAAGAATAAAAAAAACTGAACACTAGCAATGATAGATAGACCGAAGAAATGAACTTTCAAGTTCTACATTTACCAATAACACCTTTATAATATACTAAAAACAAAAAGAAAAAAAAGCTTACCTTCTCACATCTTCCACCGTCATCCCAAAGAAGTTTGAAAGACGCTCCTAAAGCCACTCCCATCGGGTACGTCGGTTTGGAACCGACCGCCGTCGATTAAACCGACGCTGATAACACGGCCTCGTCGGTCGTCGGTTGGTTCCTTCGGTTTGACGACGAGAGAAACGGGTGGGATGTGTGGGGCCCACTCAATTTTTTTCCTCCTTTTTCCATTTTTTAAAAAGTAACCGTTTGAAAAAAAACATTTTTTCCAACGGCTAGGAGACCGTTGTTTTTTTTAATATATATATTTTTTAATTTGTTTAAAACTTACTTTTTCACCTATAAATATACACCCTCGTTTCCAAACAATTCACACCAACTTACATACAAATTCATATAATTCACTCTTCACATTTTTTATACACTTTATCCGTTTTATATTTTTATAAATGTCTTCCGATTCCGATCTCATAGATTTGTAAGCGCTTAATGACATTTTGATCCAAATTACGCGATCAATGTTATTAATGCCATATCCTCTGAATCGTCCGACGACGAAGACGAAATTCCAATCCCGAGAGCTCCACGTTGATACTTTCTGAGAAATCGTGAAGCAATGGGGCAACGTTTTTATGTGGACTACTTTGTCGATGAACCAACGTTTCCGGCAGATATATTTCGGCGACGCTTTCAAATGAGTAAGCCATTTTTTATCCGTATATGTCAACGTATTATATCATATTCACAAGATCCGGTACCGGAATATTTTCAATAATTTCATCAACGTATTGACGCAACCGGTAGACCCGGTTTTAATATTTTTTTAAAAATACACTTCCGCCATACTTCAAATGGCGTATGGTTGTGCGACGGATTTGTTTGATGAATACTTACATATGGGTGAACAAACATCATATTTGTGTTTATATAATTTTTGTAAATGCATATTTCATTTATACTCTACGGAGTAATTAAGGAAACCAACATCGCAAGATGTTCACGTTTGCATCAACGACATGCCGAGTTGCACGATTTTTCGGGTATGCTCGGAAGCTTAGATTGTATGCATTGGCCTTGGAAAAATTGTCCAGTTGCTTGGCAGGGTCAATACACTAGAGGTGATCAAGGTCTTCCCACAATCATGCTCGAGGCGGTTGCCTCTTACGATTTGTGGATTTGGCATGCTTTCTTTGGTCCGGCGGGGTCGAGCAACGACATTAATGTACTTAATCAATCGGATTTGTTCTCCGATTTAATGCAAGATAGAGGTTCCCAAGTTAACTTTATGATTGCCGGACAAAAATTCACCAGAGGATATTATCTAGGGGATGTGATTTATCCAGAGTGTGCGACTATTATAAAGTCGTTTAAGCATCCACTAACTGAAGCTGAGTCTCGCTTCAAGAGGTATCAAGAATCTGCAAGGAAAGATGTGGAACGAGCATTTGGTGTTTCAAGGTTGTTGGCAAATCATCAAAAACCCAGCTAGACCATACAGCACCAATAAGATAAAAAGAATCATGTACGCTTGTGTGATTCTACATAACATGATGACTGAGGGCAACGGGCGAAATATGTGTCAACTAGAAGAAGATTATCCCTCTGATCTGGCAAACAGACCAACACGCACGTGAGAAGAAAGAGTTGCAATTTCATTGCGTATGGACAAAGAGTTACGCGATCGGTACGTTCATCATCAACTTCGCAACGCGCTAATTAAACACATTGCGCAACTACCACCAAATTTCCGTACTCGTTAAACTATTGTACTTTTATTATGCAACGTTAATTTTTTAATTATTGTTCTTTTTTATTTTTGGGATTTGTGGTTTTTTTTTTAAAAAAAAGTTATTGTGCTTTTTTTAGGAAAGGTTGTATTTTTAATTATGTAATGAAGTGTGTTTTATTTAAATTATTGTGTTTATTTGAATTATTGTTTTTAAATTGATTAATTAATTAGTCAGTGGGTCTCAGAAAATGAAATGACGGACCATGGATATAAGTGATCAGTCAGTTTCAGTCAGTTTTGAGAAAAAGTTTACGTGATGCTGATATGGCTCTGTCAGTTTCAGTCAGTTTCAATCACGGATTGGAGTGGTCTAAGAAGTTGTGGTTCCAATGACTTATTTTAAAGAAGCTCGTCTTTGGCCCAAAGACGGTACCATTGGTAGTAGTTTGAAGAAGGACAACACCAAAAATATTGTTACTAAAGAAAGAAATATTTTCTCACTTCTAACTTCTTCAATTTATTACACAACTTTAGTGAAAAACAATATTCGTTAGAAATATGGTTACCATAAGAAAGGTTACTCAAATATTATGTTGGGAATAAATAGGGCAACACATCGTAACAACGTTATTTTAGTGTAATCACTTTTGTAAGAATATCATCTTCATAGACTAAAGAGACAAAGAGTGTAATATGTAATTAAAGCAATTGTTATATATGATTAAAAAGCATAAATCGTATATAAGTTTTTTCCTATTTGAATCATAACTATCGCAAGATAATGATTTGACTCAATTAAAAAATAAATTTTCATTCATTCTAAAACTTTTACTAGTATTAATAATCAACAATAAAAACTAGTAATAAATTTCATAATTAAATGGGTTAATAATGGTTTAATTCTCAAAGTTTTTTTTTTTCGTTTTAACCACTCAATTTTTTTAATGTTTTAACCACTCAACTTAGGGTCAATAATGGTTTAATCCCTAAACTTTCAATTTGTTTTCGTTTTAACCACTCAACTTTGTTTTAGAAGTTTTAACCATTCAACTTATGAGTTGATCATACTTTAACCCCTAAAGTTCATTTGCCCATTTAAAAAAACTCTTTCGTTAACTCATAATGAAAGTTTAGATCGGGATATATAAACTTTGAACTGATTTTTTATCAACCAATGTTGTCAAGATAAAGATCTTACATATGATGGTTTTTGTCTTCACAAGATCAAATTTGTAAGATCAAATCGGGATCGTAAGATCTTACATTTTCGATTATGATCTCATAAATGTGTATTATAATGCATATAAAAGATTAATTGCATGACAAATTAATTACACTTTTATATTTTAAACATCATAGAATCAATTCATCCTTATCATATCGACTTAGATTACTATATTTGTAATTAAATATATAGATTTTCACGCGATAAACTATTTTAGTTTAAATATTGAATAGTTTTACGTGTAGTAATTAATTAAATAATAAACCTATCAACCTTTTATTGGACAAAAATTAACTAATTTATATTTTCTTAACTTATATTCATGTTAAGTAAGATCGGATCGGATCGACATCGTAAGATCTTACGATCCCGATTTAATCTTATGATTTCGATCTTGTAAGAACAAAAACGATCATAGGTAATATCTCTATCTTGACAACCTTGTTCGATAAAAAAAATAGTTTAAAGTTTATATATCCCGATCTAAACTTTCATTATAAGTTAACGAAATGATTTTGTTAAATGGGCAAATGAACTTTAGTGGTTAAAGTATGGTCAACTCATAAGTTGAGTGGTCAAAACGTTTAAAACAAAGTGGAGTGGTTAAAACGAAAACAAATTAAAAGTTCAGGGATTAAATCATTATTGACCCTAAGTTGAGTGATTAAAACATTTAAAAAAAGGTTAGTGGTTAAAACGAAAAAAAAGGTGAAACTTTAAGGATTAAACAATTATTAACCCTAATTAAATAGTACAATCGGTAAGCAGTGCAGGGATATCCAAAAAATATTTCTAGTAAAGAAAATACGATATACTACTCCCTCCGTCCCATATATAGTCCATGTTTCCCTTTTTAGACGTCCCAAAATAATTGTCCACTTCCAAAAGTAGTATGGTATAATTAACCAAACTTCCTATTATACCCCTACTTTATATATATGTTTGAAAAATGTAGGTAAAAAGTAAGGATAAAACTGTCATGGTACAGAAAAGTACATGGTAATAATTATGTTTTCTTAAACTGCGTGTTTCTTGTCTGTGAACAATAATTTTGGGATGGAGGGAGTATATGAAAAACTCATTTTTGGCCAAAATCTTGCAACTAGTGGCAGATCCAGATTTGACCGGGTCCGTAGCGTGGATATCTCAATTTTTATAAACTTGTAGGACAAACAACGAATATAGTGAAAAATACAAGTTTTTATAATAAGATAACATTGCATAAATCGAATGGACTCGTAGTAATTGCTTCTATCTTCAATGTGACTCTGCACCTATATATAATAATAATTATGAAAGGGTTTACGATTTTGTTATGTATTAAACTTTGTACTTTTTACTTTTATATGACTTGAACTTTAAAAACTTCTATTGAATATATCGAACTTGTAAATATTGTCTATTGTATATATACTTTTCTTCTTAGATAAAGCTAAAATTGAAAAGTTTATGTTTTTGTCAAATGTCAAAAAGAAAAGTGTACATAAAAATAGACGATATTTACAAGTTCAACGGATACAACAGAAGTTTTAAAATTCGACTAATACAATAGTGTAAAATATACTCCGTAATACATAATGAAATAATAATCCCATAATAAAAAGTGTAAGAATTTCGAAGTTGAATTGCAACAACAATAATAGAAATACTGTAAAAGATACTTTTCATACGTTACCAAACTATAACCAAGCTATACCCTTTTTGCAACGGTCCTGCATCAAACTATGAGAAGAACACTACTATTAAAACATTCTGGATCTTGGATTAATATGTACTCCGTACTTAAGAATAAATGTATTTTTCTTCCCACTAAACAAAGATTCTTAATCGATGGCATCTGGTGTTGGTGGGAATTATAATGGTTTAGGTCAATTATTTCAACCTCCCTCCACCATTCAAAAACCATCCAACCCCAAATCAAGAAAACTTTCAAAGCTTCCATCTTTCCACTTTTTTTCTTCAATTCATCACAAACCCACTTCATGATTCCATTTTTACATCAATCCCACCAATCTTTTTTCTAATTTAATCATGGGGTTTCACAGATCTTTACCAAATCTTCACCTCATACCCACGATCTTTCTTCTTTTTCTTCATCTTCTCCCTGCAGTTTTGACACAGATAACAAACACCAGCAGACTCAATCAAGGTCAGCTCCTTACAGATGGTCAAACCCTTGTTTCCCCACAACAGATATTTGAACTTGGTTTCTTTAGTCCCGGAAATTCAACTCTTAGATATGTTGGAATTTGGTATTTTGGTATGGAAAACAGAACAGTAGCATGGGTTGCTAATAGAGACAATCCAATTTCAACGAATTCCGGAACTTTCGGTATTGGAACCAATGGGAGTTTAGTTGTTTCAGATAGAAATGGTGTTGTTTACTGGTCCAGTAATGTTACTTCTACTGCAAGTGATCAGAATTTGACAGTAATGCTTATGGATACTGGAAATCTAGCTCTCTCGACTGTCGAAAACGTTGGTGATGATACGAATGCTATCTGGAGAAGCTGTGATCATCCAACTGATACTTATTTACCAAATTTAAGAATTTATGCGAATATAACGAGTGGGAGTGATATTCGTAAATTTGTGTCGTGGAAGGGGCCGAGTGACCCGTCGAAAGGGAACTATTCGATGGGGGTTGATCCACGTGGTGCGCCTCAAGTGGTAGTTTGGGATGATCGTAATAATCGACGACTATGGAGAACAGGTCATTACAATAATCAGATATTTATTGGTGTTCCACAGATGAGAAGTTTGTTGTTTTTCGGGTTTAGATTGATAACTGTTAATAGTGAAATCATTTATTTCATTTTTAATAATCAAAATAGTTCTCTTTTGATGAGGTTTTTGATTCAGTGGAATGGAGTTGTGCAGCAGTTGACTTGGGATGGTGATATGGGTCGTTGGAATGTGTCATTTTCACAGCCTTCGACTGGTTGTGAAGTGTACAATAAATGTGGCGATTTTGGAGTTTGCCGAACGACAAATGGGCCTAATTTGTGTAGTTGTATGGAAGGATTTGATCCGAGTTTTTTTGGTGAGTGGAATAGAGGGAATTGGTCTGGTGGGTGTGTTAGGAGGACTAAATTGGAGTGTAATTCGAATGGTACCACGAGTGATGGATTTGTGCAACTAAACGACGTCAAACTGCCTGATTTTGCTGATCGGTTAGGTGGAAGTAGGGAGGATTGTGAAAACGGATGTTCTAAGAATTGTTCGTGTTATGCTTATGCATATGTTACGGGGGTTGGGTGTTTGATTTGGGGTGGGAATTTGGTTGATGTTGAGCAATTTGAACAAGGAAGTGAAACACTTTTTATTCGCCTTGCAAAATCAGATTTGGGTTGGTTTTATATTTTCAAATCTGTTTTCATGATTTTTCTTTTGAAATGTTTCGAGTTGTGCTAATTTGAGTGTGGTTTGGTTTCAGGAGGTACAAAAAAGTCGTCTAGGACTGTAGTGATTGCAATATCAGTAACAGGTGCGGTTGTTCTTGTTGTAATCGCTCTGTTTTTATGGCTGTACCGCCATAAAGTTAAAGGTGAATTCTTCCTAATAACTTCACAAAAATGCATAAAGTATTGATTATTGAAATTCGCTGCCTAAGTTATAGGGTTAATGACAATCTATGATTAAAATGGGTCAACTTTGTGGTTATCGTGAGGTAGGATGGAATAGGGATGGGAACTTGGATTGGCTTGTGTTAACAGATTAATATTACCTGACCCGAATATGACCTTATTACATAAACGGGTCACGATTTTCAAACAGGTGAGGATTTTTATTTCTGACCCGTATGCTATTAAGTTATTAACCCCTACACAGTAGGCATAACCGGTTCAGTTAAACGGGTCAAACAGTTGTAGGTTGGTTCTGGGTCGGTCAAAATTTGCAATTTTGACATGTTGGTTGGCAGTTCAAACACATTTACTTTGTTATGTAATAATTCTATACATAAAACCCCTATAAGAATTTGATCAGATTGGCGAGTCAAACTGTTTTTTGCAGTTTTGACTAAAATTAAACCCTAAGCTAGTTTCTATTTTGTTAGACTACATATAATAATATAAATTATGAGCTAAGATGGAGCATAGTTGATGGAAGTTCTTAATTCTAGACGATTTACTAGATAATATATCCAGATTAACGGTCTTTTTACCAGCTTCTGAATTTCATTACATATACTATGATCTACAGAGTGTCGAAATCCATGTGGAAAAACGAAGAAAAAACCATCATCTGTTTTTGAGGCATCAAATGTCCAAGATATTTCGGTGGAAGCTTCAGAACAACTTGAACTTGAAAAAGAATGTGATGGCCCCCCATTACCTATATATAGTTCTAGTGCATTAGAACTAGCCACAGACGGTTATGCAAATAAGAACAAGCTTGGCCAAGGCGGTTTTGGACCAGTTCACAAGGTTCGTTCTAAACATTATATAGAAATTTATTGAGAATCTAGCGAAATTGGATTTTTGTTTTAAAACTGATTATTTGATAATTGAAACTTAAGTTTGTGATAATCAGTTGGGATGTACTTATTTTGATTGTGATTATAGCCACATGCTTGTTACGAACCTAAATCATGTTAGGCCCCATAACAAGCCATAAGCCCAAGTGTAGAACTCACTCCCAAAAGCTAGCTTGAAGGAGAAGGGAACATCTAGACTTATAAGCCACCAACCAATCTTATACTTAACCAATGTGGGAACATAACAATACACCATGCTTTGAAGAGTCAACGTCCTCGTTGGTCACGGTTGTCACCCTCTTTTCAGGTCCAAGCAACCATTCCATAGGCCACCACTCCGAGGTGTTGGCCGGAACCTCGAAAGATGGGGCTGACTCTAGTATCAATTGATACGAACCTAGCCCATACTAGGCCCACATCAAGCCATAAGCCCAAGTGTAGGACTCACTCATAAAAGCTAGCTTGAAGGAGGAGGGAACACCTAGACTTATAAGCCACCAACCAATCCCATACTTGGCCAGTGTGGGATCATATAAATGTTCCGAGGAGGGGGGGTGGGGGGTGGGGGGGGGGTGGGGGTACTTGGGTTAGCTTATTTAGACGCCTTTTGAACTTGTTGTGTTATCAAAACACAATGAAACATTGTTGGGTGTCACCAAAGAGCTTAAGCTTATTAGCTTATGTAATCTCAAATAAGCTCCTTTGATAAGGTTTTCCATACTGGCTTTTGAGCTTATCATGTTTTGGTAATATGATAAGCTGATAAGCGGTTTAGATATGCCTCTCTTTGTAATCACAAGAATGCTCTTCTTGCTCCTTTAGTCCGTTAGTCAATTGGTCATGATTTGTCAAACGCTCAAAACTAATTATTTGACAACTACAACTTCAAACTGTAGATGTATCCAAACACTTTCTCATACAAACCGGTTTATTAGTGGAATAAATTTCTGATTTGGAAAAGTTTAACTTATTATGTTGCTTTTCAGGGGATCCTGCCCAGTGGGCAAGAGATCGCAGTAAAACGGTTGTCAAAATCATCTGGGCAAGGATTAGTGGAATTTAGAAACGAGATGATCCTGATTGCAAAATTGCAGCACCGAAATCTAGTTAGATTATTGGGATATTGCATTGAAGGGGAAGAAAGGATGCTTGTTTATGAATACATGCCTAATAAAAGCCTTGATTCTTTTCTTTTTGGTACGTTTCTTTTGCCATTTTTGGTATACATTAGTACAAACACTTTGATGAAAGTTTCTGAATTTTTCTGTTTCGAATATTTTTTTGTATGTAATTAAAGATCCTACAAAAAAAGGGGAGTTAAATTGGAAAACACGATTCATGATCATAGAAGGAATTGCAAGAGGTTTACTTTATCTCCATCGGGATTCTAGGCTTCGAATCATTCATCGTGATTTGAAAGTTAGCAATATTTTGCTTGATGGAGAGATGAACCCAAAGATTTCAGATTTTGGAATGGCGAGAATCTTTGGAGGGAACCAAAATGAAGCCAATACAAATCGAGTTGTAGGAACATAGTACGTATTTTGGTATTAATAATGATTTTTATGGTTTGTAGAAGAGGTGGCAAAATGGGAGGGTCAGTAAGTTGGGTTGACCCGAAACAGTTTTGGTCCAAATTTTTTTGATTTTTTTTCTGAATAATTAGTATGTCAACTATGATATATAAAGTTATGTTATTTCAACAGTAATCCAATTTTATAAATATAAATATTCGGTTGCTTTTATATGTACCCCTTGAGGGGTTCAGGTAATGGAAATGTGTAAATTTTGGTATAGGTCGGGTCGGGTTGACTCACAACACTTTTGGTTCAAAAATTTTAGATATTTGAATAGTGAGAATCTAATATGATTAATTTAAATTGATATAACAGTAATCTAATTTTTTGAAATTGGAAGATAAAAGATTTAGGTGCTTTTATGTATACTCCCTTGACTACTTCTCATTTGCCTATATGACACATTTCGTTTTAACTTTCTTTTTTTGTTTGACCATTTAAGGTCAAACGTAAACTGAATAAATTGGTCAGAATTTAAACTGCCACCTCTAGTTTCTATAGTTTTTAGATAAATGAACCATAATTGAATTTGTTTAAATTCTTGCAGCGGTTATATGTCTCCTGAATATGCAATGGAAGGTCTGTTTTCGGTGAAATCTGATGTTTATAGCTTCGGCGTTTTGCTTCTAGAAATCATTAGTGGCCAAAGAAATAATAGTTTCCGGACTTCTGATTCTACGAACCTAATTCGACATGTAAGCTCACTCTTTTCATCCTAGTTAGGACCACATATATCTAATGTGGGTATGCTAGAAGGCGTAATATACTAATATGGACCAATTTATGGGCAACGACTAATTGCATCGTCTTGAATAATATTTTATCTCTAACAGGTCGAATTTATAAAACAAAAAATTGAGCTAAAATGGAAACGGGTCAAACAGGTTGACTGTCGCCTAAATTAATGTATTCCAATTACAGAATACCTTCTGATTCGTTCTACTATATATATTAAACTATTACTGTCTAAAGATGCTTTTGGGAATAGCATTCAACATCTTAGTTATTTATAAACCTCAACAAAAACTTTTGTGTGTTGGCCAGCCCAGCCCGATCCCTTCTTACCCTAGCCCGTTTTGATATGTTAATTGTTGCATGACCCACACACCCTTCCCATTTGGGTAGCTTTTTGGCAAAGTTGACATTTGTGACATTTGCAGGCATGGAAGCTATGGAAGGAGGGCAAAGCCGAAGAACTCATAGATGTGTCGATTTTAGATTCGTGTAACAAAAGTGAAGCACTTCAATGCGTCCATGTTGCAATGTTATGCGTACAATCATCAGCAGTTCAAAGACCAACTATGTCATCAGTTTTATTCATGTTAGAAGGCGAAAACACTAGCCTTCCTCAACCAAGTGAGAACGACGATATGACATCACTGAATTCTGTAGAAATGGATTTGATAATGGAAGGTCGAGAAATCAATGTATCATCTAATGATGTTACAATTACAGAAGTCTCTGGAAGGTAATGAATAACAATCAAAAGTGAAAGAAATTCATAACGTGGACAAATTTTGCGTAGTTACTTAGTAAACCGATATCAGAAACTACACTTCTGATGTTTTTTCGGTTTGTTTTTTTCTTAAAGGCCATAAGTGATGGTGCAATGGGAGGAATCAAACATGTGAACTCATTCGAATGATCTCTTGTTGTAGATATTTCAGATATGTAATTAGATTGTTTTTTGTAAATCAATTAGGAAATTAGAATTATTAGGTTTAGAGGAATGATTCAAATCTTGTGTGAAATAGTTGTGTTGTTTGAATATAAATATTTTTGGATAATAATGTGCATATTTGCTCCTTAAGTTGTACGTTGATCAAGATGTTATATAACAAAAAGGAAACTTTATAGATAAGATTATACGTTATAGTTACACTTGTCTTCGTGGTATTCATAATGGGAAATGATAAATAAAACAAAAAATTTGTTGCATACATCAAACTCATGCTTTAAGGTGTTTATACTGTGAACTTCATCAATTGTACAATTTAATGTATGAATTAATTTATTTGTTGTATATATCAATTCCCATTCATAATGCCCTCGGGGCATTGGATTTGAATGCTATAAATAAAATTAAATATTAACTAAACACCAATGTTTCCATGTTTAAAGTACATCATAATCATTACTTTTCATATATAATTAATCAAATGGTTATTTTTATAGAAACTTTAATATTTAATTAGTGCAATTTGTTATATATGGAATGATAAACTATTACCTTAGGGCATTGTTTATCAATTTCCAAAAAGAATACATTAAATAGTTATACGGTACAACTAATTAATGCACAAAAGTACGCATCAAAAAAGTGGCGCTCAAATCGCCTCGGCCTATGGAAGTTTTGAAAAAAGTCGGGTATATGATGGGCTAACCATCCCAGCATAAGATTAGACAAAGGCTTTGGTCTTTACGGCCCAATGACACTTATTAATATTAATATTAAACTATATTATAATAGGCCCAAAAATCATACCAAATGTGTTCCACGATACATTCCTATTATAGAGCTTATTTTGACAAGTAAGTTTTTACTTGTCACAAGAAAATAGTACAACTGTTTATACTTATAATACAACTGGTTAATGCACTGTTTCCTTGTGACAAGTAAAAGTTTACTTGCCAAAATCAGCTCCCTTCCTATTATTTACTAATTACTCTATCTATTTCAATTAAATTCTCTACTAGATAATTGCATACACTTTAAGAAAAGTACAATGATTAAATTTGAATCCAATTAAATTTCGTTGTCACCCACTTAAACCTTTTCTGATTGATTAAAACTGAAAGTAAACAATTATTTTGAAATATCCAAATAATGAAACATGAATTATTGATTTAAGATGTAGGTAGTACTCTTTCGTATCCACATTCTTTTTTGACCAATAAAAATCTCTAAGTTACTACTATAATAATAGTCGAATTGTCCTTTACCCAAAAAAAAATAATAGTCGAATTGTTTCAGTCCGAGCCAGATACGAGGGTACATCAATGATACCGGGTTGGTAAGTAACAACAAACCTAATTCATCCAAAACACCGAGTTGATAATCAATCAACTCGAAATTAATTAATGGTTGGCTTCGAAGCTGATGACTACTTAATATGATTAACTATCAAATATATTATTATCGCTTTTCTTTACTTCAGCCCAACAAAGAGTATATTAAGATGGTGTTAGAGAGTAGAGGTGAAAAAAAATCGGTTTTTTTCGGTTTTCGGTTTTTTAAAAATCGATTTTTAAAAAAACGGTTTTTTATCGGTTTCGGTTTTTTTCGGTTTCGGTTTTTCGGAATCGGTTTTTTTCGGTTTTAAATGTTCGAAATCGGTTTTTTTCGGTTTTGACCCGGTTTTAACCGGTTATTTTTTTCGGTTTTTTTTCCGGATTCGAATTCGGTATAAATGTTTCCAACCGGTTCGGGTTGTAAACCCGGATCCAACCCGGTTTTTTATATAATTGAGTTTTTTTCCGAGCGTTGAGCGTTTTCGGAAAAACCAACGTTTGGGCCAAATCTTTTTGATTGGAATGTTAGTATATTAGTAATGGAAACATAATTGATCAAGAACTACTCTAAAAGTCTTACATATCTTCCTAAAAAAATGTTTTGTCAGAAAAGTCTATAATAGAATTTACCGAAATAGCGTAAGGCGTTTTCATGAAAACCAACGTTTGGGCCAAATCTTTTTGATTGGAATGTTAGTACATTAGTAATGGAAACATAATTGATCAAGAACTACTCCAAAAGTCTTACCAATCTTTCTAAAAAAAATGTTTTGTCAGAAAAGTCTATAATAGAATTTACCGAAATAGCGTAAGGCGTTTTCATGAAAACCAACGTTTGGGCCAAATCTTTTTGATTGGAATGTTAGTACATTAGTAATGGAAACATAATTGATCAAGAACTACTCCAAAAGTCTTACCAATCTTTCTAAAAAAAATGTTTTGTCAGAAAAGTCTATAATAGAATTTACCGAAATAGCGTAAGGCGTTTTCATGAAAACCAACGTTTGGGCCAAATCTTTTTGATTGGAATGTTAGTACATTAGTAATGGAAACATAATTGATCAAGAACTACTCCAAAAGTCTTACCAATCTTTCTAAAAAAAATGTTTTGTCAGAAAAGTCTATAATAGAATTTACCGAAATAGCGTAAGGCGTTTTCATGAAAACCAACGTTTGGGCCAAATCTTTTTGATTGGAATGTTAGTACATTAGTAATGGAAACATAATTGATCAAGAACTACTCTAAAAGTCTTACCAATCTTCCTAAAAAAAATGTTTTGTCAGAAAAGTCTATAATAGAATTTACCGAAATAGCGTAAGGCGTTTTCATGAAAACCAACGTTTGGGCCAAATCTTTTTGATTGGAATGTTAGTACATTAGTAATGGAAACATAATTGATCAAGAACTACTCCAAAAGTCTTACCAATCTTTCTAAAAAAAATGTTTTGTCAGAAAAGTCTATAATAGAATTTACCGAAATAGCGTAAGGCGTTTTCATGAAAACCAACGTTTGGCCCAAATCTTTTTGATTGGAATGTTAGTACATTAGTAATGGAAACATAATTGATCAAGAACTACTCCAAAAGTCTTATATAAGTCTTCTTAAAAAACAATTGAATCGAAAAAGTCTTCATAACTTGGTAATGTAAATAATGCAATTACAACTAAAAATGGAAACATACAAACATAACTTTTATTTGAATGATACAATTACAACTAAAAATGATAAAGTATATCGAGCTTCGGCATGGCCATCACCCGGATACACTTAACCACTTATGTCATCCCAAACTTCATCTTCATCGACGGATTCAACTTCAAGTTCTTCAAATTCACCTTCATCTAATTCGGTCGTTGGAGGTGATATCCCTAATGCGACTTCTTCATCTTCGATAATCTCTTCAACGTTACCTAATAGTGGACCTTCTAACGTTGTTACATTTTGTATCCTATCTACCCCGTCCAAGTAATCCTTCAAACACACGCATACTTCAACGGATTCAGCGGTTAGTCTTGACCTTCTTTCCGATAAAATTCTACCACTATTAGAAAATGCCGATTCTGAAGCTACCGTCGAAGCTTGGACAGCTAATAAATCTCGAGCCATTGCGGATAAAATTGGAAATTGTACTTCTATTTCTTTCCACCAACTCAAAATATCAAAATTACGGAAATCCTCAACACTTAAAGTGGTTAAAAAGTTTGTAGACTTATAGTGTCCCAACTCGCTTGTTGGAGCCGATGTACGTTGACGCTTTGTAGCGTCTTCAAGTAAAGCATTATAAAGGTTTATGCTTATGTCACTCGATGATGCTCGAGATGTTCCCGCCCGCATGGAGTCCACAAGTGAGTTTGGTTGGTAACCAATTTTTGTTGCATAAATCTCAAACAATTGTGTAAAACCATTTTCAAATCTAATAATTTCATTTGTAATATAGTTGGGGTTGTCGGTTAAGTTTAAGTCCAAATTTTCCATTATTGTTGTGAGTATACGTTGTACGCCGCCAACATTTATAGTTGGATTTAGTGCGGCGGCACAACTAAAAACCAAAGGCATGTTACCAAAATATTTTATAAATTTCTTTTTTATAACTCTAACCATTTTTCTAAACATTGGAAATGACGAAAGTTCAAATTCTTTTAATTTTTCAGTCATTATAAAAATTTGGTTTAGAACTAAAGGGCTAGTTGGGTAATATACACCCGATAATATAGTAGTAGCATCTTTAAAAACTACTAAAAAAGACGTTAAATCATAAAGTTGATCCCATTCGTAATCGTTTATAGCTACCGACTTATTTCTATCAACTAACAACGTATTAAAAGCATTTAAAGTATCACGTTGTCTTAAAATATTTTCAAACATAATGTGAGTAGAATTCCACCTAGTATTATTATCATAGCATGGTCCTAGGGGAGTTTCACCACATTGTACACGAAAACGTCTATAATTAATTTGACGTTCGTTACTAGAACTATATAGAGTTACTAATAAACCCTTAAATTTTTGACGTAAAGTATCACATATTTTTAATGCCGCTTGCACGGACAAATTTATAATATGAGCAACACAACGAGAATGAAAAAAAGCGCCATTTAAAATTGGTTTTACACGTAATTTTAGTAAATTCATAGCTCTCGTATTATTTGACGCATTATCTAGTGAAATTGTAAAAACTTTATCGTGTAAATTATATTCAATTAAAGTGTCATTTAAAATTTTCCGCAAGTTACATCCCGTATGCGGATAACCAAACAATTTAAAAGCAATTGTACGTTTCATTAACAACCAAGACTCGGGATGAAACCAATGGGCCGTAACGGCTAAATAAGAATTTGCCGTACCATGTGGTGCGGTCCAAACATCACAAGTAATAGAAGCGCCATGTTTATAGTTTAGAAAACCATCAATTATATCTTTTTTAGCATTTTTCCACAATTTAAACGCATCGTTTCTAAGGGTAGTACGACTTACTTGTTGGTATCGCGGTTGTAGTCTCGTTTTGATGATACTCGTAAGTCGTTGGTTGTCAAAGTGGTTGAATGGAAGCGCCTCTTGGATGACAAACTTGCTAAAATCTTCTCGAAGAGCTTCGGCATCGTATATAAATACCCCACCATCCGAACCGAGTGTCGTTTGTGAGGCATCTTGACTAGCGGCTCTACAAGCCGAGGTCATGTGACTTCTTAATGTTGAGTTTGATGTGGGGTTATAGAACTTCCCACATCTTTTGCAACGAGCCTTACTAAACCCATCACTCATAACGCACAAATCGTAATTCACCCAAATTTCCGGGTTCCGGGTCGTTGATCTAACTTGCACGACATCAACATTTGTGTAAACTTTATTTCGTACAGTGCTACCAATGGAAGCGGAACCGGAAGCGGAAGCTTGAGAATGTATGTTTTCCATTTTCGCAAAAAAAAAGTATGTATATATATATATAGAGTTTTTGAGAGAATAATAGAATATGAAATAATATGTAAGAATATGAGAGAATATAAGAGAATATGAGAGATTTTGGTGTGTTTTCAAACCCAAACCATCCAAGTGTATTTATAGAGGGTTTAGGGGGGCAAAGGCACCCAAATAGGGCAAAAAAAAACGGATAAATGGGGCTGGTAACGGCTATATAGCCGTTTGGCTGTTTTTTCCGAAAAAAACGAAAAAAACCGGTTTTAACCGGTAAAAAAACCGGAAAAAAACCGATTCTCCAAAAACCTAATAACCGGTCTAACCGGTTCGGTTTTTTTAAAACCGGTTCGGTTTTTTTATAACCGGTTAGCATGAAAACCGGTTTTCGGTTAATCGATCGGTTTAAAAAAAACCGTTTTTTTTGCACCTCTATTTGAGAGTAATTTCAAAACAGATTTTGTGTTTTCAAAATGACGTTTGTATGAAAATGTCTCAATTTGTTTGTTTTCTCTTACGTAGATGTTATTTTTTAAACACTTTTTCTGAGTATTTATGATTTGTGATTTTGTGATGGTTTAGCATATATTTGGGCTCCCAACTTAATCTTACCCGTGAGCTTCAATCAGGGTCAGATCGGATATGGGTCTGTGCAAATTGAGCTATTGTACAGGGCCCTAAATCCTATAGGGCCCAAAAATCATATTTTGACTATAAGCCCACTTATATTAGCCCAAATAATTTCCTTTCTTTGTAGTTTGTACGCGGTTGACATGTGCAAATGAGTAGGGGTGTTCAAAATATTCGAACCCGAAACTGATACCCGATTATCTTAAATACTCGTACCAAAATTTCTGGTACCTGAAGTTCGGATACTCGAAAATTCGGGTTCGGGAATTGGATAGTAATCTTCAAAAAAGTCGGGTATTCGGGTACCCGAATACCCGAAAATTCCAAACTTTTTTTTATATAATATTTTTATGTTGGGTATAATTGATTTCTTGTCATTGTTACCTTACGTATTCATGTGTATGCCAGTAACGCAAACACATAAAACACATTAGCTTGGCTTTCATTTCCAACATTTTATACATATATATGTGTATAATACATCTTATTACTAGTTGCAAATATTAATTTTGCTTAGAGTATTAGTGAATCTGATTATTGTTTTACTAGGAGGTAGTAAATCAAAGACAATCTTACACAAAAAAAACTTCAGGTATCGGATTACCTGATATCCGTACCTGAAATTTTGGATACCCGAAGTTCGGGTACCTGAAATTTCGGGACGTGAATTGGGTAGTGAAAATCACTATCCGAAACGTTCGGGTACCCGAACTTCGGATACCCGAAATACCAGGTACCTTCGGGTACTCGAAATACTGGGTACCCGAAGTTGAACACCCCTACAAATGAGGGAGCAGGCTGTACAGATTACAGGTCACACATTGATTTATTTATATATATAATCAATTTTGGCTTCTATGTTTTATTTTCCCTATCCCAACCCCAATTTGTTGTCAATTTTTTTTCTTTAAACGAAAAAGGTCCATCAAAGATGCAAAAATAACATATCCCATATTTACATGACGATACTTGATTATGCTAATTTTCATTATCTTTTAAACTTATTAATGATGATCATCAATAATTTAATATCTTAATATATATAAAAAAAATTCACATTTAATCAGTATTCTTGCAATCAAAAATTTGGGTTATATGATCACCATCCATGTAATAGCACTAAGCTATATAAATGTAGATAACTTGTAGCATTTGGCGTGGCATATAAGTTTCGTAGTAGTTTAGTAGTATGGTATGGTGATGTTGTTGTTCTACATCGTGTAGTATTTATTTTTTATAATGTTTATTTTTAATGGCAATTTCCATTATTTGACAAAAGGAAAAAAGAAAGATAAATTGCAACTGATGAATGTATAATAATATACTAGTTAACTTTTCTAAGCAAATATAAATTTAAGGTTAAAGGGCCCATTTTTAAGTTATCGCACAGGGCATCCAAAAACAATGGACCGGCCCTGGCTTCAATGTTGGGTTTGCTCATTCCTCCTATATAAGGGGGAAACCCTAGCTTAAACGCTAACAATATACACATCATAAAACATCTACAACATCAAGAGGAGCCTCGATACTCGATCCACCAACATCTATAAATGGTGAGCTATACTCACCACTCAAAACCCATCTTCTTATATGGTAAATCAATCGATTCTTACAACTCTTCACCTTGTTTTATACGGTCCTCTGGGTTTGCCACGTAAATCGAAGTGTAAACATAGGCAGATCTTATAGGGGACGGGGGAGCTAGGCTCCTAGCCCCCCCGAAAGTTCGAGTTATTAGACCCGTCCCAACGGAGGTCGTCGGTTTCCGTCGGTTGAAACCGACGAAATCGACACCGATGGCACGGGGCCGTCGGTTCGGTCCGTCGGTTTCCTCCGTCGGAAATCCGACGAAGTGTTTGGGTGTGGATGTGGGGCGTGGGTCCGTGAGTGAGCAAATAAAAAAAAAAAAAATTTAAAAAAAAATAGCCGTTAGGCTTAAAAAAAAAAAAATTAAAAAAATTCCCAACGGGCAAGGAGCGTATTTTTTTATATTTTTTTTATTTTTTTTTCTTCACTTTTCCACTATAAATACACACCCTTAAACCATCAAAAAATCACACCTCAAATTCACAATTCTCTCTAAACCTCAAATTTGTATACTTTCACATTTTATAAAATGTCATCTTCCGATTCCGATATCGAGGACGTGACCGCGGTAAATACTTGTGCCGATCCGATGCAAGCTCTCGCATTGCTCGATGCGATAAGCTCCGGTTCATCCGACGAAGACGAAGTTTATGTTCCGATACCACGAGCACCCCGACGATACTTTCCTAGAGATCGTGCCCACGCGTCGGAACGTTTGTATTGAGACTATTTTGCCGAGAATCCAACCTTTCCGGCGGATGTTTTTCGTCGTCGTTATCGGATGAGCAAATGATTGTTTCTCCGTATTTGCCAAGGTATACTATCATACTCCACTGTTCCGGTACCTCCATACTTTTCTTACTTCATTCAAAGACCCGATGCTACCGGGTTACTTGGTTTTAATGTGTGGCAAAAATGCACGTCCGCCATACGGCAATTGGCATACGGTTGTGCCGCCGATGTGTTTGATGAATATTTACATATGGGTGAGCAAACTTCATATGATTGTTTGGATAACTTCTGTAAGTGTGCTTTTCATTTATACTCTACGGAATATTTATGAAAGCCGACTTTGGCGGACGTGCAACGATTGCACAAGCGACATGCTCAGGTGCATGGTTTTCCTGGGATGCTTGGTAGCATTAATTGTATGCATTGGCCATGGAAAAACTGCCCAGTGGCATGGCAAGGTCAGTACACTCGAGGTGATCACGGGCATCCAACGATCATGCTCGAAGCGGTTGCCTCTTATGATACTTGGATTTGGCACGCTTTCTTTGGACCCGCCGGTTCGAGCAACGACATCAATGTGCTCAATCAATCGGATCTGTTCAACGACTTACTTCAAGATACTGCTCCCCAAGTAAACTTCACAATTGCCGGGGAAGAATTCACTCGAGGTTATTATCTAGGAGATGGTATTTATCCAGAATGGGCCACTATTGTGAAATCGTTTAAGCATCCCCTATCGGAACAGGAGAAACGCTTCAAGAGATATCAAGAATCTGCAAGAAAGGATGTGGAGCGAGCTTTCGGTCATCTTCAAGGTCGTTGGCAAATAATCAAGAACCCGGCAAGACCGTATAGCGCCAACCGGATATCAAGAATCATGTATGCTTGTGTTATTCTGCACAATATGATAACGGAGGATAACGGACGAAATATGTGTGATCTGGAGGAGCAATATCCGGATGTCCAACCGAGACGCTCGTGGCGAGAAAGAGTGGAGACTCATTTGCGTATGGACAAAGAGTTGCGCGATCGGGTAGTTCATCACCGACTTCGAAATGCTTTGATCGAGCACATTGCACAACTCCCTCCGAACTACCGTAGACGTTAATTGCTATAATCGTTTAATTAAAATAATTGTCTTTCGTTTATTAGTGTAACTTTTTTTAATTATTGTATTTTATTTTAAGTATTGTAATGTTTAATTTTTAAGTATTGTAATATTTATTTTAATGATATGTGTTTTTATTTTAATTATTGTGTATTAATTAATTAAATTTATTGGTGTGGGTCCCTGAAAAATGAAACTGACGGAAACTGACGGATGACTGTTGGGAGGGGCCTGTCAGTTTCTGTCAGTTGGGTGAAAAAGCTGACGTGGCGCATACGTGGCGCGTTGGTTTCTGTCAGTTTCTGTCACGGTTGGGAGTGGTCTTAATAATATTTTAGAAACACTACTTAATTAAGATAGTGAATGCTATTAAATCATTTTTAATGCATAATTTACTATAATCTTTTTTAATGCATAATTTACTATCAGCAAAATATCTATGAATTTTTAACTATTACTGAGTAAAAGCTTACAACAAATTATATGATCTCTCGCTTAATATGTTAATTGTGAACCTTTATCCATAACTGAATGACGTAAAAATAATATTTTACACAAGATATTATTGCCCCCCACCTCCCAGAATTATGTTCAAGATCTGGTATTGAGTGTAAACTTACACTCAAATGGCACCATCCATAGAACCCCAAACAATGATCTCATGTTCTCATATATTGAAATTGCTAATTGTATTACCAAAAGCTCCTAGTGAAAAAAGAAAAGAAAGCTCAACCAATTGAAAAATTATGAAGGGAAAAGTTATGTATTAGAGCAAAAAGGAAACTGCCCAAATCGTGTCAGGATCTTCACTAAAACTCCCACCATCGCGCCAGGTTTACTTCGTCTCCCTTTATAAAGGGGGAACCTTAGCTTAAACCCAAACAACATCTATAATACATCTGTAACATAAAGATGAGCCTTCATACTCTCTTCGCCAAATGGTAAGTTATGGTCACTAACCAAACACTACAAGAAAACGGCCATTTGGCGACTCGTTCGGCAACATTTTATAGGTTAGCGACATGCTTAGAGACACATATATAGCAGGTAGTCTCTAAAAAAAGTCATTGATTTTGTGTCATCAGTCGCTGCATTTGACCAAAATAAAGTGATTTGTCTAAACTTATTGAAATATATTACATCCTAATAAAACCTAAAGTCAGCTACAATAATAGTAATAGTAATAATAATTAGATATATAACTTCACTTAAAACCTTTTAGAATAGAACAAAGGTGTCAACGTCGATCAACTTATAATAAAATAGCTTAATTGTATTTGACTAAGTTATAGATGATTTGAAAATGAATCAAACCGTTACACTTTGATGTGATATTTACTTCACAACTACCGAGTGCTTGTATTTCATTTGGGAGTAATAAATAATGTGGTTAGCGTAGTATACGAAAAACAATTAATTTCATTCGTTACAACAAAGATATCATTATCCACATTTTTTCCGGACACTTTTTAAATATATGTGAAATTATCTTAAATTATTCACACTTATAATTAATTGTGGAGAAAATTGTTACATTAATAAGTGTGAAAAATCATCACAATCTTCACATATTTAAATGTGAGAAAAAGAAGTTTACACTTAAAAGTGTGCAAAAATTACAACTTTTTAACACTTAGAAGTATAAAATTTTTTTGTAACACCCAATTTATCCACACTTACTCTTGAGTGGGAAAATCATTTGTTACAAATTTTTTCCCACATTTTTAAGTAAAGTGTTGAAAAGTTGTAATTTCTCTATAGTATAAGTTTTTCTTTCTTATATATATAAGTGTGAAAATCTAATCTTTTTCAAAAAGTTTTACATACCTTCTAAAAGCATGGAGAAAAAAGTGTGTTAAAATGACATTTTTTAGTAATCATTAAATTTTCGTTTTGTCTAATTGATTTACTAATTGATTTAAGTTTTTTTTATCATATTCACGATCACCAGTTTATCCACCTTACTTGTCCATGTCATAATGTTTTACGCAAATTAGTTACTATAGTTTATGAGAATGTTCAATTATATTACCGAATTTTATGTTAATTCAACCTGTCACTTTGTTTTATAATGATACCCTACTTGTTTCCCATTTATCTTCCAAGATTTTTCAAATTTAAACGGAGCTGATACATCTTTTCCATTATATACCATCAATTTGGTAATTCATATCCACTCATGTGGGGTCCCACAATTACACTTATTTGCACAAATTTATTGACACAAGCTATGAATTCTTAACAAGAAGTTTGCGAAATAACACTTGTCAAGTAGGAAGATTTATGTATATTACTTGTAATGCAATTGAAACAGATTTGTAAGTAATGTAAGAACATAATTGATTCAATAGCAAAAAGCCTCAATATTATTATTGAAATGATACGGATACACTATTGTTGTATCAGGGTTACAAAGAAACCTTGAAGCTTAGTTACAACTTGACTAGAGACTTACAATACAAGAATTCAAGCATACACAGATACAAGCATACAGGCATGCATACAGGCACTTTCTAACAATGAGCCAAAGGACATACTTATACACTAAAATAACTTGTATAAAATCTATACAAAATCTACTTTTCTAAGACAAGTTTTCTAGGAAATACGCCAGCATTAAATGCATTACCATTCCCTGTCTGCAGCGTGCACTATTCCTCAAAAGCATGTCTGCAGTAGGTGTACTTGTGTTGCAGAGTTGGTAGAAAGCAGATCCACTAAGCAGCATTAACAAAACGATGAGCAGCACTAACAAAATGAACTGGCAGAACTAATCTTTGCATTTCTTCACTCTTGGCAGAACTAACATTGGAAACACTTGACAGAACTAATGATAAAAGACTAGCAGAACTAACTCTGAAAAACTTTGTTTTCAATAAATGAACAGAGCTAACTTCCACCAGCAGAACTAAGTCTTCATTGCACCAACATCATTAACTTTCAACAGGCTAAACACTTAGAATATTTAAGCATTTGATCTCCAGCAGATTTTAGCCCAACAATCTCCCCCTAAACTTGATCCTCCATAAACAGATTCAAGTTTTCTTCTTCAAGCTCTTCTCAAATTCTTTCCTGATCTCAGCAGCTCTTTTCTTTCTAATTTCCTCATTCTGAACAACATACTTTTCAAGTGCTCTTTTGTAGTACTGCTGAACTTCATGAACCAAAGAAGCAGCTGTATCCAGATCATCACATTTAATGGTTAGAGAGAGCATAGAGCTTAGCTGTCCAACATTCCAAGGGTATTCTGTCCCAATAAAGAAGTAGGCAAACACTCCACTATGTAGCTGCACCAAATGTACTCCATTATGAGAATAGCAGTACCATGCTTTTACCCTTGATTTGTCCTTGTAAAAGTCATTTTCAGCATCCATCTCATACAGAATAGAGAGACTGTTGTAGACAATGTGTTCATCATTATGCTTTTGTGCATTTTGATATTTTCTCATTACAATTCTCCACATGTCATCCAAATCATCTCTAGATAGATTCTTTATGCATCTGTAGAAGGATTAAAATTTCTCCTCTGTATTCCCTGCCCTCACAATCTTTAAACATTTCTTCATTTGCCCATCAGTTTCCCACATCCAATCAATTACAGGGAAATGTACTGCAATAGGCACCTTAGGGCTTTCAACCTCTACCGTAGATCTTATTTGGTTCCAATCAACCACTTCTTCTTCACTAGGCTGTGCAGATTCAGATGTAGAAGACACCACAGCAGGTACTTCTGTTTCACTTTCATCTTGATCATTTCTTACAACCATTCTTTTTCTCCTTTTGAGATGAAGGGTTTCTGTTGGAATTTTCTTCTTTAATGCATCAAGATCATCCTTTTCCTTCCTTTCCATTTCCGCCTTTGCTTTTGCAATTTCTGCCCTTCTTTGTTGTTATTCTTTTTCTGCAGCAGTTGAAATTTTAACATTTGTAGCAGTTGCACTTTTGGACCTTTCCTCTAAGGATCTTTTTGTGCTCTCCTCAATGTCCCTTTGAATTTTCACATAAATCCTTTCCGAATCATAAAAGTCCATTGCCATAAGCTCCTTTAGAGTTCTCCCAGTATTGTTCTTAACTACTCTGGCATATTGATCTTTTAATTGCCTCTGAGTAGGTGCCCTTTTCCTCTTCTCCTCCATTCTTTTCTGGGCATCATGCTTTCTCTTCTGCTCTAAGATATCTAAGTACCATATCAGCCTCTGATCAGGAGTGAACTCTTCCATTTGAGCTTTGTGAGTTCCATCTGCTAATAAATGATCAAAGAATATCTGCTCCTCTGAGGTCATCATGATTTTCACATCATCACCCATGTCCACCTCAACAAATCTACTCCTGCCCTCTTCATTGAATTGGGCTTGCAGATTTCTGGCAACCCTTTCACTAACAGCCTCAAGCTCCTTTTTCTTTAATGGTTTCACAGGCTCAACCATTTTCTCTTTGCCTTTAGCCTTAGCCAAATCAATTTTTTTCTGCTTCAAGGCTTCATCAACAATTGTAGGTCTCACCTGTGAGAAGGGAATTTCCTTTATAGATATGCTAGTTGAGCTTTTCCCTTGTGTTGTGCTCTTTGCAACCTTTAGAAGTGCATCTGCAGCAATTTGTTCAATATCTGACATAGCAGCACTAACCTTTTCCTTAGGACTGGCAGACTTATCCATTTCTGGTTCATTAACCCCAGCAGAACTAACCAGTGCACTAGCAGAACTAACTTTTGCACTAGCAGCACTAACTTCTGCATCCACCATCCTACTAGCAGCACTAACCTCAACATCTATACTAGCAGTATTAACTCCAGCAGCACTATCTAACATATCTTTGGCACTTTTCTTTGCAGCCTCAGATATATCTTCATCTAACACTTCCAGAATTAAACTACCAACCACATTTCTAAGCTGCTCTGCACTCACATTACCATGAATGCTCTTATCTATTTCCACCATATCATCTACAGGCTTTTCAAGATCATCAAGATCCTTTTCATACTGTTTCTTCTGCTCCTCCTCAGCCAGAATTAAGTTTGCCTGTTCCTCAGATATGTCTATCTTTTCTGCTTCCCCTGCACCAGTAAATTCAAACTGATCTGTAATATCCTCCTCACTGGTGCTTTCATCAACAAGTAATCTTTTCAGTCCAGTGGACTTACTCTCAGCCTTACTTTTGTATTCATCCCTTTCTTTCATCAACAGATCAACTTTCTCCCTCAATTGGGCAATTTCCACCCTTTGCTCCTCTATCTCCTTTGACAGTTTTGTATAAATAGCCGTCAATTCTTTCAAAGTCAAGTTATCCTCACCATTGCTGTGACACCCCCAATTTCGGTCAACACGGTCAACGCGTGATTTGCGGAAGCATTAATGTGTACAGGGGGTGCGGACATTAACGATGAACATCATGCAGATCAGAGCGTATGATTATTGCTGAACAGTAAATTAAGATGTCATTTGATTAAATAGTTTGTTTCAAAAAGCTACAACCCGTCATAGTCGTAGAATTAGTATAAATCATACAAAAATAAGTCTTGATTTGTCCCAAAATGTGGCATCCAAATTTGTCAATGGTCGCCTAACTCCGTAAGTATGCGTTCTTACTTGTGCTGTAAATTACCTGAAAAACATAGTAAAAAGTCAACAAAATTGTTGAGTGAATTCACAGGTGTTTATAAGTATGGTTTGTTAACCAAATTCATTTGTGAGTTGTTGACATGCGAGTCAATTAAGTTTCGTTTCCTGAGAGTTGTAAGAAAGTAAGTAACCTATGTTCATAGGAAAACATTATTATATGTTCGCACAAAAGCATTCTAGTATTCATTGAATAGTTCGTAATCATAGTATGAAATCATCCACATAATCAGGAGCAACAAAGCAATTAAGTAGCACATAAGCACTAAAGCAATTATGAACAATTATTGCATGTTGTAGCAAAAATGTTAGCTATGTTTTCCACCCCAAGTTTTAAAAGCAATTAAAACAGTAAAAAGGGGGTTGTGAACTCACATGTGGGTGCTAGCGTTTCTAACCGCAAGTAATATCCAATCTGTAATCTCCTAACGTCGGTGTAGGTGGTGCTGAGAGTGATGAAGGTGATGGGTTGGTGATGATCTGAAATGATGATGATGATGTCCCTGTTATTGTTGCTCGATGATGGTGGCGGGTGGTGGACCGGTGGTTATACCCGAGAGTGAGAGAGATGATATGATGATGGATGATCGACGATGATTATAGGTGTTTTGTTGTTTGAACATCAAGAATGATGGATTTGGTGTGGAGTTTTTGCTTCTTGTTCCTGTCGATGGCTTCCAGAGGAGAAGAAGAAGAACTCCAATTATTGGAGTTTTGGTGTATCCGTGAATGAGAGAAAGTGGGTATATAATATAGATTTTAACTCAATTATTTCAACTGGAGGTATGGCCTCACTACCTTTTGTCTGTGTTAAAAGTTTGGGTTTTTAACCCGTTAATTTCGGGTACGGGTCCAATTGTGTGCCAATTTTTATTTAAATTTCGAAATTATATTTTGAGGTAATTATCCAAATACTTTATTATGAAGGGGAAAAATAACACTTTTATTATTTTTGACCTTTGGATACGTTTTGTATTTGTTTATGTTCGTGTGCAATACGTTTTAAATAAACTTATAATTGTTTTCATTTCATTTTTATTCCAACTAGTTCACATAATATTTTCAAATAAAAATTATTCGAAGACATTTTCGAGTTCTTTTCTGAACTTTTATATCACCAACAATTGTTTTTATTTTGTCGGATTCACTCCGATATTATTTTGTATTGTTTAATTTATAATTATAATAAATTATAAATATTCCAAATACTTTTTGTTCAAAAGTTCTTGGCTCGCTAGACTGCCATCACATCATAAGTTTAGTTTAAATTTGGTAGGGAATTAGTGTAAAATGCACATGTTTACTGTACTTAATTGCACTCAAATTTGTGAGGTGTCATAATTGCCAGAAGTGTTACCCTCTTTTAATGGATCATTGGAAGATTTAGCCAATGTCTCAGACCTAGTGTGAGCATCACTAGCCCCCATTGTGGTTTCTTGGCACCTGGGACCACTGGATATATTGATATCCACTGGGTCCTCAGCAATAGAGGAATCCAATGGCATCTCAATATCCTGTGTTGCCATGGATTGGGTCCTAATTCCAGTACCACTGTCCTGCTCTCCTAGTGAGATAGCAATAGTAGTGGTAGCCCTTTCCATAGGGTCTCTCTTCTCCTTGGTGACCACCTCATTAGCATTTTTGGACTTAGACAATTGAGGAAGAGGAGCCTCATTTGTCTGTTTCTTAGCCTTTTTGGTTTTTGGTTTGGTAGGCTTAGGGTCCCTTGTTCTTTTAGTTTTTGAAACTATGTCACTTGGTTGAGAAGTAGTGGGAGTTTCTACTTCCTGTGACACAGTGGAAGGCATGTTCAACATATGATCTGTTAAATTGGTCACCTTCCCAGAAAATTCTTTTCCCTTGACCATCTCATTTCTCCTCATATTAGAAAAAGTCTTTTTAGAAAGATTTGAGAGGATTAATCTACCACCTTCCCTAGGTAGATCTTGGATTTCTTGGTCAATTATGTGTTGTAAAAATCTTGGATACATTAAAAATTTATCCTTTGGTTTTTCAAGATTATTTACCATTCCATTAAAAATTAATTTGGAAAAATTAAACTTCTCATTGTTAGCAAGACAAATTAAAGCAGAAGCAATGTTACTGCTAAATTGCTCCCAAGAAGTTTTCTTTTGAGAAATGCAGTGTTGTAGGGTATGGATTAACAATTTCCATTGTGGAGAGAAGAGTTGTTTGTAATAGGTCAATTTTTCTGTTCTCTCCCCCTCATACCCATACAACACAAGTTGATCATGTATCTGAGAAGTAGCATAGCATTCCATACCATCTGCATCATCTAATAAAAGATGAGCACGTATGGAAGCTTCAGTTATAATGATACGATTCTCATTTACTGTTACCGTTATGGTCTTAACCCCATTTTCTTCTGATACCATGGCAGATGTCCAGAAGTCGTTGATATGTGAAATATAATCATGGGATTAACAGTAAGTGCAAACCTGAGAGTAGTGCACTTTAAGAAATCAATGATTTAGTGGTAATCATCTGATCCTTGTGACTTAAGAAGAAAGCCACAAACGTTGTGTTGATCACCAATATCGAGTGTTTTAGAAGAAGAAGATGAAGATGCCATTTTTTAATGTTAGGTTTGAGAGGTTTTGGGAGGTTTGTTTGAAGGTAATTTCAATTTTCGAGAAAAAGTGCAAGTGAATTGAAAAAGTGTAGTGTTTGGCAGATTAAATACCATTTGAAAGTGAACAGTACTTTCAAGCCCTAAAATAACACTAGCAGAATTAAACTTGAAAAAGGTACTGGCAGAATTAACTTTTGCAAATTAACTCTAGCATAACTAATCTCAACCTCTCTTCACACTTGGACAATTCCACATCACTCTTTTATTAATAGTGCTGGCAGAACTAACTTGTGCTAGCAGAATTAATGTTGTTGAAAATTGAGTTAGCAGAACTAACAACCTTTGATCTTTTAATCCTGCACTGTTAGCTCAAAAATACAATTAAACTAGCAGAATTAACTTGTACTAGTAGAACTAAATAAGATAACCAATATCTATACAAGCAGAACTAAGTAATAAAAGTATAAATACTGATAACCTTATAATATCTGCTGTAACAAACTAAAGTATCAAGTGTAACCCCTTTTGAAAAACATTTTAAAAATAGATAATGATTATAATGAGTTGTTCATCATACCTATATCAGTAACCAAAAATGTAAACCTTTCAACATCAAATGCCTTTGTGAACAGGTCTGCAAGTTGATTATCCGTATGTATTTTGAAAATCTGAATTAATCTTTTCTCATTACAATCCCTAATGAAATGATATCTAATTTCAATATGTTTTGTTTTAGAATGCTTCACAGGGTTATTAATGATACTTATAGCAACATTATTATCAATATCCAAGATGTCCTTCACATACTTATCCTGACTTATGAAGATCCCATCTGCTTTCTGCTTCACTTGAAGACCCAAAAAGAAAGTCAATTCTCCCATTGAACTCATCTGAAATTTCTGATGCATAAGAGATTCAAATTCTTAGCAAAGACTATCTTTTGTTGAACCAAAAATGATATCATCCACATAGATTTGTACTAGTAGAATATCACTTTCAATTCTTTTGATAAACAAAGTATTGACTATAGCACCTCTTTTGAAACTATTATCCAACAGATACACAGACAGAGTATCGTACCAAGCTCTAGGAGCTTGATGCAATCCATAAAGTGCTTTGTCCAATCTAAGCACCTTATTTGGATGTTTGGGATCCTCAAACCCTGGTGGTTGAGATACATACACTTCTTCATCTATTTTTCCATTCAAGAATGCACTCTTTACATCCATCTGGTATACCTTATAGTTCTTGAAATAAGCATAAGCCAAGAACAATCTAATAGCCTCAATTCTTGCCACAGGTGCAAATACCACATCATAATCAATTCCCTCTTCTTGTGAGTATCCCTGTGCAACCAATCTAGCCTTGTTCTTAATCACTATGCCCCTCTCATCCTTTTTGTTCCTGTATACCCATCTGGTACCAATTGCCCATTTTCCTTTGGGTAGATCCATCAAAGTCCACATATTTTGAATTTTAAATTGAAGTAGTTCCTCTTGCATAGTTCAATCCAGCTAGGATCTTTCAAAGCTTCAACAACTTTCTTGGGCTCTATCTGTGATAGAAAACAAGCAAACAAAGAGAAATTTGCATTTTCATCAATAGTTTTAGATGACCTTCTTATTTGCATAGGAGCATCAATTGCTCCAATGACATTGTCCAGTGGCATGTATCTTTTATGAGCTTGATATTGTGGACCAGCTGCCATCTCTATCCCAGATTCCAAATTGGTAAAATTCTGATCCAGTTTGGTGGGTCATGAATCATTTGACCACTTGATTCTGACACCTCCATCCTTGATGGTTGTTGCTCTTCCTGTGCACCTTCAATTGATGCTTCTTCTTGTTGAGGACAATCTGGATCTGATGATGTATTTCCATCACCATATGCACCATTATCATCCAAGTTTGATGACATGGGCTCTGAACTCTGTTGTTGATCAGGAGTGGAAGATTCAAGTACTGCAGGTGGGTCAGGTATCCATGTTGGAAACAAAACAAATTGTGGTGATTTGTTTGTTTGTTGACCTGCACTTTTACCTGCATTTACACTTGTACTTGTACCTGCAATTGATGACTCATGCATATATCTAAGAGATTTGGTTAATGCATCAATTTCAAACAAGTGAGCTGGACCTTTTCCTAAAGCATTAGGTGTGTGTTCATTAAAGGTCACATCTAAGGTCTCTTCAACTATTCTAGTTCTACTGTTGAATACTCTGTATGCTTTTCATTGAAAAGAGTAACCAACAAAGAATCCCTCATCAGCTTTACTTTGAAACTTGCCTAATTGATCCTTGGTATTTAAGATAGTAACAGGACATCCAAATGGTTTAAGAAAACTAACCAAAGGTTTGCTATTTAGAAACAACTCATAAGATGTCTTGTTGTGAGGCTTAACAACTAATACCCTGTTCTGGACATAAAAAGCAGTGCTAATTGCTTCTGCCCAGAAGGTCATTGGTAGTTTAGCATATGCTAACATGGTTCTAGCAGCCTCAATAAGTGTTCTATTCTTCCTTTCTGCTATTCCATTCTATTGTGGAGTTCTAGGAACACTATATTGTCTATCTATACCTTTTGATTCACAGAATTTGTCCACCTCTTGATTTCTAAACTCTGTTCCATTGTCACTTCTAATGATCTTTAGCTTTCTATTGGTTTGGTTTTCAATCTTAATGATGAACGACCTTAGTATGTCTCCAGTCTCATCTTTGGTTCTAAAAAAGAAATCCCAACTAAATCTGCTATAATCATCAGTGATCACTAGGTAATATGACTTCTTACCTATACTACTCACATTTGTTGGTCCAAATAAATCCATGTGCAGTAAATGTAAAGGTGAGTCAATAGAGTTCAGTGTCTTGGCCTTATAAGAGGATTTATGTTGCTTGCCTTTTTGACATGCAACACAGTGGTCATCACATGAATATGTTTTCTCTGGTAAACCTCTGACAAGTTTTCCTTTAACAAGTTTGTTTATTGTTTTAAAATTCATGTGACACATCCTTCTATGCCAAATGTCAGATTCATCATCAGTTGCTTTTGAAATAAGACAACTCAATTCAGGTTTAGGTACAAACTTAGCCAATTCACAGCTATACATGTTGTTCTTTCTGGGAATTTTCATTAAAATCATTTTAGGGTCTTGAACAAATTTCTCAGAAAGAATACAACATTCTGTGTCATTAATGAATACTGGGTTCTTTTTCTCAGTTATTTGGCTAACACTTAACAAATTGTACCTCAATTGTTCAACAAAGTATACATCATTGAAGCTCATCTTATCACTGTTGACATTTCCCATTCCTGTAATCCTTCATCCTCTAGGATTACCTCCAAAAGCTACAGGAACTCCATCAATAACCTTGAAGTCCTCCAATCTGCTTCTATCTCCTGTCATGTGCCTAGAGCATCCACTATCAATGTGCCATAAGCTTTTCTTCTTGCTCTGCACATACAGATGACAAAAGATCGGTTTCTCTTGGGAACCCAAACCAATTTGGTTGTGGGTGTCCCTTTTTGATCAACAGCATCAACTCTTTTGAAGGTAATTGATGATGATGTCAGTTTAGTTGGTTTCCAAACCCAACTGATATTTGACTTGACAGCATTAAGTGGCCTGGCAGAATTAATTTCTGGACCACTTGTATTTTGCCTGGCAGAACTAAATTTCGTTAACTTTTGCCTAGCAGAATTAACCTTGTTGTTTTGCTTGGCAGAATTAAAATTTGTCTTAGTCATTTTAATTCTGTTGGCATTATTTTTGGTCAACACTCCTGCACTTTCTTTTGGTGTAGCAGAGTTAACTTTTGCCTTTGACTTTTTGACTATACTGGCAGAATTAACTTTTGTTTTGAAATTTTGATAGTTAATTCTGTCAGTAGTAGTCCATGATGATTGTTTAACCCGTTGAAGTCTTGGGTTATAATAACAATCCTTTTGAAGATGATTGAATCTTCTACAGAAATAAGTTTTCTCATCAACCATTTTGAAATTAGATCCAAGTTTTTGAGAAATCATTTGATTCCAATTTCTTTAGTTTCCTCTTGAATCTTTCTTTGATTTTGAAGATGATGATGAGTTAGCAGAACAAACACACTTAGTACATTTGACAACAACAATTTTGTCATCTACTGGTGTGTTAACAGATGTAGTAGCACCTTTCCCTTTCAGATTATTCAAGTTCATCCTAACTTTTTCTTGAAACAATTTCTTACCCTCTGCTAGTTTCTTAGCTTTTAACTTAGATACTAGCCCAGTAACAGAAATAAGTTTTCAATGAACTCTCTCATCTTCCTTAGATTCATCCTCATCATCTGAAATCCATTCAGATACCTCAACTTTTTCTAGATCAGTTTTACTTTTGTTCAAGGCAGCCACAGGATCTGCTTGCTTAACCTCATCTACCATTTTCTCCTTAAGCTTACTTATGTCTAAGTCAGTTTTAGGAGGTATGTATGTGTGATTGTAAGGTGGAGGTACACTGTTAAGATTATAACCTATGCCAGTTTTAATCTTATCATGGATTTGGTTCTTAATCAGATTTTGAACACTTTCAGAAGCATTCTCTAGCTCAGCCACTGTAAGTTTGATACTTTCTTTCTCAGCAGTGACTTCTGCTAGCTTCTTAATTAACTCATCAACCTTATTTTGCAAAATATCTTTTTCATACTGAGCATACTTAAGATCATAATCATATTGTTCTTCATTTTTCTTGTATGCTTTTATTTGTTATTCTAGATCTTGTATTGCTAAGGTTGTGTGTTGGCTTCTAATATCCCAATCCCTAAGTTCTTTGCAAATATTAGCATTATGATCCCTGTAGTGTTTAACAGTTTTCTTACACACATTAGAACATAATTTTGCTTGTACCTCATAAAGAACTTCATCTGATGTGCTTTCTTCTCCAACAGCCATCAAAGCATGATTCTGATATTCCATTTCTGCTTGATCACTCCAATCATACCCCATACCATCTTGTGAAACAAGAGCATTTGGTGTAGATTCTTGAACAGGAATAGTTCTTTTCTGTGGACCATTATATGCAGCATTGTAACCCCCAGATCTCTGTCCACTCACCTCTTGCCTTGGAGATCTGCACTCTCTAGCAAAATGACCCAATTTATGGCAGTTGTAGCATTCTACCTTGCTCTTATCAAACCCCACATTATCATCTCTTTTACCTACAAAGTTGTTCCTTCCTGTCCTCTGCAAGAACCTTTTTACCCTCATGGTAATCATTGCCATCTGCCATTTGATGTCCATTTCCTCGAGATCATCAGGATTCACCTGTTCTAATTCTTCATTAGTCAGTGAGGAGTTCACATGACTAGCAAAGAAGGCTTCTACCACTTGATCTGTAGACTTTTCTTGTGTCACAGATGATGAACTAGATCCTACACTTTTCGCAGTAGGTACAGATCCATAACTCTTTGGATCTACCTTTGACCTTCCCATAAACATAAATGCAGCATTCTGGGAGCTTTGTGCTTCACCAACACTTTGCTTCCTGCTTTCAACTTCAGGCTCAAAAGCTATGAGATCATTGTATAGATCATTGAGCTCTTTGTCATCTAAATCACTCATTTGCCTTAGGCCAACTGTGTATATGGTCCACTCTTCACCCAAAGATCTTAAGAATTTTCTATTAAGATCATCTTTGTCTATGACAACTTTGTGATTCTTAAGCTCACCAACTAGCTTTCTATACCTGTTGAAAACTTGAGTCAAGGTTTCAGACTTGACAGAACTAAAATTTTCAAACTGTTGTTTGAGCATGGACCTCTTGTTCTTCTTGGTGCTTTCATTCCCTGCAAATCTTTTATCTAACTCCTCTATAAGCACCTTAGCATCATCAACCTGCTCAAACTCACTTTGATACTCATTTGGAATGGAGAGTAACAAAGTGCTTAGAGCTTTAAGTTCTGTAGCTCTTTCTCTTATTTCTTGCTCAGTTGTTGGTGTACCTCTTGGCAATCTTACACCGTTTGCATCAGTTTTATACTTGGGACCATTTTCCACAATGTCCCATAACTGATAATCTGTGAGCAACATGTGTTGCTTGATTCTATTCCTCCACATATTGTATTCATCAGGTCTAAGAATAGGAATTCTAGATACCTGGATACCATCTACAAATTCTGACACCATTCTAATAATATCAAGCTTAAAGATGAACTAAACTTCAAATGATCACTGCCATATCCCAGATCTTCCTGAATTCAAAGCTTACACAAGCTCTGATACCAATTGTGGGGTCCCACAATTACACTTGTTTGCACAAATGTATTGACACAAGCTATGAATTCTTAACAAGAAGTTTGCGGAATAACACTTGTCAAGTAGGAAGATTTATGTATATTACTTGTAATGCAATTGAAACAGATTTGTAAGTAATGGAAGAACACAATTGATTCAATAGTCAAAAGCCTCAATATTATTATTGAAATAATACGGATACACTATTATTGTATCAGGGTTACAAAGAAACCTTGAAGCTTAGTTACAACTTGACTAGAGACTTACAATACAAGAATTCAAGCATACACAGATACAAGCATACAGGCATGCATACAGGCACTTTCTAACAATGAGCCAAAGGACATACTTATACACTAAAATAACTTGTATAAAATCTATACAAAATCTACTTTTCTAAGACAAGTTTTCTAGGAAATACGCCAGCATTAAATGCATTACCATTCCCTGTCTGCAGCGTGCACTATTCCTCAGAAGCATGTCTGCAGTAGGTGTACTTGTGTTGCAGAGTTGGTAGAAATCAGATCCACTAAGCAGCATTAACAAAACGATGAGCAACACTAACAAAATGAACTGACAGAACTAATCTTTGCATTTCTTCACTCTTGACAGAACTAACATTGGAAATACTTGGCAGAACTAATGATAAAAGACTAACAGAACTAACTCTGAAAAACTTTGTTTTCAATAAATGAACATAGCTAACTTCCATCAGCAGAACTAAGTCTTCATTGCACCAACAACATTAACTTTCAACAGGCTAAACACTTAGAATATTTAAGCATTTGATCTCCAACAGATTTTAGCCCAACAACCCATCTAAAGAAATTGCAATTGATTATTGGATCGTACATAATAAACAAATGATTATAAAAAGTTCTTGAGGTTTACCGAACCGATTTAACCACATTATTTTATATAATCAATTCACAAACCAAATAAGTGCTTTATCATGATATTATCAAGGGCATTAATGTAACTTTGCCATCCCTTATGATAAACTTGTCACGAGATTTATAAGGGTAAAACGGCATTTTAACTAATTTTTTTAAATCCTATCTGATTAAACTACAGCACTCACCACATATGTATTAAACTATATATAGTTTAAATAAAAGTTTATTTATGATTTCTATTTCTTTTGTAGTAAAAAAAAATCATAGAAAGCTTCCACACTTGGTCAACATTTGATAGAGAATTAAAAATTGTAGTAACCATGTAAGTATTATCTTATTTTACATATTTAAGAGTTATATACATCGATTACACATTTTATACAGAATAGAAAGAATATAGTAATATACGGAGTATATATCTAACTTTATATGTGATCATGATCTGTATATAAATCCCTTCGCAAACGCTAAGGGTAATTAAACCTCATTACCTTTCAATTGTAAATATTACGATAAAATTCGAGTATCAAGAAAATGTCTGCCTAGGTTATTATATGTCAAAAAAGTGCGGCATCTTGTTAATGGACCACAACAAAAAACAATTCAGGATTTTTCAACTATGAAATTTCTTTTGTTTCTGCTTGATGTAGAATTTCCAAATCGATAGTATCAAGAAGAAAACATGCATCAACTCCATTTGAATAAGAGAAATGCTCTGGAGAAGATAAGGATTTGTTTGGTTGAATATGATGAAATTGTAATCAGATTCCATGTCATTCCGTTGTTTGGTTGGTAAAACATGAAGGAATGGAATTCAATTCCATTCCTTTGTCTGTTTGGTTGACACACGGAAAAGAATTTGATTTTTTCAGATTCCATGAATTGGAGTAATTTAATTCCTTGGAAGGTTGAAAGTAATCTCATTCCATCGACTATGAAATTCGGTTCACTTACGTTATGTGATATTATATTATGTTATATAACTCCGTGGACTATTTATGTTATGTTATATTATTATTATAGTTTATATAAAATATTTTAAAAAGGAAATTTAATATTTTAAATTTTATATTTAATAATTTATAGTTTATATTTTATAATTTCTAATTTCTAATTTATATATTATATTTATAACTGAAGTTTTATAATTTTAAACTTATATTATATTTTATATTAATATTAATATTTTTATTTTTATTTTAAAATTTATACTTTATATTTTTATGTTTTGTATTTTATATATTATATTTTATATTATATATTTTGTAACTTATATATTATATTTAATTTTAGATCTAAACATTAGATTTAAAGTTAATTTTTATATTTAAATTTTATATATATATATATATATATATATGTGTGTGTGTACACGTATATATAATATAATATATTAATATTTTTAGAAGTTATATTCCATTCTATGTCCATGCATAACATAAGCTCATTCCTTCATAATTACATTTCTTTGAATCAAATTCCAATTCCACCAAATTTTAATTCCTTTGACAGATTCCATTACTTCATAAATCATTCATTGAATCAAACGGGGCCTTAAGTCATCTGATGAAATAAAAAATAGGGGTTAGTGTATGTTTATGCATCTAAGTTATGCTCGATTTCTATTGTGTGTATCATACTTACGTTTGCTTCCTTTCAAAAATGGTATTATGCATCAAACTAACAAAAATGGTGTTTTAATATATATATATATATTGCTGATGTGTCACTCGTTTGGGATGCCACGTGGCATCCGGAGTATTTGACACATCATCAAAATGTTACCAAAATACACTAAAAGACAGTTTTTGAAAGTCTGATGCGTTAAAAATTGCTAAACTAAGTTGGGTAAACACAATAGATATTAGATACAAGTTGGATACATTCTTAGACACTAACGCCCCAAAAAAAGATATCAATCTACAACAAAGTGATGATTGAACAAAATGAAACTTCAAGTATCGAAATTAAACCTTTTTGTAAGTTGCAGTTTTTAATTAGTGTATTGACGTGACATTCATAAAATTATCTGGCATGACGTGGATGAGTGAGATGGACAAACAGGGGACGTGGATAGGATTATAAACTTGAGCAATAATTTAATACAATTTAAATGTACACTAATTCAATTGAACAAAATGAAAGTTGCGGAAGGAATTTGAACCTTTTGTAAAGTAAAGTAACTAGTTTGTGTACTAAACCTGTAAATTACTTGAACTATTTGGGCTAAGCAGCGTTCAGTCCACTTGTCTCTACCACTTATTTAATATAATCCAAATTATCAGGGATTAGAAGAGTGGGTGATTAAACATCAGAGTTGCTGTTAGAAAACATTTCCATTAGAAGTCAGATAACATGATGATCCTGAACATGAGACAGTTAAATAACTTAATTATTACGCGTTATCATTGTAATAATCTTCTTTTTGAATATGCACATGTAAACACTCCATATACCTAACCATTTTCTGGGATATGAGTAATTAACACTCGATTTGCATGAAAGCTGAGGTTCTAGTTTCAAACTAGGATAGTTCCTAGTCGGGCTTTTGTGCTTATCAATGCATTCTATGCAGATTATGTGGATAAAGAAGACGCAGGAAATAGTCAAATATAGTCGATGACGGTCAGGGGCGGAACTAGAACGGGGCAGCTGCCCCGTCAAGAATTTTGAAATTACGTAAAAAATAAATTTTTTCAAGGTATTAACAACGATTTTAAAATTTTGCTCCCTCAAATCTATAAAGAAGAGCAGAATAATTTTGCTTTCGCCCACTCCGTATAAATTTTCTAGCTCCGCCCCTGATGACGGTTGCTTTCAAGTTGGCCAACTGTTCTATCCTGTAATGACCCGAATTCTAAAAGGCTTAAACTTTACAGCTTCATATCGATTTCGATGGAGCCCATTATTGTACTACTAAAACGGGTCGGCTTCCCGTGGCTTTGGGAGATGGGTGCAGATGTGGCTCAACCTCATGGGAATTAAAATAACCATGCATGGTGTATTAATTTTATAAAGTATCATACCCATATGACCATCAGCAATTAACAAACATATATTTATATGTGCAGACAATGAGAGGAAGAAATTATTGAAATATTTATTTGTAAGTGCAGCCTGCTTTTTCCTTGCTTTAGATGTAAGGCTGCTTTGTTTTTGTTTCACATGTGGTATTATACCTAATTCATATTTAACTACTGATAGACAGTAATAAGGACAAGAATTGCACATTAGGTTGCTTTAGTTCTGAATGTTTATAAGTCTCCAAGGCATATAATTAGAATAATTATTTTGCATGGATTTTTGTATTAAAGTTTTTTGTACTTGTTTAATCACCCCTAGGGAGCCTTCATCCTAGATCGTATCTAGATTTATCATGCGCAGCTTCTAAAGATGTCATTGTGGTTCGATAGATCGGGTTCATCATTACGATGTACTTGTATATTACGAAAAGAAAACAATTAAGTTCCTGTTTAGACAAAAGTCAAAGATGAAAATCACCCCAGAACTAATCAAGTACATGCTAATTATTATGTATATGATAAATTAATGGGTCAAGTGCACCAGAATGTATCAAACTAACATGACACCTTATCCTTAATTAATTGATTAGCAACATGGCACATAAGATATCATTAGCATACACATATAGATACTCAATATTTGTTTGCCAAGTGAATATCAGTAAAAATTTTAGCAGAGTGCCTCTTTTTTAACTTTAGCTTTACAATAAACGTTCATGTTAAAATAAAGCCTCATGTGTTATGCATCTAGACCTTTTTATGGACTGCATAATTCCTGAATACAGATCAAAAGTGATAACTTGTGAAGTTTCCTCGTTTCCACAAGTGTTCCATATCTGTCTCATCAAGCTGTATAACTTCACTCAATAAAGTCTTCGCTCCAGATTAATTAAGGGCGAGCTATGAGCAAAAGTCATGGTCGTTACATTACAATAATATGTTAACCAACTGTATAAGTTGTTTGTTATCGTGTAGTCAATAAAGACTTTTTTGAATACTCTTTTGTCAAGATTTGGTACACAGGATCAATGGTCGTAGAGACTACTTGAATGAACGTTCCGCTTTGTATGCAAACCTGCAAAAGATGAGCACTTTGTTGCTTCTCATACTTCTAAATATACTATTATTTCTAAATTTTCAAATCTCCCTTTCGACTGACACCTTGAAACCAAAAGAAAACTTTGTTGATGGCTTCACATTAATTTCCTCCAACCAAAGATTTGAATTTGGTTTCTTTAGTCCTAGTAATGGTTCTTCCGACAATCTATATATGGGAATCTGGTATCACAATCTGCCACTCACTGTCGTTTGGGTGGCTAACAGAAACAACCCCATTCGTGATTCGTTTGGACAAGTAGCTTTGAGTGAATATGGTGTTTTAACACTTTATAATCGCTCAATGGGTGCTGTATGGTGGACTAACACCATACGCATCGAAACTGGGTTCACACCTGTTCTGCAGTTACTAGACTCGGGTAATCTTGTAATAAGAGATGATGGAAGAAACAGAACCGTTTTCTGGGAGAGTTTCAATTATCCGACAGATACACTTTTACCAGATTCAAAACTTGGATGGAAGATAGATGTTGGATTAAACAGATTAATTAGATCCTGGAAGAGCAGTGAAGATGCTTCGGAGGGTGACTGTACGTTTAGTTTGGATCCACCCGAAGCACCACAGGTGGTTGTACGAAGTGGTTCAAAGAAGTTATTCAGATGGGGCCCGTTTGATGGGAACATGTTTAGTGGTATCAATATTTTGACAGCAAATCCAATGTTCCAAACTACGTTTGTTTACAATGAAAAAGAGCTTTATTACAAATATGAAATGTTGGATGAGTCCATTATGTCTAGATTAGTGATTTCACCATTGGGGTTAGTTCAGTATTTTACGTGGAGGGTTAACAGCAGTAAAGAATGGAACATGTTAGCAACGCTGAATAGTGATCCATGTGATAACTATGCGAAATGTGGGATTTATGGGATTTGTTATTCATTAAGTAGTTGCAAGTGTTTGAGTGGTTTTACGCCTGCTTCACCACGGGATTGGGGCTTATTTACTTATGCAGGTGGATGTAAAAGGAGACACGAACTCAACTGCAGTCATCGAGATGGATTTGTGAAATACAGTGGGTTGAAGTTTCCTGATAATCCAACTGTTTGGGGAAATTATACTGAACATGAATGTGAAGCGAGATGCTTGAAAAGTTGTAGTTGTATGGCGTATGCTAATGCGTATCCTTATGGAAATGGGAGTCGATGTGTGGTTTGGATTGGTGATTTGGTTGATTTGAAGAACTTTCCAAATGGCGGGGATCAAATCTATATACGAATGGCCCATGCCGAATTGAGTAAGTTATTTTAACCTTCTCATTGTGTTGCATAATGTTATTAGATCTTACATAGTTTTATTTTGGTACACACACACACTTAATAGTACAGACTTAAGAATGTAGAGAAATCGAATAAATCTCTTTGGTTTTGATTCAGGTGAAAGTTTAAAAATGCATCTAACCTCAGTTCAAAATCTATTGATGTATCAAATTTAGAATGTTTCTTTTGTGTGTATCCAACTTTGAAATATTTCTATTGTATATATTTGATGGTAATTTTGTTGGCGTATCATCTATGTAAGGTACCACTTGGCATCCATGATCCATACAAGTTGTCAGATCTGCAAAGTACTACCCGATACATACAGTAGTTATAATCGACGGTTCAGTATATGCAATATGTACGTTCTAAGTTGGATACATACAATTGACCGACTTCAAACTTTAGTTATATACATTACAAACACGTATATATCCCTTTCATTAACAGTAAAATTTTATAACTGTGAACTTATT
This sequence comes from Pseudognaphalium luteoalbum, assembly GCA_963422505.1. Taxonomy (NCBI): domain Eukaryota; kingdom Viridiplantae; phylum Streptophyta; class Magnoliopsida; order Asterales; family Asteraceae; genus Pseudognaphalium; species Pseudognaphalium luteoalbum. The sequence goes on from OY730198.1 coordinate 80,372,165, forward strand.
TACACATTTGTAAGCTTGATAAAGATTTTTACTTCAACATTCTACGTTGATGTTGAGGATATGACACGTATGAAAGCTTTTAGATTTTTGACTATATACTATTTGATCTTCCATTCAGACTCTTCCATCAGATTTACTTGTATATATGCTTTCTCAGGTTCCATTGCTGGTGCTAAGAGGAAACGCACAACAATCAAGATTGTGAGTGTAGTAACAGTGTTGGGAATACTAATTCTAACTGCTGGTATCATATGGTACATGGGCTGGATAATAAAGCATAGAAGAAAAGATCAGATAGGTCGGAACTCTAAAGGTATAATACTAATCCAATTTAGTTGTTAAAATCTACCGCTGCTAATGTTGCAACACTTACTTCTATGAGATAATTTTGTTATGACCATAGGTGGTGTCTGCTTCATGAGTTGTGTAAATATTTGCATAAATATCCACATTTCAAACATTTTCCTCCATGCCATTATTATACAGTACCTCACCCGTTTATTATTTCACTTTGTTACAGGTCAACAAAGTGGTAGTTTTCAATATGTCGAAGATAATCAAGACTCGGGTTTTCAGTTACCTCTTTATGATCTTGAGACCATTCTTATTGCCTGTAACGACTTTTCTGAGAGAAACAAGATTGGACAAGGTGGATTCGGTTCAGTGTACAAGGTAACTCTTCATGTAGTGTCTGTAAATTTTTGAACAAATGGTTCCATGAATTCACATCACAAGTTTTTTGTATCAGTCGCTGAAATCTTGAATGAAATAATCTTATTATGGGTGGCAAAATGGGTAGTTAAAGCACCATGACAGTTTTTTTGTTTTGTTTTATTATTATTATTTAACTATTCTAAGAATGAAAAAACAATTTAGGTGGGGGTAAAGACTTGGTTTTGGAACGGGAGTCTTTTAGCATCATTTAGCTAAATATTGAGATAGGTTTGCAGCCAACAATTCATGTGGTCAACAATTTGACTCGATGAGATATACCCAAATTGAACCATACCTCAAATTCCATGTAAAGAGTTGCATATACATCATGTGTTGGTGCTGAAAATTTCTGAAAGTGGCTGCTTACTATAATACTCACTTTGTTATACCACAGGGTGAATTATCAAATGGACAAGAAATAGCAGTAAAGCGGCTTGCAGAGAAGTCACTACAAGGTGTCGAAGAATTAAAGAATGAGATTATTTTGATTGCAAAGTTACAACATCGTAACCTTGTCAAGCTTTTGGGTTGCTGCATTGAAGGGGACGAAACAATGCTAGTTTACGAGTATTTACCAAATAAAAGCTTAAATAACTTCATTTATGGTATGCTATATATATTCCCTCTGACTTTCATATTGGTGTAACTGTATGAGTTCAATTGTTGGATATGTTTAAGTGCACGATTTGAACGTAAGTTGCACAATCTTGATCCTAAAGAATTAATTTTCATACACAGATAAACCCAGGCGAAAACAACTGACATGGAGAAAGCGCTACCACATCATTAAGGGTATTGCACGAGGTTTACTTTATCTGCATCAAGACTCAAGGTTGAGAATCATTCACAGAGATCTTAAAACTAGTAACATCTTACTGGATAGCGAGTTGAACCCAAAAATTTCAGACTTTGGTATTGCTCGTATATTTGGAACAGATCAAATACAAGATATGACCAATAGAATCATTGGGACATAGTAAGTTACCTTACTTTCATATGATCAATATCATTTAGCAAAATTAAATAAATTCTGTACTAATTTGACCCGATTGCTGCATATTTTAAAGTTGAGTAACTATTACTTTTGATGCAGCGGTTATATGTCTCCAGAGTATGCAATGAATGGTCATTACTCGGTGAAATCAGATGTTTACAGCTTCGGTGTTATTGTTTTGGAAATAATAAGCAGCCTGAAGAATTGGGCATTTCGTCACCCTGAACATGATCTAAACCTTTTAGGACATGTAAGTTTCATACACTACTACTCTATTTGCACACACTATACAAAGATCAGTTGCAACTAAAGAGCTTGTTTTTAAATTAACTATATATCAATACAATAAATGCTAAACAACAATACAATTCATATCTACTATACATTGACATTCTTTTGGCTATTTGGCTCTTATGTGGTGTAATCCAAAAAATTTAATCTATAAATTATCTTACGGTTTTTCAAAAGGGTTTAGTGTCTGAAAGTACATCAAACCGTACCTTCAACTTTTTTTATGTTTCCAACTTTAAAATTTTATATTGTATGTATCCGATTACTTATTTATTTGGAAAGTAATATTTTTGCTCACTTACAAACTATATAAGTTACCACATCATCTATAGCTTACAAACCATCAAAGTTTACAAACCATCAAAGTTAGGATACATACAATAAGAATAAATTCTTTTTTTTGAGCAAACATACAATAATAATAATTGAAAGTTTGTTATACATACAGTTATACTTTTACAATAAATTTCGATTAAATTTAATACATCTTCAACGATCAACCCCTTACATTTATAAGAATCTTGCACAAGATGCCTTTTTTATTGTGCTTACTAACTTAGTAAGTGTTTGATGAAATGTTTGACTCAGGCATGGATGCTTTGGAACAATAGACAGCCACTAGAGATACTAGACCCAACTTTACAAGAGCCATCTTTCAGTGAACAGGTTATAAGATGTATTCATGTTGCTCTTTTGTGTGTGCAACAATACCCCGAAGATCGGCCAAAAATGTCTACGGTGTACGCCATGTTATGCTATGAACATATGGACTTACCCGAACCTAAGGAACCAGGTTTTTGCAGGGAAAGTAATCCGAAAAAGTTTGATACATCAGTTACTGATCCAATTACAGTGAATGAAGTTACTATGACGACGATGGGTGGACGTTAAAGTTGGTGTGTATGTATGCATGGTGTTTATCGATCGATCTTAGTGTGCATTCTAACTTAATTATACCATAATTTCTAGATTTGACGTTGAGTAATTCATAAACTTCAATTTTATGATCTCATGTTTATAAGGATTTTTACGATTTTGTATATCATCTTCAAACGTTATCAATAAAATGACTTTAATCTCCCTATATGCATTTACATGAGTGCTTTACGAAATGCCATAAAAAATGTTTGATGAAACGTCTCAACGAGAGATAGTTGGTAGACCATAGCTTTTTTATTCAGTGATTTTATGTGTACGCCTCACTCTACTCGTTGGAGTTAATCTCGAACTGGGTCTCGACGGACTATCAAAGATTGTTCACCCACAAACCCTAATTATAAATGCACTCAAGCTAAGATATGCTTAAATCAATTTTGTGATTTTTATGTGTACGGATTGATTTTGATCTTGGATTAATTTGTTTGAAGATAAAAAAAAAAATACCATCAAAATTTTTCGTTGAACCACGAGGTTTATCAATAGGTCAGATCTCTCAATGATCCAATAATGTGATTAATGTATTATCTATGATCCAAATAATGGAAACGAATTTAGTACTTTAGTTAATGGACCGTGATTCAGCCCAAGATCGACCATTCATTTGGAACCGGCCCGGCCCATAGAGTCCCTTACTACACGAAAATACGAAATGACGAAATAGGTAACTTTCAATAACCTAAGGTTGTCATATGTTCACTAGTCATCTATTATAAAGGTTGGACATATATATATACAAATCTTTGTAAATTTTTGTTTATATATGTATTAAAAGTGTGGTGATATTGGTGATGAAGATCAGGTATTTGCTATAAAGTTATAGAAGAGATGTACAACTTCTTGCAAACGTGGACAATGCTAAAAGGCTCACACACCCGCCCCGAAGATAATATGTTGAAACTTGAAAGTAATGTTTAGAGGGTCAAGTAAACGTAATATTTCAAATTATAGTTGTAAATTTTAAAGAGTCATATATCTTGAACTATATATTTGGTTCAATTTTCCTATGAAACCCTCAAATCTATTAGTAGTAGATTGGTAGGGGGAAATATATGTATTGTTGTTGTTTGTTTTTAATATATATTGCCTTAGGAAAAAAAAAATTTGTTAAAGGTATGCTGAGCGTACTCTGCAGATTGATCCAATGATGCCCACTAAAAAAGTTGTTATCTCATTTTCATAAAACATGATCAATTTTTTGTAAAGTCCTCTCAACTGGAATCGTTGAATCAAGTAGACTATGCACATAAAAATTACCTCAAAGTTGAAGTTGATGAGATTGAACTTAAGTCTACTTTAGAGTATTAAGATTTATTAAAAATATATATATGTTATATAAGTAAGGTTCAAATGAGTCCATGATTTTTTGAGTGAGACTAAGGGAACCAATAATATCATGCCACATGTACAAAGAGAATGTTCCATACTACAAAACACATTTACCCCAAACATCAATTATCTCACAAACGACAAATCGAAAAATCATGAAACTTGCACCATATTTTTCAGCGTTTTATCCTCTTCGATTTGCTGTCCCTCAAGGCATACTTTCGATAAAAAAAAAATTGGTTTTTTGGTGGGTTTTATAAATTAGTAACACATGTGTTAGTGATTGATTGTACATTTTATTTACGGTCATGGTTAGGGTTTAGGGTTAGGATTTAGCTGGGTTCATGGTTTAGGGTTTAGATCTTATGTTTTAGTAGGGTTTAGGGTTTATTAGGGTTTAGGGTTTAGAGTTTTATAAAGCGTTTAGGGTTTAGGGTTTGGGGTTTAGGGGTTAGGGTTTAGGGTTTGGGTTTTGGGGTTTCGGGGAGAAACCCCAAAACCCAACCCCTAAACCCTAACCCCTAAACCCCAAACCCTAAACGCAACACTCTAACACATGTGTTAGTAACATATGAAACCCACCAAAAAAATGAAATAAAAAATTTCGTCGGAAGTATGCCTTGAGGGACGGCAAATCGAAGCGGATAAAACGCTGAAAATTATGGTGCAAGTTTCATGATTTTTCGATTTGTCGTTTGTGAGATAATTGATGTTTGGGGTAAATGAGATTTGTAGTATGGAACATTCTCTTTGTACATGTGGCATGATATCATTGGTTCCCTTAGTCTCACACAAAATTTTAGTCTCATTTGAACCTCACCCATGATATATATATGTCAAACTCGTCGTTCGGTTACCATGTTCATCATATGCTTAAAAAAATAAATAAATAAATAAAAATAAAATTCTATCTAAAGTCTTTGCATGTGTGGGTCAAAGTCAAACAGTCAACGGCAGCTAACAACATGAATTCACCACTCTTCCGAGGCGGCTTTAACCAACGCCATGATTTAACAAAAAGGATCCAAATTACAGCTTAAACTTCAAACAAATCCAAATATTAACACTAACAATAACAACAAAAATAAAATATAAAAAACAATCATTTAACGTTTTATAATTTTTATTTATAATTTATACTAGGTGAGGTCCCGCGACAACGTGGGGTTTTAATATTTGATTTTATAATTTGTGTTATTAAAAAGTTAAGTCAAATGAAATTGTACCATGAACCGGATTTTTATATAATATAATCGTTAACCAACAACATCTAGCATATACCTTATCAGTTTGATACGGTTCAGGTTTTTTGATTTTAAACACAACTTATAAATATATAAAATCCATGAATCACAAAAAAAAATAAAATAGAACAATATTATTATGGTTAAATATGACATATGTTTGTCTATTGTTTAGCTTATTATATACTCCCCTTGTCCCAAATTAAGTGTCTTGGTTTGACTTTTTGAGTCTTCCTTTTTCAACTTTGACCTTAAATAGTTTTTGTTTGTGTTATATAATACTTGATGCAAAATATATGAATGAATTGAATTTTATATGTATTTTCATTGGTATAATTTTCATAAAGTAATATATAACACAATCAAAAATATTTAAGATCAAAGTTAAAAAAGAAAGACTTCCAAGTCTGATTCAGGACACTTAATTTGAGACGGATGATGTATTATTTAAGGGATTATTAGTTAAAATAATAAAATATTTTAGATACATTATTTAAAGGATTATTAGTTAAAATCATAAAATATTTTACTTACGATTTTAATGTATTCATGATATTACGGTTATTTGACTAAATGGATGACCAGTTTTTAGTTTCATAATGTTGATAAAAAAATTCATGTAATGAATCACTTGAAATGTCATGATATTTAAATTATAATGACTAAAAAAAATAGGGAAGTATTAGAAGTGTCAATTACAATAATTGTGGGACACATTATAAAAATTGAAAAAAATAAAGAAAATAATTTTAACCGTAAGATCTTTAGGGATGTAACCAATCTAAGGTTCAGATTGCTCCATTATATTCTGTTTTATATATCTTTAATCTATATATAAAACTGAATACCATAGAGGATTTTATACCATTCGATATTTCGATGGGTTCCTCTCTAAATGTCTAACGGATTATATTTAATCTTCATAATTACACTTTCATCCCCCATCTAATTAAATGTTACATAATTATATAAATAAATACTAAATATTTTTATAAATAAATAAGTAAATACTAAAATTTTTTATAAATAAATAAATAAATACTAAATATTTTTATAAATAAATGCTAAATATTTTTATTAATAATTATAATCATCAACGACAATGTTTACAAAATAAAACAATTAAAATAGGCTAAGAAATAGGAAGAAATTATATTGGATCCGAACAAAAGAGTGATAAATATGATTTGAACGCATTAAATACATAATAAGTAAATTAATTAACTATTTAATCAATAATAACTAACGAAATTTAGATTTTTGAAAATGATTCTTATTAAAAATAAACCTAAAAAAAGGTCCAAAAAGTCGGCCTAAAAAAACCCACATGCTATCGTATTCGTTTAAAAATAACAATCAATCATCCATCAATATATTAATTACAAAATAGTCATCATTTAATATATTACTATTAATTTAACTGGGGATAAAAAAATCAGCCTTAAAAAAATGGCCGCACCATTTCATATCGGTTAAAAATAAAACAGTCCATCTAACTTATTTGTTCTTATCTAATAACTATATTATGTTTTTTAACGATTTTCTCCTCAAATACTAATCCCATTTTAACCCTATTTATATCCGTAATATTCCCACCTCTAACCCATTCGATTCCTTCGCTCATCATACGCTTCATCCATCCAAAAAAACGATCAATGCTCAATCTAAATGAGTCTCTCATTGGTACTTTAGATATTGTATAAAAATTAAGATTAAAATAAAAGTTGAGTAATACATTTACAAAAAAATAACTCAAAAGTAAACTAATTACATAATATAAAAAAATATTGTGTAACGTTTACGCTTTACGAGTCGAGTATTACGCGTCAACTTAAAAATTTATAGTAATCTAAACACATAATATAAAGAACATATATAGTTTAACTCTTACGCTTTATGACTTCACTACTATAAATCCGATTCAAAAATCTAAATATAACCCACTTGAATTCGGACTATTAAATGATTTTAACAATTACAAGTCATTTATTAACTCTTCCAATTCATTTGTGACTTTACCGAGTTTCAAGTATAACGACAATAAAAATCACACACTCTTTAATCATTTTATTTTTACAAAGTAAAGTGTTGTAGTCCGCGTTGTCGCTGATCCTTAACCTAGTATATATATATATATATATATATATATATATATATATATATAGTACAAGGATCAGGTGCGAACTATAATTACGATACGAACTGTGCGAACTGAGTTTTTGGGCGCGGTCAGTTTATAACGATTAGAGGCAATTCAAATCAATCATTAGGTTTATTATATTCGAAATCAATTTCGTACATATGATCTTCTTCCTATTTCGGTTCAGATTCTATATCAATTTCATAGATACAACCATTCTCATAATTTGAAATCAATTTTATATAACTCGATCATTCTTGCAATTTCAGTTCCGTTTTCAAAATTGATTTTACACACACAAACGTTCATTCTATTCTTTCATTATTGTGATTACCAAATATTCGAATATAATTTCGATTGAAGTTTCAGAAGAATCATGTGTTATTTATAGATGCTTACATAAATCATGATTTATACTGAGTACTCAGTATAAACAGAAATAACTGGAAATCTGGCATCCAAAAACTGAGTATAATTAAACAGGGTATAACCAGATACTGAGTATAACCACAATTTTCAGTTTGTATTAACTTGCATCTAATTCATCTTGTTGCAGCTACAGATGCATCAACGGATGCAAGATATAAAATTTAGATGCATCTGTTTATACTTATACTTTGAATTAATGGCTGAGTATAAACAAATGTGTAGATTGAGGTCTACCCAGTCTAAATAATATGGATATGCAACCATGTTTCTTTGAAACTTATTTTGTACAGATTGATTAAATGACCAGGATTGTAATTTTTTTTAATATGCAGCTCTATGTTTTTATGTTTTGTTTTGTTAATGCTTTGCTGTGAGACCTACGTGAGTATATATTGCCATGTCCTTTTTTCGTTGGGTCAAAACCCTTGCTGCAGTGCACTTGGATATGTGAATTTTGTCTATTATGCAATAAGACCATTAGCAACAAACAAATAGCAAGCCAATAACCAAAATAATAAACAATTATAGACCAAAAAGTCCACTTAATTATTGTTTTGATCATACTGAGTTCTCAGTTTAACGTAAATATATATGTAGTATGTGTAGCATCCAATTACATAAGGTTTATAGATTTTATAAAAGCTGCATCTGTGGATGCATCTCGTATTTATATATATTTTTTGAGTTTGACCTACAACAACTTAAAGAGGATCAAAAACTGAATTTGATGGTAAGATATGTTTGATTTAAATATTTTTTATATAAAAGTAATTTTGAACTAAAATTTTTGGGTTTCAAAAAAAAAATGACGTGTCTGAGATAATGCCCTGTCCGGATTTATTATTAACTGCCCGCTACCTTGTTTTTAAGTGGTTCCTATAGTTCTCACACCTAATTAGTTCTTAGGTGATCTCTACCTATATATATATATATAGGGTGAGGATCCCGTGAGAACTAATTAGTGATGAGAACCATGAGAACAACCTAAAAAATAGCAGCCCATTAGTTAAAAGAATCCGGGCAGACACAATTTCATAAATTAACATTCTAATTTCATTGAGGATAACACTGTGATAATTCATTCGCATGCAATTTTCTCAAACCCACCTTTTTATTTAAAAAAAACAGAACCTTTAACTCCAAATTAACTTTTTATAAATAACATTTAAATCAAATAAATCATATCACCGAATTCAGATTTTCATTCTTTTGATTTGTTATAGGTCAAACTTTGAAAAAGGGAAAAAAAGAGTATGCATCTAGTGTTGCATCTATAAAAAAGAAGTTATGCATCCACTGTTGCATCTATATAAAAGAAGGTATGGATCTGTAAAACAAAATGATAAATTTAAGAAGATGAAGATGAATCATTGTAATTTCATATAAGATAATTCCAAAATCAGAAACATTCGAAATCTAGTAGTACATTTACAGCAACCAAAACTAACTAATTACTTGTAAGAGACTGAGTACTCAGTTTGGAAAATACTGAGTACTCAGTATGTCTTGAAAATCAGTATGGTCATAACAAGCAAGACCATGGGCACAAAAGGCATCATGTAGCCATGCCACCTACACGTCAATATCAACCAAGGACCATTAAATGACCATTCTATGAATAACCATCCTGGGACCCACATCACATACATGACATAACATTTCCAAAATGTCACAGTCAGCACATCAAAGAAGATGACAAGTGGGAATATATAGGAAAGAGAGTAGCTATATCCTTGAACCTAAAATCTATATTTTGTAGGAATGTGGTGGTATCTTATACTGAGTATTAGGTTATACTGAGTATTTATTGTATACATCTACTGATGCATCTACTCAGTATTGGGTTATACTGAGTATTTAATGTATGCTCTACTGATGCATCTACTCAGTATTGGGTTATACTGAGTTTTTACTGTACGCATCCGTTGATGCATCTACTATGCAAAACTTTAATACTGAGTACTGATTCAGTTGATTACGCATGTTCTACAATTGATTTAGTTGATTACCGATGTTCTTCAATTGATTACGCATTTGATTCAGTTGGTATTTTTTTACAATTTATTGATAATTTGGTTAAAATTTGATGAAATTGATCAGGAATTGAAGTTGAATGTACGAGCGAATGATTGCTAATGAAAACATGATAATCTCTTACGTGATTGTTTAAATTAATTTTGTAATTAAGATTGATATTTGAATTCCGCTAAATTAAATTGACGAATTTCCTCTGATTGTAATTAGCTGCCCGCGTCAAAAAATTAAGTTCGCATAGTTCGTATCGGAGTTGAAGTTCGCAGCGGATCCTTTCACTATATATATATATATATATATATATATATATATATATATATATATATATATATAAAGATTAAAACGAGTTGTCTAAACCATATTTTATGGGGTTCGTCATTTGTCCTTTACACAAATTATATTTGTACTTTTAAAAAGATATTATTCCGTCGGCATTATTATCATCATCAGTATTAATTTATTATTATTAAACCAACATGGGATGAGTAGCTGACACCCAAGTTTGAATGATTTACATTTATAGGCGTAACTCTTTGAGTGCAATCATTTATATTGAGATTGTAGCGTGTATCGAATTATTGGGCTATTATGAGCAATAAACTCTGTTATTTAGTGCTACTGTATGTATATTTAGTTCTTCAACACGCATGTTAGCTTTAACTGTTTAAAGTGACATGTGTCATTGTGACACGTGTCATTATTACAACTTCATACATCATTATGTATAGTAACACAACTGAAAATTCATTACATTACATATACTATAAAGTCGAGTACTTTATTACATAAAGTATAAACAAAACTCACTTAGACATAATTGTATTTGGGCCACTTAGACATATATATATATATAGAGGAGAGGGTTCAAGAGTTCAACATTTTTTAGGGAAGAAAGAAAGTGTAAATTTCATCACGGAGCATCTTAACTTCGTCAATACAAATATCAAAAATAAAATTAATTTTATTCGTATATAGTAATCAAAATAGATACTATAAAAAGATATATTCACGGATGAAATTCAATTTTAAGTCATAACATTAGTTTACGAATATTTATTTTAAAAAAATTTAATATTCGTCGTGGTGAATTTTAACTTAACGTTCATCACGATGAATGTTAAAAAATAATATTGATTTAAATTTAAGATTCATCGTGGTGAATGTTAAAAAATAACATTGATTTAAATTTGAGATTCATCGTGATGAATGTTAAGTTAACATTCACCACGGTGAATATTAACGATTTTGGCTATAAAATTCATCAATTAATGTTATAGTCTACAAAAAAAAAATATCAAGTAAGCTTAACATTTATTTTTATCGATTCTGATCAACATTTATTCATTTTCACTTTTTATCTTTTGACATTTGTATTGACAAAAATTAAAATGCATCGTGATAAATATTACACTTCCTTCATATTTTCCCCTAGATCCTCCCACTATATATACACACACACACACACACACACACACTAGGTTTTTAGCCCGTGCGATGCACATTCGTTAAAAAATACAATTATATGTTGTTTATTTATAAGTAGTTGAATCAGTGTTGTTAACTTAAAATGTGCAATTGTCATTGAGAATGAAAAATAAATAATAACATAAATCAAACTATATAATAAAGTAATCAAACTATTATAATTAATAATCGAAATTAATATATGGAGCCAAAAAAAGCACAATGAATTGTAGAAAAATAAATAATAAGTATTACATATATTCATAAAAAATTGTAGGTCTTTGAACTCGTGATCATACGGTAATGTATGCAAAACTATTATATATTATGAAATTTTATAACAATGTCAATATTGTAATTGAAAACTATAATTTGTCATTAAAAAGAGTAAAATACTCCCTCCGTCCCAGTTTTATTGTCTATTTTTGACTTTTGTAGTATTTCTTTTCCAACTTTGACCTACAATATTTTTGTTTGTTTTATATAATATTTGATGTAAAATATATGATTGGATTGAGTTTTAAATGTATTTTCATTGGTATAATTTGTATCAAGTATTATGTAACACAAACAAAAATATTCAAGATCAAAGTTAAAGACTCCAAAAGTCAAAAGTGGACAATAAAACTGGGACGGGGGGAGTAGTATACAACAACCTAAACATATGCGAATAAAAACTTCAAAGTTTTTGTGAGTAACAACATAAGAAATAAATACAACATATTCACAAATGCTAACGTAAAATATTACAATTACAAATGTTATACAACTTTAATATAAGCAACATATATGTAATAGTTTCTAATATTATTCTTTTCTCAACTCAACATTTCAATCTACTAATACGTTTATGTAACACCCGCCAAATTAGGACTAGTGATTAGTGTCTAATCCTTTATTGTAATTAGTTCGGTTTTAGGCTAATTAATGTATCGAAATATATATATTGATGAATATATACGAGTATGCGATTTGATTAAATCGTATAAGTTTCAAATCGAATGCAATTCGATTCAATTAATACGGACGTTGGTGAACAATTTTTATTAAATAACATGACATTATTTAATAACCCTATTTTATCCAAAATATTATTTAGATAACATTCAACTCGAATTCGTATCGTACAAACAAGGATTACGCAATTAAAATAACAAACACGCAAACAAAACGAAACAAGTTAAGTTATATTTTATAACTCAATTATTAAATATTTGATAAAATACTTCAAACAAAATATTTATAAAATATTCGTATTTTAAACGTATATTTAAACACGTATAAAAATCAATTAAACGTTTAAAATGATCGGGAAAACGAACACCACATGGAGCGCAAACACGGAGAGTTAAAATTGAAACCAACCACACTTGGGTGGGGCCCAAGTGGGCTGGCCCCCATATCACCACCCTCACCCTTTTGTTTTCCTCATTTCTTTCATTCCACTCTATTTTTCTTCCTTTTCTCTCTAAACAAAAACCACACCACCACCTTAATCCACAAAATAACACCACCAAAACTCCTCGGATTACTTTGCTTATTTGAAGAAAAACGACCACCTCGCAACGATCTACATTTCTATCTTTCCGAATTCCCCTCGCGCGAAGTCGTAAGTTTCCGACAAAACTCGAAACTCTCCGATTTTACTCATTTTCACTTGTTTATGGGTTATTTAAGCTTGAAATGTCCAAATATGGGTTGGGTAAAAGAATCGGACCAAACGGTCGTCGAAAAACATGTTTTTGGCTCAAATTCCGGCCAACAGCTCGTTGTGTCGCAAAGGCTCCAGGCCACCTGCGACACAAGCCCTTATGTCGTTAAACCCCCACTTATGTCGCATATAGCGACACAAGGACTATGTCGAAAACCCTTCGGATGTCGCATTTAGCGACACAAAACACTATGTCGCAAAACCTATTTCCGTCGCATATAGCTACACAACATTTTATGTCGCATAAATTGCGGATGTCGCACTTAGCGACACAAGCCCTTATGTCGCAGATATGATCTGCGATATGATCTGCGACACAATAGACTATGTCGCACCTAGCGACACAAGCCTTATGTTGCACGTAGTGTCGCATGAAACAGAACCAAGAAAACACAGATTTTACTAAGTGCCAGCCCCTTGGACCCCGCCAGGGGTTGCCACCCCTGGGACCCCGCTAACCAGGGGGCGCTGCCCCCGGACCCCCGTCACCTAAAGTTTATAAATACTTTTAAGTATAACCCCTTTCGAAAATCAAAATAATAATGTGGGATTATTATTACAAACAAATCACCAACGGGCCGTACACATTTTCAAAACTCAAGATTAATCAACCAAAGTGTAGTCATTTGGACATTCTAGTTGGACGAGCAACTACAAAGGTAGTCTTTTAAGATACCTAATCAATTAATAACCATCGCGTGTCGTGGACATCCTCAGGTTACAAGTCTTCGGACAATCACTAATCGGATAACCAACTCTCGTTTATTGATTAAACGCTTCAAGACTCAGGTGAGTCTCATGGCCCCTCTTTTACTGTTTCTACTCAGGGGTGTGATTCATTGCTTATTTTAACATGTGAATGCAAGTACAAACATTTTCATATACTACATGAGTTTTACACAACTAATCATTTCAAAGTCCTCCGTCAGCATAGTTTGGTAATACGTTGTAGCGTGAATATTAGTATATGATATCATATAGGATTGACCCTCCTCGTCCGGGTTAGCATGCACTAACTGGGTAAACGGACGTACTAATATTTGTTCAGACGAGTGTTGATTAGGCACTCGTGGAGGCACCTCGCTCAGGCACTGATTGTGATCCTGACCCCTCGAGTTACGCTCAGACCATGTGCTCATGGTTGTATACATTATCTGTAACTTTATTTGCTGAATGCAAATCAATACTTAAATCTTGCGGTTCATACAATATTATTTGATACTCAAACCCGTGAGCTCATCAGCGTTAGCTGACCCATTTTAGCATGTATCACAGGTACTCAGCAGTTGATCTGGACTGCCCTCAGGATTACTATAGCTCGAGTCAGCATGCAGACAATAGAGATTTTCTTGCATTAATATATTTTGTACAAGTATTTATGTATTGAAATCTCTCATTAAATCGAACACGAGCTATGTACGGATTCAACTGTTGTAAACATTCTAATATTAATATATTTTGTTAAACGACGCATATAGAGTCGTTTACTATATATCTGTGTGCTTTGATTATTGATTAGTAACATCCAAATTATGCTTCCGCCAAACAGTAAATTTGGGGGTGTTAGAGTTTAACTCATGAAATGTTATAGTTGATCATGAATAAAATTTTATTATTAATAAAATAAATCGATATTTTTTGTCATGAAATGTTATAGTTGATCATGAATAAAATTTTATTATTAATAAAATAAATCGATATTTTTTGTCAACCTATAAGTTAAGGTGTTTAAACATTTTAGAAATAAAAGTTAGAAGGGTTAAAACAAAATAAAAAAAAATGTAGAGATTAAACTATTATTAACCCTTATTTAAAATAATTTATAATAATAATAAAATTATTAAAATGGAAAGCCATATGACTTCTTTAGAATTTGAAGAATAATTTAGGAGTAACTATATTTAAGACATGTCATTATAATTATTAAAAAGATGACACATAACCAAAAAAAATCTTTATTATATATATATATATATATATATATATGTATATATATATAATGCTCTTTCGTCCCATAATAAGTATTCACAACCAAATTATACACATTTTAACAAAAAACGTAACAATTGTGTAACAAGAAAAACAATATTAACATCACTTTTTGCACATTCGTTTATTAATCCATTTTGTAATTAAATAGACTATCAGTAAAGTAAATTGATAAAGTTAATATATTACTTTTGGAAGTAAATACATATTACCAAACAAAATAAAATTAAAATGTGACAGATAAAATATATATATATACATATATATATATATATATATATATATATATATATATATATTAGAATAACATTCGCGTAATGTGGTGAATAATGTTTTCTTTAATGATCTAATGAATCATAATTAACTTTAGTTTGTTTGAAGTGCGCAAAAAGGTTAGTAATATAATATTTGAAAATTCAAGGCAATAACATTAGAAATGGTAAAGATGAAAAAGGTAATTTTGTGTCAAACGTGTAATGTTTAACAACTTCGAGTTTCACAATTTTCTTTTTAATATGCGAGTATATTGTTTATATATGCGATTGCTCTACTATCATATTTTACATAAATGCGCCAAACACAAAATATCAAACAACCGTAACTGATATTTTATGTTTAGTAATATGTTAAGTTAAATCGGTTTTAATAATTAAAATAATCACAGGGTAAATGTTACCTAAATTGATTATGATATTTTATCTATATTAAATGAATTAACTAATTGTATTGCATTCTATGGTTTTTAGAAAATAAATCAAGATATTAAAAGGGTAAAACTGTCACTTGTATTTTCCTCGTATTAATTATTAAGGGATTAAGATGTTGGGTCTAGACCCTTTATCAAGTATAGTATAGATAAAAGGGTTATTTTTCTATACCATTTAAATTTACTCATTCTACTATTAAATTAATAAATATTCTAATAAGAAAAGTACAATAACTAGACATTAATGAGAAAAAAGTACATAATTCTTTTATAATAAAAATCTCGAGAACATTATCTATAACACTGTCCATTAAACGCCCTAAAATTATTATTTTTTTAAAACACTACATCTAAATGTTGTCACATAACTTATTCGTATACATATTAAATCCGTATATAACGTACACCACTAGTTTAAGCTTAAAACACAAAATATGCTGAAAAAGGACCACTACCTGCCGGGTAGAACCCTTACCCGCCAGGTAAGCATCATAGCAGCCGGGTACTCGGTTTTAGCTCAAGTTCTATTAAAAAACGTACACCAGTACCCGTCGGGTACTAACACTACCCGCCAGGTAGTTCATCATCAGCCTAATCCTGCACAAACTATTACAAAAATACGAATTTCAAACGCGCATAACTTTTAACACGTTAAGAATTAGGACCTGAAACTTTGCAGTCACCTTCACTATGCCAAAACGAAACTTTCCCTTTATAAACCTTTTCAAAATACGCATTAACTTGAAATCTGAACCATAATCCATTTTATGACCATTTTGGACCATTTTTAAAACCAACCAAGTTCTAAACCGCTGGTTTATGACTTTGAACTTTTACCAACATGTTCTACTGCATACACTAAGTTGCAAACCAACAAAAAAGCACTATTTGGACATTTTCACCAATACTAACAACATAATCACTATTAACATCAGATTCTACTTCCACTTTCCATATAACTATCATCAATGATACCCGACGGGTAGGGACAGAGCTTGAATGACTTGTTTGGGGGTCAAAATTATTTGACGAATTAGCACTTGAACATAGAACATTAGTATTATGCTACATAAGTATAAAATTAACTCTAAAAACTTCTATTCTAGTTACTATAGCAATGAATTTGCGTAGTAGCAAATTCAGTTGAAATAAAAGTGTTATTGGTAGTGCTTAAAGGCCCCGTTTAAACATATTATCAATTTATTTATCAGTATTTAGAAAGCAAAAAACTAAATAAAAAAAAAAGCTAAGGGTGGGACTTGAACCATTGCCAACTAATTGCTAAAACTTATCTAAAGCACCTCCAACCAACTTGGCAAACCTAATCTGTTGTAAATATATCTAACTTATTTATATATATAGACTACTAACTCATATTTTTGGGAGGGCCACAACCGATCCTAGCCCCAACTAAACTTCATCCTTGCCGGCGGGTAGTGTTAGTACCCGTTAATTAAATAAGATCAAAATCACACTTTTACACTTATAATCAAACTTATCACTTTTAAACATGATTTTGCCCAACTTCACACTACCACATACAACTTTGACTTTACTAAGCCAATTACATACTTTCTTACTCGTTAAACCCTTTACACTTTAACCTCTACATTTCTTTAAAACTTGTTTTAGGGCGATTTACACAATGACTAATCATGACGATAATTTAAAAGAATAAGAAGCTTATCTAACCATAAAGCAAGCTCCTTATCCACGCTATCTTCTTGCAACCAAAATCTATTCCTTCTATCCATTTGGTTCAACCGAACCAAGCACCTACAACATAAAACACTGAACGGAGTAAGCATAAAGTTTAGTGAGTACATAAGTAATTAAATGACTAATTCACAAAACTAATCAACATATAGAAAATATCAATGATACATATCTGTTTAAACCATTAACCACCGAGTAATCATAAAACAAATCTTTCACTGACCGAATCTGCTTTCATCTTTCTGCTACGCATATGTGCTACAACATTTGATCACAACTGTAGTTAATTAAGTCTAATCGCAATAGCTAACATGAATTAGCTACCCTAATCACACTAGCTAACATAAGTTAGCTAGTCTAATCGCAATAGTTAACATGAATTAGCTAATCTAATCATAATAGCTAACATAAGTTAGCTAATCTAATCGCAATAGCTAACATGAGTTAGCTAATCTAATCATAATAGCTAACATAAGTTAGCTAATCTAATCGCAATAGCTAACATGAGATTAGCTGCAACAACTAACATAAGTTAGCAATTCTGATCATTTGTTACCATTGAATAATTACTAACAACTTCTTTTAACTATTTATCACATCTTGCAATTATTACAATTAATCACAATTAACTAATCAATCTAGTCATAATCATAGCTAATATAAATTAGCTATTCTAATCACAATCATAACTACCATGGATTAATTAATCTAATTACAACTAATCTTTATTATGCACATTTTACATCTTTTTACACTAATCGATAATTTACTAATCAATCTAATCATAACCATAGCTAATATACACTAATCATTCACTATCAAACACTCTCAACAATACCCAAATACACCTTTCAACACTAATCCATAATATTCATAGTTATCAACAACTAACAAATGATTAACAATTAACAAAAATCATAAAAACAAAGTATAACTAATCACTTCCATTGATTATGTGAACCTCTTGCACATATGCAATCCGAAACACACAACCATTACCCATTTAATCCCCATGTCACTCACCTTTGCTTCTTCTTACGTAATTATGCACTTTATCACTTGATTATCAAATCATTTCCTCGAGCACCTATCATAGAACACATAAATATAACAACATATTTAGCAACTACTAATCATCATAATCAAATCATTAAGTCATCACCCATTTGAGTTAACCAAACTAACTTTTAATCAACTAATCATTATTTCATCATTACTATTATATATACTATAACAACTCTTTCAACTACTAATCACTTGAATTATTACTAACTCATGAAACCATGGTCACTTTTCATTAACTAATCAATTTCATCTTTCATGTTCATAATCAATCTTTAACTCAAACATCTCATAATTAACTTACCACTGTAATTGCTTGTTCAACATCTTAATCTTACTTTATTAACACTTTTAATTACACTTTTAAGCTTATTACATGAATTCACAAGGATTTAACAAAAGCCATAAAATCACTCAAGAACACGAATCATGATTTCATCACGTACTTTTATCATGTAATATGATCACTAACAACCTTAACAATACTAAGTAACATCAAACTAAACAATTACTAATCTCAATTTCGGGTTAAAACCCACTAATTTCTCAAACCCTAACAACCCTCATTCTAGGTTAAAATTGATAGAAATTCATGATCATACCTTGATTACTAGGATTAAGGAGGCTTGAATTCAAGTTATCTAACTTCAATTTAATGTTTGAAACTCATCTCAAAGCTTGATTTTGGTCCTGCGATTGTTCTTTACTTCCATAGCCTCCTAGAATGTTTTTGGAAAGTGGATGCATATATTTGAGTCTACATACGTACATATTAAAAGATATGTATGTTTTAATTTTTCACTTCGTACTTATCATTGTCTGGAACTTTTAAAATCGACTAACAATTATTATTATTTTATTCCACCTAAAATAATAATTTAAAATAATATTTCTTACAATACTTTAAATTTTAGAATACCACAAAATTCTCAACAATCACATTTTCCCCAGAATATTGTAAATACAAAAGTACTACACCCTGTGCTCTAAGTACTTTTAATGGGTGAAATTTATTCATTAAAAATTAAATAATTTGTATTCTTCACATAACACTGTCTAGAATGTTAATTGGTATGGTTAGTAGCTCACATAGATAAAAGGATTACTCCGTATTTGACTGACCTCAAGTTATAAGAGGCTGCTCAAAGTTTGAAACTCTGAAAGTCGTTATGAAGTCAAAGAAAACCAGGGGACAGAAGAATCACGTTTAGAATAGGAAATTTGGATTCATGATTAGTTGGTATAGAAATATTTTAATTCTAAGAGAATGTTTTTCTTTTACACATTTGATTAAAATTAAGATGTGAAAAATATTGTTCACATATATTAACATGTATAGAAATGTTCATGCTTAGAACCATAAAAATATATAGAAATTCACACCAAAATTTACATTTATAATTGTGAATAAAGATGTTCAAACTTATAAGTGTATACTATACAAATTTATGAGTTATGACATGTCTACACTCAAAAGTATGACAATTAATATGTTACACTTAATTTTGTCACGCATAAGGAAATAAATTTTGAGTAACACAAAATAATTTCTATACTTTTTTTTTTAACGACAGAAAAAAATGCATTAAAAAGATCAACTAGCAAGGAGTTAGAGATCAGAAAAACAAAAATCCAGAATACAACAATTACATAAACTAGATTCTTCCTGAAACTTTAACTGCAAAGATTGCAAAAAGGGTGAAAAAACTCATGACGATTACACATACAGCGATGCATGAGAAAAACCCCCACCAGCGAAGGCCGTGCCACCGGTTTTCACTTCGAGGTGTTTTTGATGCAATCCCATACAAGTCTCAGGAAAAAGCTCCAATAAGGATACAAGATCAGCCACAAATGCGTCATATTTATGAATAAGAGATGATTTTGTAACCACACCTCCCATGAAAGATTTAGTTCTTGCATCTGGTAGAGAACCACAAGTATGAAAAATTAATAATCGAATCAACAAGAACCATGCTCCGCTTCTTAGAATAGTTAAAAATGGCGTCATTCCGAAATCTTCACAATTCCCACCAAGTGACATAAATGATGGTAATGATAATCTGCTTCGATTGCTTACAAATGATGGTAATGATTTCTACACTTTTAAATCTTGCTTTTTATACCTTTATTTATTTTTCAAAGTGTGAACATGTTTTTTCTACTATAAATGTAACAAATATTATACTTTCTCAACTATTAACGCTTAACAATGTTAACATTTTGTACGTACACTTTTATAAAAGTGAACAAATTTAACAAAAAGGTTCACCACTTTTGTAATGTTTAAAAAATATAATAGACATTTATGTTGTAATATCGTCGAAACTTCAAATTACGACGTTTATTAATGTTTAATACTGGTATTTAAATTATAAAAAACTCAATGCCCCATGAATATTTGATTTGTTTTCTTTAATATTAACTGAAGTTCATAAATTAATTTATCTAGCATTAAACTCATCAATGATACCCTTAAAATTTGTCATTAATACAATCTTTTTATCCCTTTTCCTAAAAATTCAACAGATACAAACAACTCACATGTACTATCAACGTATGGCCTCTAACGAAACTTTAAATGATGAATAACTATATTGATGCATGCTGCTATATTAAAGACCATTATATAAACAATTGAAATGTTAAATTGTACCCTTAATTAATACGATATATATCATAATCTATCAAGAGGGTATGGTCAACGGGTGACAATTATATACATGCCTCCAGGGGCGGAGTTAGAAGGGGCAGTCACCCCCTTAAAATAAAAAATTATCGAAAAAAATAATTTTTTTAAAGTTAATTAGTGACAATTAGGATTTTGACCCCTAATTTGATATAAAGAAATAAAATAATTTGCCCCCTATTAAAAATTTCTAGCTCCATCCATGCATGTCTCAAGAGGTGTCTTCAACCAAGACCCCTACGCCGGCCACTGCATCATCCAAAATTCTATCTATAAAAACTATGACACTATTTAATTAATTCACAATAACAAATCAAATCTAATAGAAATAGTTTAAGTTTGGTTTGTAGTAATTATTATGAACATTCTTTTAAACTATCAATGCCAACCCACAGCTTCATAATATCTTGGTTTTAATTATTAGGGTATACGATGAAATTTTATTATTGCCACTAGTCACTTGTTAGTTGTTAATTGTTATTGGCCATAAAAAAATCATTTATAATGCGGAAATATAATAATTGACTCTTGTTTGTTCCTCATGTTTTTGTTTGCTACTACGTATAACGGTAAAAACCTTCCGGATTGATGTTAATGTCGTTAAATAAGAATAATATTATACAGGTTTGATGATTAAGAAAAAAAAGTACTTTGAAGGCTACCTATCATATCGCCTCGGTCACATATATTGGGGATATGGACGTTTGTGGTCAAATTATACCATTTCCACTATACCGAATTGATTATTTGACTATTATTGAATGAGCCAAAAGGTGTTTTGTTGGGACGTCCTTATTGCAGCAAAACGTATATACGAATTATTGAAATAGTTAAACTCTAGTATATTGCTTGATTCATTTTGATAGTCGCCAAATAAGACCTTTATATATTCCAAGCTTCAAAAGTCCTATAAATCATAGTTCACTTTACAACTAAGGGTTAGGGAATCAAAATATCTAAAAATGTTTGCTTGGGGTACTAAAGTTTATGATTTGACAAAATTATGAGTTAACTATATGTAGTGTGTTTAAGGGTAAGTAAAGTTTATTAATATGTTTACAAGGATAACAAAAGTTTATTAAAATGTTTACACGGATAATCAAAGTTTATAAAATTGTTCAAATTGATGAATCTTTATTAGCTCATTTTCCACTTTAGTACCCCAAGCGAACATTTTAAGATACTTTAATCTCCTCCGTGTGTATAGACCATACAAGTAACATACGAAAGACACAAATAACTAATTGTACTGCTCGGATGCCGGTTACATAGATATAGCTTGTATCAACTAACGTAGATATTCTTGTTACACTATATGTTTACCACACGATTCGTCTAAATTCTTAAACTAATTGATCGAACTCACTATAAGTCGTTAATTTGTAATAAAATGTCTTAAATCAATCTATTCAATTAACTTTGTTGAACAAACAATAAGTCCAAATGCATAAATAATAATTGAATTGTGACACCCATCACTTTATTTACTACAAATCTCATTATTTAATAGCATATACAAGGTGGGGCGGAGTCTTAACCAATATAATTGGACTCGTGGCATAGAACAAATTACATTAATTAAACACAATCACGATTATAACAACTTATCTGAACTTAAACGTACAAATTTACATCATCAACAGTTCCTACTACGTACTACTTATAAACAAAGTTCTTTCTTGCTAGTAAATCATGCTTCAGTAACCTGAATAAAATGTAAGAGTGAGCGACACCGTCTAACAAGTTTCCATACACAAGGGTGGGGATATTTTAGGCAACTATGTGATAGGAGTTTATTGAATAATATAGATTCTAAAAGTACATCAGATCATAAACTGCAATATGAAGTTAAATGAGTACTGTTTTGGTCAAAAATTACCTAAGGCAATTTAGTGATCAAATCTAATTTGTGAGATAGTGTGTTTATACTAAATTACAAGGTAAATGTATGAAAAATGCTAATTTGTAACAGAAAATTTGGTATTTCAAAATGTTGGTATAGATCCTTGTTAAAAATGCAATGTAAGGCTTGATTAATAACTAATTTGTATAAAATAAATGTTTAATAGTAAAAGTGAATGTATGAATCAAGTATTATCCGGGATAATTCCGGGATAACATGGTTTATGCAGAAAACAGATTAAGTAAGCAATGAAATAATAAAGTAAATGCAATTGACACGATGATGTACGAGGAAAACTCTTGCTCTATAGTAGATCGCCGGCACAAAACCTCAGGAAGGATCAATCGATCATTGCCTTATGTTTTCTTATTAAAATAAAACAAGTTACAACCTAAAGAGCACAAGAATGATCGAATCCAAGTGAATAAGGTAAGTGTTCGAGTATTGCAGAGAGTGTTTTGAGTGTAAGTAGTGAAGATAAGTTAGCCTAATCGATCATTCAAGCCTCGTATATATACTACAGACTTACAACTATAATTCCGAGATATCCGGGATCATCCCCGATATTTGGTGGAGCATGTCCAACGTTCACTTGACCAAGTATTAAACACGTGTTGACTCCTTTCTTCGTAATTCAAATATTCTTCGAGTAATATACGATCCAAAGAAATCAAAACTACTTCCCACGTCTCTCATGACCTGGTCAAATAAAAATATACACACAGAGATATTAGTAGCAAGGGATCCCGAGATACTTGATATCTGGGATCCTCATAATAAGTAAATATTATAAGGTAAATACGCTAGCCTCAAGCCCAAGATATTCTATTATCACATACTTAATTAATTTCAAGATAATAATATTTTAGTGATCCTGCAATTACACAGTTAAGCATAAACTTTATATAAGCAGTAACCTCACATATTACAAAGATAATTTACTCATACTTGAGGATCCTGCATAGTGGTGTATTCAGGATTACATATCATCTTTATTTCTTACCTTAGCATAATCCAAGCTCAGTATCCCGCATATAATTTACTTATACGCTGTCGCACCCCCAAATTCATGATTAGCGGAAGCATACTTTGGGTGCGACTCATCGGGTAATCAACAGCACAAAGATATATAGTAAACGACTCTACATGCGTCGTTTTAACAAAATATATTAATATAAAAATGTTTACAACATTTGAAGCTAATACATAGCTCGCGTTCTAGAAATGAGATTCCAATACATAAATACTTTTACAAAATATATTAATGCAAGGAAATCTCTAATATCTGCATGCTGACTCGAGCTACAGTAATCCTGAGGGCAGTTCAACCTACTGCTGAGCACCTGTGATACATGCTAAAAATGGTCAGCTAAAAGCTGGTGAGCTCACATGTTTGTATATCAAATAACGTGGTATGAACCGCAAGATTTAAGGTACTGATTTGCAACCAAGCAAATAAATAATGTATAAATCCATGAGCACATAGTATGAGTCTTAATTGAGGTGTCAGGATCCACATTCAAGGACTTGATCGAGGGTGCCTCCCCACGAGTGCCTAATCCACACTCGCAAACCTCAAATGCTAATGCGTCCGTTTGACCAATTATTGCTTGCTAACCCGGACGAGGATTGTCAATCCTATATGTGTAACACCTGGTCAAAAGGTCAATTTTCACGCCAAATTTAAACTTCAAATAACTGTATTTTTATATGCGATTATAACAAAGTATTCGAAAATTTTATATGTAATTATATATAATACTCAATGATTATTTAATAATCACAATTGAAAGAATCTGAAAGAACTCAGAAACCAGGTTACATTTTTGTAACTCAAGCGAAATATTTTTATTTGAAATATTTACGAAATTATATAAACAAAATAATAAATTTAAAATATTAAATTTATATTACGATCGGTTACAAAAACACAGGTATTTAATACTGCAAGTAGGGGACAACCAACCCACCCACCAAGGATGGGCCGGCCATCCCCCAACACCCCTTATCCTCATTTCTTTTTCCCGCTTTTCATTTTTCACACACACAAACACATCTATCCCTTTCTCACCTCCTCCCCTCTCTCTCGGTTTACACCACCACCACCACCAGAATCACCACCACCTCGTCGCCATCACCATCAAGAACAACAACAGCAGCTTCACCATCATCTTCTTCATCAAGATCTTCACCATCTCGTCTCGTTTCAGCTCAAAATCGACATTTGGTAAGAACACCCGATTTCACACCTTCAAAACACTTGATTTATGTTTATTAACATGTTATTGAGTCCACACAACAATAATATATCCAAGAAATTGGTTAAAAAAGTTTTAAAAATCGAAACCCACTTCAAAACTCGCATCAATTCGTCCGGCGAATCGAGATCCCAGATGCAGTTCGTCCTGCGAGGCGAACCGAAGCTGCGGACCGAACTAACTAGCGAGTTGAGATGCGAGCCGACTTGCGAGTTGACTTGCGAGCCGAACCTTGTGCTGCGAACCCAACTCAGTTTCTAGCCTACTACCTTGCGAACCGAAACTGCGAAGTCAACTTGCGAGTTGACTTTGCGAACTGAGATGCGAACCGAAACCAACCCGCGAAATGAACTGTGAAGCGAACTGAAACGCAGTTCGCAGCGAACTCAAAACTCACTTCGCAGTCAATCTTGGTCAAACCTTTGCAACACTTGAAATCCAACTCAAATATTTTCCGAATTTGAATTTCCAATACGTTTTTGTTAAAACAACATAAGCAGAAATAAAAATTTTCTAAGCTGACCGGACAGCTCGACCCCAACCAGGGGCTCTGCCCCTCTGACCCCGCTACCAGGGGCGCTACCCCCGGACCCCCGTACACAGGTTTCAAACTTGAGCGACGTATGAATATTTGCACATCTCGAGCACTTAGTACCACCTACAATTTAGTTATGTACATAGGTATACATACACGCATACAAACACAATCGAACTAGTCGGACATGTCGTAGTACTATCGGCTCTAAATTACTCATGTCGGACATGTCATTGTACTGTCGGCTTAATTACTCAAGTCGGACATGTCGTTGTACTGTCGGCTCAATTACTCAAGTTGGACATGTCGTTGTATTGTCGGCTCAATTACTCAAGTCGGGCATGTCGTAGTACTGTCGGCTCAATTACTCAAGTCGGGCATGTCGTAGTACTGTCGGCTCAATTACATACTTTGCTTGCGAGCAATTCGGTCGATGCCAGATAGGCACAAAATGATGCCACGGTAGAGTGGGCACAAAATGATGCCACGGTATTGCAGTGGGCACAAGTACGATATCGCAGTAAAGCGATACACTCGATGGATGGGCGAGCTTATGCTCGTGATCCACACACATATACGGACGGGCGAGCTTATGCTCGTGATCCGTACAATTAACGGATCGGTGAACTTTCGCGTGAGGTCGTTAACTCAGTATTTGATTAGATACTCAATCATAGTTCTGCGGGACTACAAATTTCATGTTGCTGGAGGTAACACAATATGCCAAGGGGGCATACCAACTTATCGCTTATTATCATATGACGTGGTCATACGTTACTCGACTCATACTTAGGCATGTATTGCTTCGCTTCAATAGAATTACACCATACCTGATAGGTATCAAGGCATGGAATGCCTCACTCTTTATGTACTTAAGTACACACCGCTATCACCTAGGTATTAGATACCTCTTTAGATGTATACACATTGGTGTTACAACTTTATAACAATTTATATCAAAATTGTAGATTTTGAACTACTTTTCAAAACATAAAAGGTTTTATACTTTATGTTTCAACTAACAATCCTATAAATCACCAGCTTTATAGCTGACTCGTTTTAGCATGTGTTCTCAGGTGCCCAGCAGGATTAGGATTGCTACAAGCTTTGCTAGCTCGAGTCGCGTGTTTTCAAACAACTGGACTTCTCTACATAAGTTTTGTATTACAAATTATGTATTGAAATTATTTTGCGAACTAGCAACTTGTATACACTTTTATTATGGAAATGTATGATTATTTTCAAACGTCTCATTTAGAGTCGTTCATTAATTACCTTTGTGCTTGGGATATTTGATTTGTTAACACCCGACCTGACCGCTTCCAAAACCCGAAATTTGAGGGTGTTACAGATTGGTATCAGAGCCTAAGGTTATAGTGAACTAGGTTGCATTTAGTGGGTCTAGACTATGACCGTTAGGCAATATTCCTCATTAGATATAACTGGTTCAGGGATTACATCATACGAGTTTAATTTAACATAGCGTAGCTAACTATGTACAATTCAATAAAGATGATGTGATATCTGAAAGGGGTTATACTGGATTAGGAATGCACTAGTTGAGTCTGATGATTACATGCTAGACACCCTAGGCTATTATATGTACTGTAGGTATATATTAATAGGCCTTGCTTGTGTACTACTTCTATGTATCTATATATATACTGAGTATGTATAACACAAATCCGTTGTACCATCACATACTCGCGAAGAGGCGCATCGCCATCTTCCTCCCCATCACGACTCAACACTCTCTCTATATGTACGCACAGAAGAATATCATACCTATCATTGAACCTCGGGAAGGAGGCATAAAGATTACCAATTGGGATGGAAACCCATACATGCTAAAAGTTCACAAAATTTAAAACAAACAAATTTCTCACCATAGGAGAAATCGTTACAAGGGCGTGTCATGATCACTACCCCCATATTATTTTTTTTTCACCCGCTCTCATCGTCGGGCAGACGATCACCATTCAAGATTGGTCAACCACAACACTCAAATGTTTTGGAACTTCTTCCAACAGTTAAATCGAAAATCAACGACTTATTTGCGCCTCGATATCAACTGATCACCATTGGATTAGTGTTGACTAAGTCCACAAAATCACCTCAATCACAACTTGATCATTTAGATCATCACGATTCAATACCTCGGTGCCTACCTGGTTCGATACATTGGCCCTTATATTTTAGCCTTCGCGCTACAGTTGGGAAATTACGAAACATCAACGCATCTTTGGCCTTAGGGCTACACTCGAACAACACACAGCACGTGGTGCTGCATTACACGGTATGTTAATACCGCAATTTGGCACGTTAGTGCAACACTCACAGTATGTTGATACTGCAAATGGCACATTGGTACTACACTCACAGTACATGAGTACTACATTACGGTGCTTCGGGTACTGCATTACGGCACGTGGTGCTGGGTTTCATAGTACTTCGGTATTACACTCATAATACAATTATATTACATTACTGTGCTTTTAGCACTACATTACGGTACGTAGTTAATGCATTGTAGTACTTAGGGTACTACACTTTGATTTATTAAAATTACCTCTCCAGTACGTTAGTACTGCAATATAGTCTGTTAGACTACTACGATGACCTAGTCATGGTTGACCTACATTAGAAACACTATTTAGTCGTTATCACGACTACACACTGAAACTACAACATCTCAACTTACTCATTCTAAGCATACGTGAGCTATTCACGTCATGACAACGTAAAAGTCCGAGAACTTTCAAAAGCATAACTTGATTAACTTTTTGGGTCACATCACTACATATCACTGATTTTCACGTCGCGCTAAATCAAAATCTTTGAATAAAGATCTCACACCTTGTCGTTTCATTCTTGTTTAAGAATCATGCCGCCTAGACGACAAACTTACACTCAAGCTGAGCGTGACCAGTTCGCTGAACAAGGAGTGGCTGATGCTTTAGCTACTCAAAACCGAGCACGACCCTACACCTATAAGGAATTCCTGAACTGTAACCCACCAACCTTCGTTGGAACTGAAGGAGCTGTCGGATTAATCCGATGGATCGAGAGAATGGAATCTGTATTCCACATTTGCAACTGCCCCGATGGCTACAAAGTTAAGTACTCCACCTATACCCTCCAAGATAATGCCCTTACCTGTTGGAATTCCTACGCCCAAACTGTAGGGATTGATACCGCTCACAAACTTCCTTGGGAGTCACTAAAACGAATCATGAGGTACGAGTATTATCCCAGTGAGGAACTACACAAACTCGAGGATGAACTTTGGCACCTCACCGTAAAGGACAACGACATCATGTCATACACCAATCATTTTTACCAGCTGGCACTTCTTTGCCCAACCATGGTGAACCCTGAAAATGAACAAATCGAAAGGTACATCGTAGGACTCCCGATGCAAATTGAGGGAATGGTCACAGCCTCCAAACCCTCCACTATTCACGATGCTGTTCGCATGACTCACAAACTCATGGCACAGGTGGTCCGACGCGGAACACCTGCAACCGAAAACGACCAAGGAAAATGGAATGGAAATTCCAGCACTAGTCATAAACCAACAAATCAACCCTAACCCTTGAGGTCCTACGCCACCAAACCTAAGGAAAAACGAGGCTATGCGGGGAATAAACCATTTTGTCATAGCTGTAAACGCCATCATGATGGTTCATGTGGTTTACCCTGTAAAAGATGCCAACGATACGGACATAAAATCTGGGATTGCAGAGTTCCTGCGAATCCCGAATCATAAAGGATATGCTTCAAATGTAAATAACCCGGACATTACAAGAAGGATTGCCCAAAAAGGAAACGCAAAATCCACCTGATCGGCTCCGAAGGAACTGAACAAACCTCCGACAATGATATAGGTACATCCTTCCTCGAAAACATAACCTTTCAATTCTGATTTACACCAAGAGTGTACTTTCGCTCCTCGATATTACATTTTACCGACTAAATGCCGAGTGCATCATAGGGCTAGTTAACCTAAGCCCACGTAAAATTCAAAGTTTGCTTTCAAAAGACTGATCAACTGAACGTTCACAAATCACTTAGTCCCGATAGGACTACTCTTTAAATGGTCACCTTGTTACAACTGGCTAGTCCCGAATGGACTACAATGTGAACGGTTACCTAGTAACCACGACTTAATCATACATTGAACAAACGATACAGTCAGAATTTGACTACGATGATAAACTACAACACAGTCATGGATTGACCGCTTTTCAACCTCGTCATAGACATGGTATGTCTATATCTACTCGATGAACCTCTCGTACATACATTTCTCCCCAGAACCCACGCGATCACAACCTCACACAAAATTTCGGGACGAAATTTTCTTAACGAGGGGAGAATGTAACACCTGGTCAAAAGGTCAATTTTCAAGCCAAATTTAAATTTCAAATAATTGTATTTTTATATGCGATTATAACAAAGTATTCAAAATTTTTATATATAATTATATATATAATACTCAATGATTATTTAATAATCACAATTGAAAGAATCTGAAAGCACTCAGAAACCAAGTTACATTTTTGTAACTCAAGCGAAATATTTTTATTTGAAATATTTATGAAATTATATAAACAAAATTATAAATTTAAAATATTAAATTTATATTACGATCGGGTACAAAAACACGGGTATTTAATACTGCAAGTAGGGGACAACCAGCTCACCCACCAAGGATGGGCCGGCCATCCCCCAACACCCCTTATCCTCATTTCTTTTTCCCTCTTTTCATTTTTCACACGCACAAACACATCTATCCCTTTCTCACCTCCTCTCCCTCTCTCTCGGTTTACACCACCACCACCGGAATCACCACCACCTCGTCGCCATCACCATCAAGAACAACAACAGTAGCTTCACGATCATCTTCTTCATCAAGATCTTCACCATCTCATCTCGTTTCGGCTCAAAATTGACATTTGGTAAGAACACCCGATTTCACACCTTCAAAACACTTGATTTATGTTTATTAACATGTTATTGAGTCCACACAACAAGAATATATCCAAGAAATCGGTTAAAAACGTTTTAAGAATCGAAACCCACTTCAAAACTCGTATCAGTTCGTCCTGCGAACCGAGATCCCAGATGCAGTTCGTCCTGCGAGGCGAACCGAAGCTGCGGATCGAATTGACTTGCGAGTTGAGATGCGAGTCGACTTGCGAGTTAACTTGCGAGTTGACTTGCGAGTTGACTTGCGAGCCGAACCTTGTGCTGCGAACCCAACTCGGTTCGCAGCCTACTACCTTGCGAACCGAAACTGCGAAGTCAACTTGCGAGTTAACTTTGCGAACTGAGATGCGAACCGAAACCAACCCGCGAAATGAACTGTGAAGTGAACTGAAACTCAGTTCGCAGCGAACTTAAAACTCACTTCGCAGTCAACCTTGGTCAAACCTTTGCAACACTTGAAATTCAACTCAAATATTTTCCAAATTTGAATTTCCAATACGTTTTTGTTAAAGCAACATAAGCTCGACCCCAACCAGGGGCTCTGCCCTTTGGACCCCGTCAGGGGTTGCCACCCTTTGGACCCCGTCAGGGGTTGCCACCCTTTGGACCCCGCTACCAGGGGCGCTGCCCCCGGACCCCCGTACACTGTTTTTAAACCTGAGCGACGAACGAATATTTGCACAACTCGCTTAAACAAATTGATTTGTCTCTTACTTATATAACCTCACGTGTTTAGGACACTAGGAGGTTACCCATCAGACGACACGCGTATATTAGGATCGCTTACAACTCACAGGTGAGTTTCATAGCCCCACTATTTCAACTGCTTTACTGTTTTCGGGGTAAGACGCATGCTCAACTACTATTTTCGAATTATAATAATAACTTTTTTATAATTCACACTTATCTATATTACTGCCATGTAATACGAAATGTGTAATACTTAGGAATTACACCCATCATTTTTTCTTGGAACAATATCAATACTTAGCCTAGATAGGTTATAACCGTACACTGTTAGATTGTTGGCAAACAATTATCACTACATAACTTGACTAAGTTATCAATTATACCCGGACCATATTGTCACGGGACAATGTTATCAAACACACTAGGACTGTTTAGTCCTACCTACTCAAGGCAACAACTAGACTTTTACAGGATTAGTCTTCCTCTTAGGAACTAAAACTGCTCATATATATATATTCCAGGACTTTTAAATTGGAATTGAACTCAGGTAAACAACAACCAAGGATCTCAACATACTTGCTAGGCTGAGGCTAGGAGTATACAATAGAAATATACGTTAGTATGGATCTCTTATACTAATAGCAAAATAACTAGGTGATGATTTGTCATACCTAGGCTTATTGCGACACAACAGATAGTTAAGTACTGTATTAACATACTTAGCTACAATATATCAATTTCATGTGCTACATGATACCCCATCTCAGGTATTTGTTGGTTTAACTTATATATATATATATATACACATATATATCTATATATATACATACATGCTTGTACTACATCTCGAGCACTTGGTGCCACCTACAATTTAGTTATGTATATAGGTATACATACACGCATACAAACACAATCAAACTAGTCGGACATGTCGTAGTACTATCGGCTCTAAATTACTCATGTCGGACATGTCATTGTACTGTCGGCTTAATTACTCAAGTCGGACATGTCGTTGTACTGTCGGCTCAATTACTCAAGTTGGACATGTCGTTGTACTGTCGGCTCAATTACTCAAGTCGGGCATGTCGTAGTACTGTCGGCTCAATTACATACTTTGCTTGCGAGCAATTCGGTCGATGCCAGATAGGCACAAAACGATGCCACGGTAGAGTGGGCACAAAACGATGCCACGGTATTGCAGTGGGCACAAGTACGATATCGCGGTAAAGCGATACACTCGATGGATGGGAGAGCTTATGCTCATGATCCACACACATATACGGATGGGCGAGCTTATGCTCGTGATCCGTACAAATAACGGATTGGCGAACTTTCACGTAAGGTCGTTAACTCAGTATTTGATTAGATACTCAATCATAGTTCCGCGGGACTACAAATTTCATGTTGCTGGAGGTAACACAATATGCCAAGGGGGCATACCAACTTATCACTTATTATCATATGACGTGGTCATACATTACTCGACTCATACTTAGGCATGTATTGCTTCACTTCAATAGAATTACACCATACCTGATAGGTATCAAGACATGGAGTGCCTCACTATTTATGTACGCTACACTTAGGTATTAGATACCTCATTAGATGTATACACATTGGTGTTACAACTTTATAACAATTCATATCAAAATTTTAGATTTTGAACTACTTTTCAAAACATAAAAGGTTTTATACTTTATGTTTCAACTAACAATCCTATGAACTCACCAGCTTTATAGCTGACTCGTTTTAGCATGTGTTCTCAGGTGCCCAGCAGGATTAGGAATGCTACAAGCTTTGCTAGCTCGATTCGCATGTTTTCAAACAACTGGACTTCTCTGCATAACTTTTGTATTACAAATTATGTATTGAAATTATTTTGCGAATTCGCAACTTGTATACACTTTTATTATGGAAATGTATGACTATTTTCAAACGTCTCATTTAGAGTCGTTCATTAATTACCTTTGTGCTTGGGATATTTGATTTGGTAACCCCGACCCGACCGCTTCCGTAACCCGAAATTTGAGGGTGTTATAATATGGTACCATACACTAACATTCGCGCTTCTGAAGTATTACCAAACTATGTTGTGGAGGACTTAAAATGATTAGTTGTGTAAACTCGTGTAGTATATGAAAAGTTTGTACTCGCGTTCACATGTTAAAAACAAGCAATGAATCACACCCCTAAGTGAAAAACAGTAAAAAGAGGGGCCATGAGACTCACTTGAGTCTGTTGCGTTCAAACCAATAAACGTAAGTTGCTTAGCCAAGCAAGGAGATGTCCGCAGACCGTTAACCTGAGAGCGTCCACGATGCACGATGGTTAATAAATAAGTAGGTATCTCGCAAGATCACCTATGCTAGTTGATCACACAACTAGTAATGTCCAAATTACATTTGGTTTAATCGTTTGTTTGTTTGCTTTTTGAAAATATGTACGGCCCGTTGGTGACGGTTTTTGTAATAATAATCTCAACTATCATTATTATACTTTGATTGTTGATGAACGCCAAAATGTGCTATTTTATAGTATTATTTATCCCTTGTTTTAATAGAATTCTTATGTATTTTATGTGAATACGATACTTAATTCGTTCATATTTGCATTTAGGAGATTTATTGAAGCTTGGATCAAAAAGAAGCGGAAATCGAGCTATTATTGAAGAAAATTATGAAAATTAGAAGATAAAGAGTTTGCTTGGATCGAGTGAAGAGAAAAAGTTGTAATTTTCAATCCATACGGCGGATGGATTAATCCATCCGGCGTATGGAATGTTGGGCTGGACTGGATTAGACGCGACAATCAGATTATGGGCTTTAACATCCATCTGGCGGATGGATTAATCCATCCGGCAGATGGATCAATTCGCAGAATGTTTAAAAACCCTATTTTGCTTAGGGTTAGCCTTCATTTTTTTTACAGAGCCGAAATTCAGTTATAAAACCTAATTTCCAGAGCGCTTTTGGAGAAAAAAGCATGAGGAATTGAAGGTTATCAATTGCTAGTTCATAATTTTGGCTTCTCGGTTCGAATACTTTTCTTTCTTTCATTTGATTATGAATTTGGTTTCGTTTTCGTTTCTGATTTTCTGTAACCACATGAGTGGCTAAATTATTACATTTTTTTAGATGATGATACTTAGATGATGATTTGATTATTGAATTGCGGATTATATTGGATTTTATGAATGTTTATATGTTTACTTGATGATCCATGTTTATCTATTGATTGTTGATGATCACCCAACGTGGTTATTTATTGATTTAAGATTGATTTCTCTATTGATGATTGTTGGTTTTAATTGATAATTATCACTAGATATATTGAGTTTGATAGATTGGGACAAATATTCGTTAATAATCATTGATGAATGTGATAACTATTTATTAGTTATAACCTTTGTTGATTCAAGTTGCAAAAGTAAATCATATAAACGGTGTAGGTTTAATTTGTAACACAATTTGGTGGATAACGTTAAATTGAACTGTTAACGTGTTGAAAACAACTTTATATCTTTCTTAATTGTGTTTAATCAATTAATCTTGTAAGGATAATTGGTAATTTGTGTCATATCACAATAAAATTCATATGTTAGCAATTCAATAAAGTGATAATCGGATTCTAAGGAAACTAATCTAAACAAATGCATTTTTTTATTATTTGAATCAAGTAATTTTATTTCATTAATTGTTTATTAATTTTTTTTAAGTTTTATTTAATCAATCACTTTTCATAATTGTTAGTCAATTATTCAATCGGAACTAAAACGCCCCCCCAATATTTACTGTTTTCATTATTTGTATTAATTTCCAATTTATTTAATATTGACATCCGTTCCTCGTGTTCGACTCGGACTTATCAAGCTATACTATATTACGACCAGGTATTCTTGCATGTGTTGTGTATAGTAAGCAGGTACTTCCATTTATAAACTTAACTCTGTTTACACAACATCAATTGTTGTATACTTATAAAAGTATATGTATATCGTGTACGAGTATCATCGTATAAGGTTTTGTGGTAGTAAGTGTTCAACACTTGGTGTGGAAAGTATTTTTAAGTCTTGGTTGACGGGGGTCCGGGGGCAACGCCCTTGGTAGGGGGGTACAAAGGGTGGCAACCCCTGGCGGGGTCTAAGGGGCAGCGCCCCTGGCAGGGGTCGAGCTGCCAGGTCACCTTGGAAAATTTTTATTTCTACTATATTGCTTTGGTGAAAATCGCATTTAATTTCTGAATTCGGGTATCGTTAAGTGATAAAATTTCGAGTCTCGACACTTAGTAAAAAGTTGTGTTTTCTAGGTTCTGTTTTACGCGACACAAGGTGCGACACTGGGTGCGACACCAAGTGCGACATTGATTTTTGTGTCGCAATATTGCGAGTTGAAATGATTGTGCGACATAATCTGTTATGTCGCAGATCAGGATTGCGACGTGAGTGGTTGTGTTGCATTATGCGACATCTGCAATTCAATGCGACATAGTGGGTTATGTCGCTATGTGCGACATCTGGAAGCGTTGCGACATAAACGTTTGCGTCGCTTTATGCGACATAGGTAATGGTTTGCGACATAGGGCTTTGTGTCGCAGAAGGCCCAGCCTTTCTGCGACATAACAGGCTGTGCAGGTCAACATGTGTCGGGTTTGTGGTCAAACAACCTCAGTTGGACCCGAAACTTTTACACAAGTCATAAGATGGTTTAGCAACACTTAGAAAATTATTATTTCGTTTTGTGGGTGTTCTGAGATGTCGGTTTTTAATATTTTATAAAAAATGCATTTTTATAACATTGTTTCAAAAACTAGTTTTAAGTCTCGGTTTGGACATTTTCTAGTTATACAACCAACTAGACTAGTAAGTAAACATAATATAAGTAGTTTTAAGGTGACGGAAACTTACAGGAGTCGGTTTGAAAAACTGAAAAGATAAAAACGTAGAGGTTCGCGTGGTAACGTTTTCTTCCAAACGAGCTTGTAAATTCGAGGTGTTTTAGTGGTAGTTTTTGGTGATCAAGTGGGGCGGTTTTGGAGAGGGTTTTAGAGAGAGAAAGTTCCGAGAGAGAGGGTGAGGGAGAGAGAGAGGTGGAGGGTTGAAAATGAGGAAGTAAGGTGGTGATGTTTGGTAATGTTAGGGTCAAGGAAGCAAGAAAAAGTGATGGTGTGCCATCCCTTAGCACGTGGCCGGTTGGTGGGGTCCACCTTGTGTGGACTTCACCAATTTTTCATTCCTCAAAGTCGCGCTCCGTGCGGTGTTCGTTTCCCCGGTCGTTTAAACGTTAAATTAATATTACACGCGTTTATATACGTGTTTAAAATACGAATAATTATCCAATATTTTCGTTGAAGTATTTTATCAAAATACTTTATAATTGAGTTATAAGAATATAACTTTTGATTTGTGTCGTTTGTCGGATACGTTTTATGTATTTATGTCACGCGCGAGTTAATTATACGTTACAAAATACTTTGTAAAATATTATCAAAATAATATTTAGAAAATAATGTGTTTATTAAATAACTTCATATCATTTAATAAAATGTGTTCACCAACGTTCGTATGAAATTGTATCAAAATCCATTCGATATGAAATGTGCACGATTTAATCAAATCGCATATGAATATATATTTAACAATACATATAATGATACACAAATTAGCCTAATCAAAGAACTAATTACATGTATTATAGAGAATTATGCACTAATCACTAGTCCTAAATTGGCGGGTATCACATCCGCAGTCCAGGATCTTCACAGATTATTGAGACTAATGCCAATCCGGAATCTTGAAAGGTTAGTGAAAATTCCACCCACAACAAGTACAAACATAAGTGCAAGTACTTCTTTAATCCTGAAATTTTATTTAAAAGGATTCATTTGAAATTTTCCTTTAAAAATCCCTGATCATTACGGGTGTGTTCGTACTGAACATCCCATCATAATTACTCGTCGCACTAACATAATATGGACAGACTCATTAATGGTCACCCTAATTTAATAGGGACGGACTAATTAGGCATCCTTGAACATCGTCATGCTAATGTATTAGTAATGATTCATTTATCATCATTCATAAATCATGATATTGTAACTTTAACTATGCATACTTAAACATTCAGACTATTAATGAATAATAAGATGTACAATAAATGTTATAGCTCAAGATAATTATGAATTACTGGATCACAACGAATGCACATAGCAATAACGTAACCTTAGCTCATGGCGATAATAAAGTGAAACATGATTGATCCAGCATAATGAAATGAACGTAATGCTCAAAGTAAAAGCATATAGAAACTTACCAAGATATGAAACGATAAGTATTGTGCTATTAACGAACTTGATTTCCATAATCTGTAATTATCTTTCAATTTTTAACTTTGTTTATATTTGATCGTAGAGAGG
The DNA here is from genome assembly GCA_963422505.1 of Pseudognaphalium luteoalbum. Taxonomy (NCBI): domain Eukaryota; kingdom Viridiplantae; phylum Streptophyta; class Magnoliopsida; order Asterales; family Asteraceae; genus Pseudognaphalium; species Pseudognaphalium luteoalbum. The sequence continues at coordinate 80,410,402 of OY730198.1, forward strand.
ATGTTATATTTCGTATGCTTTTCCTTCATAGTTTCCTGCTATCTATACAAAAGGTTTTAACATTGGTCATGAGTCCATGCTATTATCCGTTTGTTTTACATACACCAATTTATTTGATGCATACACCAACTTTGATGCATTATAATATATATTGTACAATATGAATTTTGATATACATATGAAAAAGTTTGTTGTATTTATCATAGGCCATTAATAAATCTAATATCACCGCAACAGTTTTATACTTATATGAATGAGGCTAAAATACTACAGTAATAGTTTAAAAAAGTAAATAGAGACTTCGATCGTTATAAGTTTCGTAATAATCTTTTAGCCTTCATTTTGTAATTAAAAACAAACTTAATTTGCTTAAATATTTCTACTGCTACCTTCTTACGTTATACGGAGTATTATCAAAAATTCAAAATTCCAAGGCGTTTGTGTACTTGTTTCTTATGAACTTTTAAATGAATTCATAAAATTATTCTTGTTTCTTACTAGTATAATATATGTATAAATATAAAAACATTTATACAATTATTATATAATTATATGTACAAATCTAAATGATAAGTGATTAAATTAGTATGCTGACATGGCCATGTTAAATTTTGTACGGTCTAATGCATTATGGTATTATTTTATAGAAAGATAATGTACTGAAGTGACAGTGATGTGTCAATGTTTTGAACCATTGAGGGCTGAAAACATTGTGGATGCTTTAAAATAGGGGTATAATAGAAAAGTTAATTAATTTGAAAGTGGATAATTAATTTGGGATATTTATAAAAAGGAAAGATGGACTATAAATAGAAGATGAGAGAGTATTATTTAATATGGTAATGTTATTAAGTAACATGTGCAACATTTATTCTCTATTATATACATACCTGTAGATAAATCGTGTAAGTATTTATGTATATTCACCTCTGAGTAAATAGCTATCATTTAATTAATACAATATCTTTATTTAAGAGTACATTTTTGTGTAGGCAAAGATGTACATGTACATTGTAAATCATGTAAAAGGGAATAATACATTTTTCTATATAATTCATAAGAATATATTTACCATCTGCTACATCAAATGTACATCTACTACTCTATTATACTCGTATATAAATTTTAGTTCAAAATAAATCCCTTTCCCATTGTTTCTTTTGTGACTATTTAAAATTACGAGGTGTTACACGAATGATTAACGTTTACATAGATGAAAATAGAGTTTATAAAAATCAATTAACAAAAATCATTCACTGGAGAGATAACCTACGGTTTAGCCGCTCATCTTGATTTTCAAATCTTCAGATGTAGATGATTGAACCTTGGAACATGGGATGAACGATCGGAGATGGAATGAGATAGTAGGGTATCAATTTCGAATAGAATCGATATGATAATGGATCAATTGGAATTTAGTGTGTTAGAGTTTGGGAGAGCTATCAATAATGAATAGTGTTTTTAAAACCGGAATTCGAATCAGACTGGTTAAAGGTCCGGTTTCGGTCGAACCGATCGGACCGGACCGGCGCAACCGCCCGAAAACCGGTCCAAAAACGCTTTACAAAACTCAAAAACTGGTTCAACCGGTCCGATTCCCAGTTTTGATCGAACCGCCTAGTTTGTTGACTTGGTTGACTTCTCCCAACACCATTTCTCACCGGCTTGTTTTTCCCAGCCGAACCGGTTTTTTAAACATTGATAATGAAAACCGTGCCTTGGCTTCTATCAAAAGTTCCTTTTATACCTCCCTTTTACTTCCCCAAACATTGAGTCAAAAGCAAAAGTCAAAAGCAGAAACTTGATCCGGTCATAGATTTACAGTCAGCGGACATAAATTTATGCTTCAACAGCATTCCATCCGTCAATTTATGGCTGACTTACGTCTACCAAACGGTTGAGTTTTCTTAACCATTGAAATTACGGCCAACTTATTCTTTGGTCTTCGAAGTGGACTGTGAACTTACGCCAGCAACTATACATTTAAAGGTTGCAACGTTTTTTTAGCTATAATCCTCTTTTTTTTCTTCCTTTTTCTCCCAGACCTAATAAAATCATATAATCATCTAAGTACTACCATTCACAACCAAATATGAACATTTATGCACAAATTAACCGTGAAAATGGTGAATCAAGTATTTAACTATCAATTCCGCTATAAGATCCATAAGATATTTTGAACAACCACATCAAAGCACATCTTCAAGGATGTGTTCGCAATCGGAAGAGAGCCCGCCCAAGATATAATTGAGTACAATTCGGTATCCGGTTGAGAGATGTTCCCCCCACCAAGTTGATATTCAAGACCATACATTTTTAGCCACCTTACGATTCAAGAAAATATATGCCATCGTCTCTAGATCATTTTCTTGTAGTCGAGTGGAGATCAACAGTGGTGGTACTATGGTGGGGGCACGGTGGGCAGCCGCCCCCATCAAATTTTTATGGGTCAAAACAAATTTCGTAAGTTTCAATATAATTTGCATATTGTCTCCATAACTTATAAATAAAAAACAGTTTCAAGTAAATTAATGTTAGTGTATTTACTTTGGTGGTTGGGATGTGGGCTTGGTGTTGAAAAAGTTTAAAGTTCAATCTCTCCTTTTGCTATTAGTTTTAATTTTTCTTTTCCCATTTATGGGTATGTTTGGCACAACTAGCTGGAGCTGGTAGCTTGTGGCTGGTAGCTGAAGCTGGTAGCTTTTGGTAATATTTGTGTTTGGCAGAGTAGCTGGAGCTTGTAGCTTATGAATGTAAAATGACATAAAAGGACAAATATATTAATTTTAAAAGGTGATATATAATTACACGGGGGTATTTATGTAATTTCATTTTCCATAAGCTACAAGCTACTTCCATAAGCTACTTCAAGTAGCTTATAGTTTTGGAGCTTATGGAAACCATAAGCTACTCAAAATTTTGGAAGCCAAACAGAGCTTATGAAAACCATAAGCTACAAGCTACAAGCTCTCATAAGCTTTTAAAACGAGCGTTCCAAACATAGCCTATGTTTTACTGATTCTTTCTTACCATTTTTTTTCAAAGTATACATGTGATACTATATTATATGAACATAATTGTTAAACTATATCTTAGTGATTACATTTTTTTCCTTTTCTTCGTAATTTACGTATGATAATGTTTTGTACTGCTACTATATAAACATGTTAAACATAAGTATACTCGATTTAGAATTTAATATCAGTTGCTAATTATATGAATATATGTTCTATGTAGTTCATCTAATTAAATATTTGAATTTGATGTTAAACCAAATTCATCTTATTTTTAACTAAAATAGTTTTGGTTAAAGCAAAAAATTAAGTTGATGACTTGGATCCAATATACACTATTAAAGTTTGCCCCCATTCGAAATTTTTTCTCGTACTCCATCTGGAGATCAATGCTCCTTTTGTCTAGATTGAGACGGGCCGGTAAAGAAACGTAAGACGCCGAGAGTTGATGTTGATTTTAGGGGGTATCACATTATTCCAATGAATTTTAATTTATTCTCTAATGGTTGCAGGTAGTTACTGTTATTGCCTTCCACATTGAGTTGACCATTAACGATGTCGTAGAAACGAGCAAAAAGAGCCAATTATTATCATTTTCATTTAAGTCAAATTCACTAACAACTTCCATTAGTTTCTTATATTGGTCAAGTTCTGAACCATCGCGAATGGGCCTTCTACTAGCAACCTTTGCACCCTTTCATGGTTTTCATGAAGAAAAGTCTAGGATAAGATCGATATTTTTTATCAAGCTAGTCACCACCCACCCACTCAATTATAACTTTACATATGTTTTCTTTATTTTCTCACTGCTTATCTTAATTTACATTAAATTTAATGTGTCATCATCAATCTTTTTAGGGAAAATCACAAAAATTATCCAATCACCACACCCCTTTTAACTAAATAATCTTTTGACCAACCATTTTAACAAACTAATCCTTTGACTGGCGCCGGGTCGGCGCCCCTGGCACCCCACCCTCAAAAGACGTGCAACGTGGAAAAAACGTGTCCCATTGTCGTCAGGCGCCCCAGCATGTGGGACCGGCACCCCGGCGCCCCACCATTATCGTCGGCGCTCCAATATTAAATATTAATAAATCTTTCCACATGGCACGTCTTTTGAGGGTGGAGCACCAGGGGCGCCGACCCGCAACAGTCAAATGATTAGTTTGTTAAAATGATTGGTCAAATGATTATTTTGTTAAAAGGGGTGTGGTGATTGGACCACTTTTGTGATTTTCCCATCTTTTTGTTTCGTTGATTTGATTGGGTAGTGTGTTGATGTACGATTTTTGGGAGTTGATAAATGCAACAAAAAAATTGTTGCATACAACAGACTGTACAATATTTGAAGCTCACTATACAAGTGCATAATAGCATAGTATTGATGTATGAATCAATTTATGTGTTGTATTTATCAGCTTCCATGATTTTTCTATCATTGATTTAATTAATAATAATGGTCAAACGCTTATGCTATTGCTTATTCAACTTATTAGAGTTTTTTTTTTTCGAGGAAGATTTTTAGAGAAAAACAAAAATATAATGTTTCAAAAGCAAAAATCAAATGCATAATAATAATTAATAATGATCACATGGATTCCACCAGATTGGAGAAACTTAATCGTACTTCGTACTCATATTTATTTACAATCTAGCTTAATATAATTAATTAACCACGGTTTCAAAAACTTGTGGCGTTAGAAATATAAAAGATCATTTGCAATGGTGCGAAGTAAAATGGGCAGTCTAAGACGCCACGTAAACAACTACGTCACATCAGCAACTTCAATTTTCCTCCTAAGCCCCACCAAAAAAATTAATTTATTTTTAATGTTTTCGTTTGATTTATTTTGATTTAAACCTTAGGAAAAAAAAGAAAAAAAAAACATGAATGCCCCTTTTTTGTTCGTGTTGGGCTCTAGATTGCCCCAAAACACCTCACTGTCGACGTTCTAAGCTTTCTTGCCCCCCTTAACGCCCCATGCGGGACTCGCTCCAAATGATCTTATTAACATAATTTTATATATTTTCATTAGACACGTAACTATTACATATTTATTAATTATTAATTATTATTTATTAATATTAATTAATAATATCTTAGCTAACAAGGGTTTCAGAAACTTTACAGCTATACGTGTACATGTGATGAAGTAGAAACTACGCATGTTGTACGTATAATAAATCAACTCATTATTCTTTTGGAGTAAGATTCAAATGAGTACAACATTTTGGACCGAGAATGGAGGAAACAACCAGAGAATGTCACGTGTCACTTTTTTTTTCCTCCACATTTTTAAAAATTAAATATCTCTCAAACGGTAAGTCGAAAAATCATAAAAATTGCACCATAATAATCAGCGTTTTATTCTCTTCTTCAATTAGAAATGTGACAATGTATACTTTCGACGAACTTTTTTTTTCCGTTTTTCGGTGGGTTTTGAAAACAACTAATAGATGTATTACTGTTGAGTAACACATGTGTTACGTCGAGTAGTAGGTTTTGAAAACAACTAACACATGTGTTACCGATGAAGTAACACATGTGTTACCGGCGAGTAACACATGTGTTACCGGCGAGTAACACATGTGATACCAGCTACTAACGCACGTGTTACTAATTTTGTACCATTTACAAAACCAAAAAAAAAAATCGTCGAAAGTATGCCTTGAAGGACGGCAAATCAAATAGGATAAAACGCTGAAAAATATGGTGCAATTTTCATGATTTTTCGACTTACCGTTTGTGAGATATATGATTTTAAAAAACAAGGGAGAAATGGGTTATTATGACACGTGGCCCATTATGAGTGGTTCCTCAATTCTCACACAAAATCTCATTCTCATTTGAACCAAACCCTATCCTTTATATCCCATATGCACGTACTTACTACGTACATAGTAATTATTTACTTCATCCGTCCCAAAATAAGTGTCTCATGTCAAAATGCACACATGTCACACCCCGCCAAATGGTAATTAGAATCAAACAATACAATAATATGCGGAAGCCTTGTGACGTGGCGGGGCTGCGAACAGTTAAATCCAACCAAACAACGCATACATACTCAGAGCGTATGGTTATCGCACAACTATATTTATCAAGGATGCCCAGTTTGATAGTTGTTACAAAAGTAGTACGACTATGTAAGTCGTATCAGTAGTAGTAGAGTTTAAAACATTTAGTTTTACAATACATAAGTTTAATACAAGATTTCGTAAGTATGACTGCAGTGTTATCCTTCAAAAGCGGTCCCAAAAGTATGTGGCATCCTAAGTAGTCCAGGGTTGTCCATCCTGAATGCATGCGATTACTTACCAAGCTAATTTCCTGAAAAACATAGAGAAAGTCGTCAACAAATATGTTGAGTGAATTTACAGGTTTGTATATGTATGTAGTTAGTTAAACCAAGTTTGTACAAATGATTCATTATTCATTTATAAAAATACAGGTTATGTAGGGTTGTTACCCTTAAAACATATGACTGGTTGTCTACCAGTATAAAATAAGTTGCCGGAATGTTTTCCGGTATTAAACGGTTGTAGGATTCGTTCTTCCTACAAGTATGTAACTGGTTGTTTACCAGTATAAATAAGTTGCCGGTATGTTTTCCGGTGTTTAACAGTCGTAGGATTCGTTCTTCCTAAAAGTATGTGACTGGTTGTTTACCAGTATAAATAAGTTGCCGGTATGTTTTCCGGTGTTTAACAGTTGTAGGATTCGTTCTTCCTAAAAGTATATGGGAATTTGCTTAGACTATGATCCCCTGAAAGGTGAGCTACACCTCGCAGGTTAAAGTAACGTGATCTAAACCTATAATCAAACCACAACCATAACTTATGTTGTTTGCCTGAACGGACATTTAAGTATACGCTCCACCGTAGGAAGGTCGTCACGGCAATAGTACTATCCGTATACTCAGTGGCTAGAGTCACCTAGCTAATGGTTACAGTAGCATGTCATGAGGTCTTTTCATGCACACATTCCAAGTCTAGGTCCGTACTAGGATACTTTGTCTAATTCTCAAAACAGTTGTGGAAATGTTATTCCATAAACAAACATTTTGTATAAAAGCAAATAAGCATTTATAGTTTGATTGCATGTGTTGGCATGCAATTTCTATGTTTAACACCCATGTATTTAAAAGTAGAAGACATTTAAAAATAGGAGCTGTAAACTCACCCGATAATTGTACCTTTGGGTACGTTTTAAAATTGTTTCTGTTCGAATTATAATACGTTTTATGCAAAACGTATATTTAATTCGTTTTATCTATATGTTATAGATATAACAGTACTCGAAATTAATAATCAAATTATTAATTATTTTGTGTCATCAACTTTTGTTATATTTTTCTGTCGGGTTTGTTCTGATACGTTTGTACGCGATTATTATTATTATTAATCACATATTAAGTAATACTTTTTGTTTAAAAGTATTGGGCTGCTAGGCTTTCATCACATCAAAAGTTTTGTTTTAAACTTAATCAGGAAATTAGCGTAAGTATGCACATGCTTATTTGTTAATCAGTACCTAATTTGGAGAGTTGTCACATTCTCCCCCCGTTAGGGAAATCTCGTCCCGAGATTTAATTCGTGTCGTGAGTCGCGGTCACGTTTTCAAATAGTTGAGGATACTTCTTGCACATTTCATCCTCACGTTCCCAGGTGAACTCTGGGCCATGTTTTGAGTTCCAACGAACTTTAACTAGCTTGATTCGTTTGTGTCGAAGTTTCTGCATTTTTGTGTCCATAACTTCGATAGGTTCCTCCACAAAGTTTAGTTTTGAGTTAATGAAGACTTCGTCCGGAGGGATGATATGTGTTTCATCGGAAAGACACTTTTTCAAGTTAGATATATGAAAGGTGTCGTGGATACTACTAAGCTCTTGCGGTAGTTGGAGCTTGTAGGCAACTGGACCAATCCTCACAAGGATCTCGAACGGTCCGATGTATCGTGGGTTAAGTTTTCCCCGTTTTCCAAATCGTGCAACCCCTTTCCAGGGTGCTACTTTGAGTAGGACTTTGTCACCTACTTGAAATTCTAAAGGTTTTCGTCTGTTATCGGCATAACTCTTTTGTCGGTCACGTGCTATTTTCAATCGGTTAAGCACTTGAGATATCTTGTCCGTAGTTTCTTGGACTATCTCAGGACCCGATAATTGTCTGTCGCCCAACTCTTCCTAGCAGAGTGGCGATCGGCACTTGCGTCCATATAATGCCTCAAATGGTGCCATCTGTATGCTGGTGTGATAACTGTTGTTGTAAGAAAATTATGCTAGAGGTAGGTGTGTATCCCAATTACCTCCAAAGTCTATCACACACGCTCTTAATAGGTCTTCGAGCGTTTGTATCGTTCGCTCGCTCTGGCCATCAGTTTGTGGGTGGTAAGCAGTGCTCATGTCGAGTCTAGTACCCAATGCATGTTGAAGTGTTTGCCAGAAGCGAGAAGCGAATCTTGCATCTCTATCAGAGATGATGGATAGTGGCACTCCATGTCGAGAAACGACCTCTTTCAAATAGATTCTGGTCAGTTTCTCCATATTGTCCGTCTCCTTGACAGCAAGGAAGTGGGCTGATTTCGTCAATCGATCGACAATCACCCATATGGTGTCAACTCCGGATGTTGTTCTCGGTAACTTCGTGATGAAGTCCATCATGATGTGTTCCCATTTCCATTTGGGCATTTCGGGTTGTTGTAAAAGCCCAGATGGCTTTTGGTATTCGACCTTGACTTTTGCACAAGTCAAGCACTCACTAACGTATGTGGCAATGTCTCGTTTCATGCCAGCCCACCAGTAAAATCCTTTCAAATCGTGATACATCTTATCTGCACCAGGATGTATCGAGTAGTTGGACTTATGTGGTTCGTCCAAAATCAATCGGCGCAATTCGTCTACGCACGGTACCCAAATTCGGTTCATGAAGTATAACACTCCATTGTCTTTGGTTTCAAGTTGTTTCTCCATTCCTTTCAAGGATTCTTCCTTAAGGCGTTCGGGAATGAATGTTAATTGTTGAGCATCACAAATTTGAGTAATGAGGTTCGAGTGGATCGTCAAACCCAATGCTCGGACTCTACAGGGTTTGACTCGTTCCTTACGACTCAAGGCATCAGCTACAACGTTTGCTTTGCCCGGGTGATACTTAATTTCGCAGTCATAATCATTCAGTAATTCGACCCAACGACGTTGTCTCATGTTGAGTTCTTTCTGGTCGAATATATGTTGGAGACTTTTGTGATCCGTGAAGATAGTGCACTTTGTACCGTATAGGTAGTGTCTCCAAATCTTAAATGCAAAAACAACGGCTCCTAGCTCTAAGTCATGCGTCGTATAGTTCTTTTCGTGAACTTTCAATTGTCGAGACGCATAAGCAATGACTTTGTCGTTTTGCATCAACACGCAACCCAATCCCTGATGTGAAGCATCACAGTAGACAACAAAGTTTTCTACTCCTTCTGGTAGTGATAGGATAGGTGCGGTACTTAGTTTATGTTTCAACAATTGAAAAGTAATCTCTTGCTTCTCGCCCCAATCAAATTTCTTATCTTTTTGAGTTAAAGCGGTAAGTGGTTGGGCTATTTTCGAGAAGTTCTCGATGAATCGTCGGTAATAGCCGGCTAGCCCAAGAAATTGTTGTGTCTCGGATGGCGTTTTCGGGGCTTCCCAGTTCTTGATAGCCTCAATTTTGGATGGTTCCACATGAATTCATTTGTTATTGATCACATGACCAAGGAAATGAACCCCGCGCATCCAAAATTCGCACTTAGAGAACTTTGCGTAAAGCTTCTCTTTTTATAGTAATTCAAGAATCATTCTCAGATGTTTCTCGTGATCCTCCTTCGTTCGGGAGTATATCAATATGTCATCGATAAACACAATCACGAACTTATCAAGATAAGGTTTGCATACTCTATTTATGAGGTCCATGAACATTGCTGGTGCGTTTGTCAGTCCGAATGGCATGACTATGAACTCGTAATGACCGTACCGAGTCCTAAACGCAGTCTTAGGAATATCCTCATCACGAACCTTCAGCTGATGGTAACCAGATCGCAAGTCGTTCTTCGAATAGTAACTTGACCCTTGTAGCTGGTAAAACAAGTCATCGATGCGAGATAGTGGATATCGATTCTTAATAGTTACTTTGTTCAGTTCCCGATAATCGATACACATTCGCATTGGTCCATCCTTTTTCTTGACGAACAAAACCGGAGCTCCCCAAGGTGAAAAGCTCGGTCGGATGAATCCTAAGTCTAAGAGTTCCTGCAATTGTGCAGACAGCTCTTGCATTTCTGATGGAGCAAGACGGTAAGGTGCACGAGCAATTGGTGCTGCTCCAGGAACTAGGTCGATATGAAATTCAACCTGTCGTGGGGGTGGTAATCCTTGTAACTCATCAAGAAACACTCCCGGGTAGTCACGTACAATAGGTACATCGTCTATATGTCGTTCCTCGGACTTCTTTTCTACAACGTGTGCCAAGAATGCTTGGTATCCCTTTCGGAGATATTTACGGGCTTTCAAGCATGTAATCATTTTTGTGGCACTTTTTCGTTTCTAACCTTTGACCATGAGAGTTTCTCCTGTCGGTAGTGGTAAGCGTACCAACTTATCGCAACATATGATCTCGGCGCGGTTCTTAGCCAACCAATCCATGCCGACTACAACGTCGAAACTTCCCAACTTAACCGGTAGTAAGTTTATTTCGAAGAGATGGCCTTCTAATTCCAAGGTACATCCCGGTACTATTTCTCTTGACTCGATTAACTCACCATCGGCTAGTTCAATAGTATATTTGTTATCTAACTTACGTGATTCAAGTTTCAATAGTGGTCTAAACTCATTAGACACAAAACTTAAATCAGCACCTGAATCGATTAACACAGAGGCATAATGGTTATTTACAAGAAACGTACCAGTGACGGTGTTAGGGTCCTGGCGTGCCTCTTGTGCTCCGATCACAAATGCTTTTCCATGAGCCGGCTGATTGTTGATGTTGTTGGCTCGGTTGTTGTTACCACGGTTGTTGTTATTGCGGTTTTGGTTGTTGAGTCGTGGGCAACGGTTCCGATAGTGCCTCGTGTCACCACATTCAAAACACCCTTGGTTTCGGCGTTCTGTGTTCTCCCTAGGGGTAGGGTTAACTTTGCAGTTTTGGGTTTTATGACCCCAACCTCTACAGTTCTTGCAATACCAACATTCACCCTCGTGGTGTTTGCTAATTTGTCACACTTAGGTTTGTTACCCAAGTATGGTTTTGATTCCACAGTGGTGGCAGCATAGGACTTTGGGTTTCCAGATCCTTTCTTGTTTGTTTGACCCTGACGGTCACTTCCTCTGTCATTCCATTTACGCTTTGTACCTCCAGAACTGCCAGCTTCAGTACTGCACGGCTCAACCTTGCCCGATGTAGTTTTCTTGGTCAGGGTTCCCATCCTGACTGCCTCATCGGTCAGACTTTGCGCTAAAACAACAGCGCTCCTGAATGTGTCAGGTTTGGAAGATGTAACCAAACTCCGGATTTGCGGTGCCAGACCATATACATAACGCTCGATGCGCTTGTACTCAGGTGTCACCATATGTGGCACTAGACGTGCTAGTTCCTGAAACTTGGTTGTATAACCAGTGACATCGGCACCAATCATAGTGATGTTCCACAGCTCGGTTTTGACTTTCTGCATCTCACTACGGGGACAGAACTCTTCCAACATCATGTTTTTCAGTACCTCCCATGACAAGGAGTAAGCAGCTGGTCGGCCAAGTGATTGGACTTGACTGTTCCACCATGTGAGAGCTTTGTCAGCCAGGGTGCAGGTGGCATACTTCACCATACAGTCAGGTGAACAGTCACCTATGTCCAATACCGACTCAGTCTTCTCTATCCAGTCTATAATCCCAATAGCACCCTTGGTGCGACGAAAAGTAACTGGCTTACATGCCTGGAATGTCTTGTATGAACACCCTCGGCGAGTAGTCGCAGGTGCCTCAGTATTAACAGGGGTAGATCCGTTGTTATTCATTCCATTCTCACGATTTCGGCTTGCTTCATACTCAGCAATACCTTCAGCTATTCGACGCGCAATCATTTGTTCAGTAGTCTCATTGTTGTTGGGTGGGGGAACAGTTTCAGGAATGGAAGAAGGAGTCGTTCGTCGACTGTTCTTAGTCAACCGTCGTTTTGGTGGCATGATTCCGTTCTGCGATGAAATAAAATACAGAAGTCAATGCCAAGATAATGAATGTGATGAACAAGATTTCACATTGTTTAACAAGTGAACAGTATGAAGGATTGAAGGACAAGATTTTGTATCACATGTCGCACGACTTTGAAACGCCCATATGTAGTTAGTACCATATAATCACGTTGGCCAGGCGTCATTATATAATGCTAAATACATATTTCTTTTCATCATCATTTAACACAATCGAGTTCAAAGAAATTCAAGATAAGAATCAATAATCAAGGTGTGGTATGTTTCATGGTTTTCAAGAAATAACTTTAAGTGTTATTGATTGGTTATCGTTTCTAACATACGTATATAAATGTAGATATAAGACTATAGTCGTTGTCGAATGTAATGAATACGAAATACAACCAAACATAAGTTATATTATATCAAAAGCTGTAATGCTGATACAATAGTTTCGTACAAAACAAGATGGGATCCCTGCCCCATCAGCGGTTAGCGCTATACAAAAGACAATGGATTTTCCTATACATACACCCATTCTAACAACAGTTTTCCATCTAGTACATGTCTATTACATACATACACCTACCCATCTGATACTGGTCTATACAATACGTGATGGACCTACTAATATATCCATCATCCAAAAGTAATCGGTCTGATGCCTAGTAGGCACAAACCGCCATACACAAGTCTAATGAAAATAAGGTGAAAACAACCCCATAGCTGTCCTCAGCACAGCTATCATCACACAAGCTCCAATCATCAACCCTGTTGTCCTCGCACGTCTCTCTAGTACCCTGACATGAGCACGTGCGGTCTCGGCTATCTCTCTGGCAGCAACCACATTGCTCAACAAGAAGTGGCAACGCTCATGCATGTCTGTCATGTCTCCATCCAGACGAGAGACATCACTCTGTAGCTCTGCAAGGTGTGCACCCCTGCTACCAGAAATACGGAACAAAGTACGTATCACAGCCACAATGGTAGGGAGAGTCAACTCCACGGGCTCTCCAGTAGTAGGTAGTGGTGCGGAGGATCGGGAGGACTCCCCGGTCTCGAAAGTAAAGGGAAAACCCTCCAACGACCTCCACCGCCCTAACATAGGAGTCATCCACTCCAAGTGAGCAAACCTAGGTACCCCCTGTGGCGGCTCATCGCAATGTATCACCCTCTCCTCTGCCATCGGCGCCTTGTCACGGGGCGCAAGTGGTCCTCTAGGGAAGTCTCGGACACACATCCGTGGTGTCCTCCTAGGTACCGGTCCTCTGGAAGGTCCAGCAGTCGTGTGGCGTGTCACCATAAAGGTAGACCCTAACATACGAGTGGTAGGGTCAGTGGGAGCAGTAGTAGGTGGGACCACATGTGCAGTAGGTGGTGGGGTGATGTAAGCATCACCGGTGTCATCAGATAGAGCTCTCGGGTGAACTGGTGGACTCACAACTCCGGTGCTAGCATCGCTACGGTAGGAATCCTCAGTCGGCTCCTCATCAGAAGCATACAAGTAGATCGGACTGTGCCTCGACATGCTGAGACAACGAAGTCGTAGGTGACGTGTCAGTCGTATGTTAGATGTATGCAAAGTGTGTATGCATGCAATGAATGTTTTAGCCAAGGCTATAGTCTAGGTCTCTAAGGTTTCCGGTCACTTAAAGACTTCTAGTTCGCTATAACCAATGGCTCTGATACCAAGTCTGTTACACCCCGCCAAATGGTAATTAGAATCAAACAATATAATAATATGTGGAAGCCTTGTGACGTGGCGGGGCTGCGAACAGTTAAATCCAACCAAACAACGCATACATACTCAGAGCGTATTGTTATCGCACAACTTTATTTATCAAGGATGCCCAGTTTGACAGTTGTTACAAAAGTAGTACGACTATGTAAGTCGTATCAGTAGTAGTAGAGTTTAAAACATTTAGTTTTACAATACATAAGTTTAATACAAGATTTCGTAAGTATGACTGCAGTGTTATCCTTCAAAAGCGGTCCCAAAAGTATGTGGCATCCTAAGTAGTCCAGGGTTGTCCATCCTGAATGCATGCGATTACTTACCAAGCTAATTTCCTGAAAAACATAGAGAAAGTCGTCAACAAATATGTTGAGTGAATTTACAGGTTTGTATATGTATGTGGTTAGTTAAACCAAGTTTGTATAAATGATTCGTTATTCATTTATAAAAATACAGGTTATGTAGGGTTGTTACCCTTAAAACATATGACTGGTTGTCTACCAGTATAAAATAAGTTGCCGGAATGTTTTCCGGTATTAAACGGTTGTAGGATTCGTTCTTCCTACAAGTATGTAACTGGTTGTTTACCAATATAAATAAGTTGCCGGTATGTTTTCCGGTGTTTAACAGTTGTAGGATTCATTCTTCCTAAAAGTATGTGACTGGTTGTTTACCAGTATAAATAAGTTGCCGGTATGTTTTCTAGTGTTTAACAGTTGTAGGATTCGTTCTTCCTAAAAGTATGTGGGAATTTGCTTAGACTATGATCCCCTGAAAGGTGAGCTAAACCTCGCAGGTTAAAGTAACGTGATCTAACCCTATAACCAAACCACAACCAGAACTTATGTTGTTTGCCTGAACGGACATTTAAGTATACGCTCCACCGTATGAAGGTCGTCACGACAATAGTACTATCCGTATACTCAGTGGCTAGAGTCACCTAGCTAATGGTTACAGTAGCATGTCATGAGGTCTTTTCATGCACACATTCCAAGTCTAGGTCCGTACTAGGATACTTTGTCTAATTCTCAAAACAGTTGTGGAAATGTTATTCCATAAACAAACAGTTTGTATAAAAGCAAATAAGCATTTATAGTTTGATTGCATGTGTTGGCATGCAATTTCTATGTTTAACACCCCTGTGTTTAAAAGTAGAAAACATTTAAAAATAGGGGCTGTAAACTCACCGTGGTTTGCTCGGTATGAATGCTAGCAGCCGACAGATAAACGCCCAAGGTATGTTAACCTATGTACAATAAATGTATTAACATAAGTACGTTTGATTTCTTTAATCAACTTATGTTAACGGTTTGTTGGTTTGAAGAAATTGTTGATTTCTTAATAATGTTAGTCGTTGAATTTGTTGGTGACATTGTGTTGAAATATTATTTCGTCTCCATTGTTCATATATTTGTTCTATATATGTATGCATAGGTAAATATACTTATTGTATGAAATTGGGCGTCACTTGTCACTTATGGTCAATGACGCTAGTATTCGGGTTTCCGTGTTCAAGGCGTCACTTAGGTCTGACCAGTTTTGGTCAAAGTACAATTTGTACAAAAGTCAAAGGAAATCAACTCACTGGTCAAAGTTGGTCAAAGTTGCTGGTCAAAGCTGGTCAAATTGCTGGTCAAGTTGGTCAACTCGCTGGTCAAGGTTGCTGGTCAACTCGCTGGTTAAAGCTGGTCAACTTGCTGGTCAAGTTGCTGGTCAACTTGCTTGTCAAGTTGCTGGTTGACTTGCTGGTCGCTGGTCAAAGCTGGTCAACTTGCTGGTCGACTCGCTGGTCAAGTAGCTGGTCAAAGCTGGTCAAGTAGCTGGTTAAAGCTGGTCAACTCGCTGGTCAAGTTGCTGGTCAAAGCTAGTCAACTTGCTTGTCAAGTTACTGGTCGACTCGCTGGTCAAGTAGCTGGTCAAAGCTGGTCGACTCGCTGGTCAAGTAGCTGGTCAACTCGCTGGTCAAGGTTGCTGGAGGGGTCATTGACTTAAGGGGTCAGTGACTTAAGTGGTTGGTCGCTGAATGTGTCAGTGACTTAAGGGGTCAGTGACATAAGAGGTCAGTGACTTAAGTGGTTGGTCGCTGAAGGGTCAGCGACTAAAAGTTGTGTCATGAAAGGGTCAGTGACTTAAGAGTTCAGTGACTAAAGTGGTCAGCGACTCAAAGGGTCAGCGACAAATTTTAAATAAATTCAAAGTGTGGTCAGATTTGGTCCAAAACAGACATATGTTCAAGGATCGAGTTATACACGAAAATACGGACGTTTCTGGAAATGGTCAAAGGAGAACTTTTTGTAGAGGACAAGAATACCAAACTTTTCCAAGTGGTCTCATACATTTATTTAACCTAGAGCTCAAGTTATAAATGTTTTTGTGAATCGGTTTTTGGAAGACAGCAACTGTCTATATATACATACATGAAAAACGTATATTAATCTTTGTTTTGGACATTTCATGGTTAAGCAAGCAACTAAACATGTTAATACATCTGTTATAAGTAAAATACAAAAGTGATGAAAGTCTCACAATGGTGTATTTTAAATTTTATGTTTTGGTTTACATCAACACATTTCAAGAACAATCACATATAATCATTAAATTGTTGTGTTACATGTATAGATTATGATGTATAAACATGTTAGAATACGAAATTGTAGTGTAGGAATCAAGGAATCGAAAGTTCCTTACAATGAGATGACAATGGTGAAGATGATGATGAGACCGAGAGATGATGATGATAGAACGATGATTATGGTGTTGCTGCTTGTTGCTTCTGATCTTGTTTAGGTTCTTCCAGATCAAGAAAAAGAAGATGATAGATGATTTTGATGTGGTGTGTGGGTGTAGAAAAGATCACAGAAGAATGGGAGGTGAGAGTATAATATTTCAAACGAGTATGGTTAGTAACAGATATTGTCTCCTCAATTATTTGAGGTTGGTGATCAAGTGAGGAGAGAGTATGTATTTGTTTAAAAGTCAAAGGGAGGCATGGCTCAGTACGAGTTGTGTCTCCCAGATATTTTAGTTTGTGTTGATATTGTAGGTTTTTACCCCGTTAGTTTCGTCTACGTGTCCAATTGTGTGTCAATCAATTTTTTTTTTGTTCAAATTTCTAAATTGTAATTTGAGGTAACTCCCCAAATACTTTATTATGAATAACGAAAATAATACTTTTATTATTTTCAACCTTTGGGTACGTTTTAAAATTGTTTCTGTTCGAATTATAATACGTTTTATGCAAAACATATATTTAATTCGTTTTATCTATATGTTATAGATATAACAGTACTCGAAATTAATAATCGAATTATTAATTATTTTGTGTCATCAACTTTTGTTATATTTTTCTGTCGGGTTTGTTCCGATACGTTTGTACGCGATTATTATTATTAATCACATATTAAGTAATACTTTTTGTTTAAAAGTATTGGGCTGCTAGGCTTACATCACATCAAAAGTTTTGTTTTAAACTTAATCAGGAAATTAGCGTAAGAATGCACATGCTTATTTGTTAATCAGTACCTAATTTGGAGAGTTGTCACAACACAGTTTAAGGAAAGTCACTATCTACCAATAACATCTTATCTTTACCCACTAAAGTCTTTTCTGATTGGCTGAAAGGGAATCTGGACACTTATTTTGGGACGTCCCAAAATAGTAAGTGAGACACTTATTATAGGATGGAGGGAGTATTTATTTGTTTTGTAGATAGAAGGCAAACCAACAATGCAACCTCACATTTAATATTTCCCTATTTTTTTAGTCCTTATAATTTAAATATCATGACATTTCAAGTGGTAATTTATAAATAAACCAATCATATTTGAAATATTTATCTATATTGATTAATTATATGAATTTTTAAATCAACCTTATAAAACTAAAAACTAGTCATCCATTTAGCCAAACAACCGTAAAATAATGAATACATTAAAATCGTAACTAAAATATTTTATGATTTTAACTAATAATCCTTTAAATAATGTACCTAAAATATTTTATTATTTTAACTAATAATCCCTTAAATAATACTCCATCCGTTCCATATTAAATGTTCTGAATTATATTTGGAAGTTTTTTTAAAAAAACTTTAATCTTAAATATTTTTGATTGTGTTATATATTACTTTATGAAAATTATACCAATGAAAATACATATAAAACTCAATCCATTCATATATTTTGCATCAAGTATTATATAACACAAACAAAAACTATTTAAGGTCAAAGTTGAAAAACAAATACTCAAAAAGTCAAACCAGGACACTTAATTTGGGACAAAGGGAATACACAATAAGCTAAACAATAGACAAACATATATCATATTCAACCATAATAATATTGTTCTATATTCTTTTTGTGATTCATGGATTTTATATTTTTACAAGTTGTGTTTAAAACAAAAGGACCTGAACCGTACCAAACTGATAAAGTATATGCTAGATGTTATTGGTTGACGATTATATTATATAAAATTCCGGTTCATGGTACAATTTTATTTGACTTAACTTTTTAGTTACACAATTTATAAAATCAAATGTCGAAACCCCGCGTTGTCGCGGGACCTCACCTAATATTATATATACAAACAAATATTTAAACAATGACACCAACGAGGCTTGAACCCATAACTACTAGATTAAGTGACAATTCACATACCACTAGGCCAAACACCTTTGGATGCCAATATATGTTGGGTGCAAACTCAATCTCACATCGAAAAATAAAAGAAATTAATGTTGAACATGTTGTTGGGCTAAGATATCAGTCCTAACAGTAGGGATGGCATAACAATGAGAATATCGGTATCATATTTTTCAACGCATCTCAGGGAATGATCAAATGATTTATATCATCATCCACGTACGGGGATAAGGATTCCTCATCGGAAAATTCGAGGAGTTCTCCAGCTGACAAATAAATTAAAATGTTTTTAAGAGAGCATAAGAAATCACAATTCACAATCAATGTTGATCAATCATATACTTCAAAAATGAACTTTTGTGGTTCATGGTTATTAGACCAAGTATGACGTCAACTAGTAACTATAATAATCAATGGAACGGCTATTGTTTACTACTCATATTAAAGTTGGGTTAATTATTTCATTATGTATTTAACTTTATCTCTTTTACTATAGTATGCAACTAACTTTCAAATGTTCTATTGTATGTATCGAACTTTTAAAAATGTCTATTGTATGTATTGGGTGACCTGCTCAACAGGTATCCGGTTTTTTTGTGTGTGCAAACAAATTTCACGTAGGATGACAAATCAACATCATGTCAGCATGACCGGTATCACATCAACAAATAACAAGTTTCAGGTCACCTGATATATACAATAGATATTTTTGAAAATTTGATACATACAATAAAACGTTTGAAAAGTTAATTACATACTATAGTAAAAGAGGTAAAGTTAAATATATAATGAAACAATTAATCCATTAAAGTTAATCATTTAATACTTCCTGGTTAGTAGTAAATTAGTAATATAACATGCTTTACTAACTAATTATTATTCATTTATTTCTCGTGTAGGAAAGTCGAAGAAATGGTCTAAGGATGCTATCAGAGGGGGATGTATGAACAAAATAGGGTATGCAACTCCTCTTGATGGTAGAAAAAAAAAAATTTTGATACCTTTTTAGATATATACTCATAGAGTGCATAGCCTAGTAAATGTGAGTGCATACCTTGTTGACTTCTTCAACTCTCCCAACAAACTAATACAGTAAATAATACAATAAAGTAATCCAAGCTGTATCATGATACTTAACTAAATAATTTAAATCTTACCCTCTTCAGTAGACCTTAACTAGGTTGCAGAGAATAAATTTCAATTTCTAACTTAAAAAAGAATATTTATATTATTTTAAGTAATATAGTGAATATTTATAGTATTTTTTTATAATCTCTTTCAATATTTTAGACAATTTTACATTGAGTGAAGCAAGTTAATTTTGCTTGAATTGTTTAAGTAATTAATAATATTATTACTTGGTTATTCGTTAATGATGATCCGTTCAATAAAATGTAAATAAACGTTAGTGGACCATGCAGCATGTTACTTTTTATTTTCGATTTTAAACTTTTAATTTAGATTTGCTAATATAATATAACAATCTCAATCTCATATGATATTAGAGCTTTCATGAGTACATAACATTTGTTTCTAGTATATATATGTCTATAATCCATATATCATTACTGTAGATATAGAAGCTTTTTGTTAAAAGGGTATTAATATATATATAAAATGGCCAAAATAAATTGTAATTAAATTAACTACACTTATATTACTTTTCAAATTTATCTTAACTCCAAAACCGACCTGATCTTGGAACTAAAAGTCCACCGTAAGTCATTATTGAATTATGACCATTTAAAAAAAATATCCAAACCCGAAAAGGTTGAATTTATAAAATCAAATACTTATTTATTTGTCTTTTATCAGGGGGAAAAAAATTGGTCGTATATTACACACCCTAGTCTAAATTTCTAGATCCGCCACTGGATGCTATTAATCGGCAAATGCTTTATACATTTGTTTGACCATCCAATATGAAAGTCAACTTTTAGTTTCTTTCTCTTACATTAGATAGAATTTTTTAAGAGTAGGATTGAAATATTAAGAGTAATTATATAGGAGTAATGTCAAGTTTAATTTTAGTATGACAAACATCGTATTTCCTACGACAGAGGATATGATGTAGTCAAATTTTTCATGGCAAAACGCATTGTCGTTGTCATGAGCCGGTGTATATTCATGAAATTATGATTAAGTGAATTTAAGTCGTAGATTAAAAAAATCAAAAGTTGAGATTGTCTGTTATATCATATCTATATCACCGTCACCTCTAATCCAGATAAATATTAAATATATATTGTATTTGAGATAAAGACAGATAAGAAATATTTTTATAATCAAATTTGATACATTCATCACAATTATGCATTAAATACATTTACGGTAAACATAAATAATGCAAAATTATAAAATTTATTAAATTCAACTGTGAAAAATATGAAAAATAACGAGCATAGGTAAGTGGTCAACGGAAGAGAAGTAGACAACCATACACATGCCTCCACCAGTCGACCTGCCAAAGGTGACCGGCCACCTCATCCAAAAATCAATTCCAAAGAATTAAAGCAAATATTAACAATTCCAATAATCAGATATCAGTTTGGTTTGTAGTGATTAATTATTACTATTTATAATAGATATATATATATATATATATTCTACTCGTCCCGCTACAATTATTCACGTTATTATTTTAGTTTCCTCGAATAGTCAAGTAGGTGTCCACTTCATGTTAACCGATAAAAAACATATTATGAGTATGTTTACTTATTGATGAAAAATGTAATTGGTAAAGAATCTTATACATTTTTAAATTATTAAAGTGGATACTTTGAACAAGACGAATCATCGGAATTCATAGGTAAGCTTTCAACCAAGAAAAATATTGTCAATGGTCATACTTGTTTTTATTGGTCATAAGGAATCTCTATGTTTTTTTGTTTTTTTCTTAATAAAAAATAATGTGCTTCTTTGACAATTATTGAATGAGCCAAACATGTGTTCTGCTTTTAGAGCGTCCTTATTACACCAAAACCAATTAAATTAAATCACTTATATTAATTGGTTCATTTTTGGATTTTAATCCACCAAATACGACTTTTCAAAGCTTCATATGTATAGCCCTTTATGTAAATTATACTTCACTTCAAAATGTACCTATAAAAGACTCACAAAAACAATAGTAAGTTCTTGATAGATATCTAGTAAGTACTGTACTGTAGTTGATATAAGGCTTGGATCGATGGCGCATGTGTGTCGTCGACTGCTCATATCTACACTCGTAACGATTCTCCTTTTCCAAGAGTTATGCCTTGCTGAAAAACGTACGTGTTTTAGATTACTTTCTAGTACCTAGCTATAGTTTTATTTTACTTGGTATGTAAAAGTGATCATTAAAAGTAATGTCATTGTCTCATTGATGATTTTACTACAGCTCCGAAGTATTCGTTCATGCGTGAAGCAACGAAGGCTCCCAAGATTTCGTTCTATGAATACATTGTCATTGGTGGCGGCACAGCTGGGATCCCATTAGCCACCACGCTATCAGCAAAGTCCTCGGTTCTACTACTAGAACGTGGCGGCTCACCCTATGAAAATCCCAATATCACGAATCTATTAAATTTTGGTTCCTACTTCTTGGATGATTCACCAAGTTCTCCCTCTCAACGATTTATCGTAGAGGGTGTTGTAAATGCACGTGCTCGAGTCTTGGGTGGAGGTACTAGTATTAACGCTGGCTTCTACTCTCGTGGCGAACCAAATTTTAACGTGGAAGCTAGATTGGTGGACGAAGATTTAGTCCAAAAGTCTTATGAATGGGCCGAAAAGGTAATCGTTTTCAAGCCGATTATCCAAAAGTGGCAGTCTGTGTTTCGAACTGCATTATCAGAAGCAGGCGTCACACCAGACAATGGCTTTAGTTACGATCATATCATAGGGGCGAAAATTGGTGGTACCATTTTTGATCAAAATGGCACACGACATACCGCTGCAGATTTGTTACAGAACGCGAACCCCAACGGGCTATCTGTTCTTTTACATGCAACTGTTCACAAAATCTTATTTAAGACTAAAGGTGTGTACACTTTTGTTACATATGCCAACATGTTATATATTTATTTTTTCTATAGATTAATTGTGATTCTATAACAGGCAAATCAAGGCCATTGGCTTGCGGAGTAATTTTTAGAGATTCGTTGGGGAATAAGCATATGGCATACTTGAAAAGGGGAAAATCGAACGAAATCATATTATCTGCTGGTGCTCTTGGTAGCCCACAACTTTTGATGTTAAGTGGTATAGGTCCGAAAGAGCAACTTGATGCCCAAAAGATAAAAATCGTACATCAGCAACCTTTCGTTGGTAAAGGCATGGCAGATAACCCTATGAATTCGATCTTTGTTCCATCGCCCGTGACAATTGAGCCTACCCCGCTCCAAGTTGTTGGTATTACCAGGTTTGGGAGCTACATTGAAGAAGCTGGTGGAGTTAATTTTATCTTTGCACCCCCATCAGCCTATCAGGGATTTTCACCACAGGTAAGTTCACAGTTACTTGCACTTTCGTATTCGTGGGTTAAATGTGAACGTAGTTTAACGGCTCATAAGCGTTCAAATTTATAGCTTTTATTTGTGATGATCACTTTGGTTATGTTATTTGTGAGTTTTCGCGTATAATTTACCTCGAATCCTTCGAAGTGATTTCTATCTAAGAGCATCCACAATAGGAAAAACTAATCTCATCCCCTGCAAAAAAGACCGGAGGTCCTTTCTACCTTTAGGTAGAACCGGAAGCAACATCTTTACTTTAGAGTAGGGATAAAACTGTTTACATCTAACCTTCCCATACACTATTGTATACAGTATTGGGCCCTAACCTGCGGAAGACGGTATGGGATGTTACTTTACTTTTACAAGAGACTTTGTCAAGACATATTATCAACTACCACAGCTCTTCAAATATGCTTTGGATTAAAAAAAAACGAGTTTTTTCAAAAGTAAAATATTTTAAAAACAAATTATCAAAATATATTTTTTTCCACAAAAGTTATTGACAAATTTCAACCTTTTGTTTTCTTCATAAAAGCTATTCAGTCTAATGTGGATGATAACTCTTCACCTACTGATAATGCTCTAATAAACAATGTAGTTTTTGTGGACCTCTGAGAGCTTCTTAAGCTTAAATATATAAATAAATAGATTATAAATAAAAAATAAATGAATAGATAAAAATATTATTATTGGCTTAAGGTAAATGTTATGAAAATGACTATAAAATTGGATCATCCATTTTGTTGGCAGAATGGAGCATTTATATTTGAGAAAGTTAATGGACCTAAGTCTAAGGGTGAGCTAAAGATTACAAACCTTGATCCAGATGACAACCCATCAGTAACATTCAACTACTTCATGGAACCCAAAGATTTAATGAAATGCGTAAACGGGATCAAAACCATCCTAAAAGCAGTCGAATCAAAAGCATACTCGAGCTACAAGTATGCCAATATGACGGTCAAAGATATTCTTGATCTAAACATGAAACTACCGGTTAACTTGGTTCCACATGGTAATACAAGTTCATCGTTGGAGCAATATTGCAAGGACACTGTAAGAAGTATATGGCATTATCATGGCGGTTGTCGTGTTGGTGAAGTAATTGATGATGAATATAAGGTTAAAGGTGTGGATGGTCTTCGGGTTATTGATGGATCAACTATACTAAACTCTCCAGGAACTAATCCTCAAGCAAGCGTGTTAATGCTCGGAAGGTACTTGTTTTATAAATTGAAACATGTCACTAGCATGTTAGCTTCCCTTATGTTTTAATAAGTTGTTATAAGTAATGCTGATTTTTATTTGATGCAGGTACATGGGAGTTACCATTTTAGAACAAAGACTCGCAGCGGCGACGAATAAAGATTGATGATTACCAGACATTCTTAATCTTTGACATGATATTTAGTTCACTTCATTGTTGTTACAGAATAATTGTATCTCTGTACAAATGTAATGTCAAGAATAAAAATTTTCCTCCAATTTAGTCTATTTTCTCATTTTACATGCTATAAACTCATAACACGAAGATTGATTCAATGTTAAGCTCGATATTAACTTTCAGCACGAGTTTCGGATACGATTTTTCTAAGAGTGGTTGGATGTTAAAATTGGAGTGAAAAGGGGTTCACAGAAGGTTTTTGGACTAATGAAATCAAAGGAAAGAAAGAAAGTATTTAATGCAAGCGTTAACCCCCAACTCTAATCTTTAACTTTGTGGTTAAGTTTAGAAGGGGAGTCGTCGCCCGGCGTTAAGAACCATTGGTCCATTAACGTCGAAAAATGGCCTCCACTTCCCTTATTCTAATCCATAACCAAAATGAATAAAATGTGACTTGTTTTGAGGTGAGATTAATAGAACAGTAAAATAGAGCTATGTTGCAATTTCTTAAAACACCCAACGTGATATAACACTTGGTAAATCTTTAGGCTAAACTTAAAAGTGGGGAATTTATAATAAAGTTTATGGAATAAAATGCAAGTCTGTATGTCACGTGTGGTGGGCTAAAAGGAATCTGGTATGAAAATATAGTGGGCTTGGGCTTGGGCCTGGGCTTTTGGTATTAGACGGCGACAATACAATCAAACTAAAAGGATTGCAACAAAAGAATCGGATGATAATGTACAATCGCATCAGATGAGACTATATTTTGTAAAACACACATTTACCTCTCAATACCAAGGTTTTGACAGAAACAACCCTTCAGAAAAAGCATGATTGTGTCACAAACTTCTTATTTTTTTTGTTCCGGCATTGACGGATTATTTAGAAGGATTTAGTGCATGAAAATGCAATTAAATAAGCTCTGACATTTGTAATATGTACCTAACTACTTAGGTGTATATTGTATATAGTGTGTCATTAAGTTGTTATTTATTGTTACTGTATGTATTTTCGTGATGTGTCAACTTGTAAGGATGTCACGGGGTACATTATTATGATAACACGCAATATAAATAACAAAAATTACATACAATACCAACAAAAAATAAGTTTTAAAACACACAATATGTGTTCGAGTAGTTGGGTACACACAATAATTATTATAGATAAAATTATTATTATTATAATGGGGACTAATATTCAGAAGGATTATATATTTTTGTTATTAACTTATTATATTTTGTTTTTTTGTTTAAAAAGTTAAATTGTATATAAATGACCCAATTAATTAACAAAAGTATAAAAGCGTGAAAGATACATTGTGAGCCTTTGATAACGTCCTATTCATGTGAAAACACGAATTAACCTAAATGACACACGTCTGAGACAAATAACTTCGAAAAAAATATTAATAATAATCAATGTTAACTTCTATTTTGCTAGTATTGTTGTTGACAAGCACCTAAGTTTGATATGTATGAATAGGGACTTTTTGTTTGCTACATGCAAATATTATACTATATATTTTCCTCCGCATGATGAATTGAATAAGAACACCATAAATATAAGGACGGTAAAACGCTTCAGATTTACATTCACTTTTACTTTGATAAAATCTATAAGTGGGTCGGGTCACTGGTCTAGATGGGTTTGAGTTTAAATGGGTCTGGGTCTAAATAGGTCAATTAGAAGGATGAGTCTAAACGAGTCCAAGTCTCGGGTCGAGTCGATCCATCAGGTTTTCACCAAACTTTTTTTTTATTTGCGTAAATATGATAAAAATGAAATAAGGTGAAAAAAAAAGTTACCCACTAGACCTATCGAGACCCGTTGGTTAATTGTTACATAATTGGAGATTATATTGAACAATCCATTTAGAGTTTAGACCTATCCAAAAAATGAGAAGGATACCCAACAAACTCATCACCTCTTAAATATTAACTAAATTAACTCATAATTAACCAATAGTCTAAAATTGTCATCTCTAATTTCGCTCCTGGAACCTTTTTACACCATAAATGCAAATTTAACCACATTGGTACGTAGAATCGTATGCCAAACTTAAGAGTATTTTGTTGCAAATATTTTTCCAGATTTTAAAAAGTTAAAGTTATGGCACATTAGTTATGCCACATGTAATCTTGAGTTAACTGCGTGATTGGTTCTTACAGAATTCAATGTTGGAATTGTTGTTTATGTTTAACCGTGGTGGTAGTATAATCTTCTGAAGGAGTATTTGGGTCGATGGTTTCAACATTTTTTGTGTTTAAATGTTGGTTTAGTTTTTTTTTCTTCTTCCAGGATTTGTGTTATTTATTAAAGGAAAGTGGTTAATGTAATCCTTAGGGCTATTATTAAGCTTTCTATATATGCATTATTTCCAATATTTATACTTATGGTTTCCTTTAATAAATACTTTTACCATATTCTATAAAAGGAAAATGAGTACTAAAAAGGATGTCTATGCTTTATAATTAGTTCATGTTAATTTATAAATTCAAATATAGAAGGCTTTGTCCTTTATTAAAAGTGGTTTTGTCATTTGCAAGTCATCGTGTTTTGGTTAAAATACATATAGATTGATTTTTGTCGTCTTGATGTGATTAATAGTTGAAACATTAGAATTAGCGAAGGAGTGACTCTTTTATGTATAATGTGTGGATTTTTGAACTATTGGCAATGTGAAAGCTAAAGAGTAGGGTAAATTGTATTTTTTTCCTGATGGTCTTTGCCAATTCACCGATTTCGTCCTTTTACTTCTTTTTTTTCAGCGTTCATCGTCTAACTTGTTAAAATTTGCAAGTTTTGTTCTTCTTTCCAATTTCAATTAGTTTTCTTCGTTAAATCTTGTATAATGACCAAAGTACCCTCCTTATTCTTCTTCTTCATCACACAATAACTAATCCTATTTTTATTGAACCCCAATTTCATCATTATCAACACAAAACACTCAAATCATAACCCATTTGATAGACCAGTTCCTCGTTTACAGTTATCAATTTTTAATATTACCATACATGTACATTTTACCTATACATACTACATATGTGTTTTGACAACACGAAATGAGTGGAGGAAGCTACTGCTACTTGGTCACAACAACACTACCAAATTCCACCTAGGGCGGGGTATATGAGAGGTAAGATGTAGACAGTCATACCCCAACTAAAAGGTAGAAAGACTGCTTGCAGAGAGACCTCTGACAAACCCGTATGAATAAAAGCACCAAAGGATGATGATGATAATAATAATAACGGTAAATAGTGGTAATAACAGATAATAACATATATATGTTGATATTTTTCCTAGCAGAGAAATGGAGGAGCGTTGTGTGTGTTTTTTATGTGATTATACTATGTGTTTTCTTGTGAGGGAGTTTATATACCAGAATAAAAGTACAAGGTATGGTGATCAAGGGTTGAATTTAAATCTGATTAAATTGGACGGTCAAGATCGAAGATTGGCTTAAATTTAAGGAATTGACATATGCATTTTATATATATATATATATATATATATATATATATATATAAAATAAATGAGTACATAACAAAAATCTAAGCAAAAATATACAAAATATAAATATAGTGCTTTTATGAACCAAGATAGAAGTATAGTGCTTTTATTATTGGTTTATGACTTAATATCGATAGTGGTGTATGTTGGTAAAAATTCCAGACCTGAATGTATATAGATTGTGAATTGACTTGTCCTCAAAATGTGACCCAAATGATCATAAATTGGTGACACGTCCGAATTCTTCGTCAGGTTTTGGTAAAATTCCAGCTCCTAACTCCTAACGAGTTAAAAGTTATATGCGTTCAAAGTTCGTATTTAAGATGGAGTTGTGCAGGTCTGATTCCTTGAGAATGGGAGTCATTTATGGGGAATCTGGATCTAAGTATTTACAGCAGGCTGAATTCCTTAGGAATGAGAGTCATTTATGGGTAATCCGGATCTAAGTGTTAACAGCAGGCCGAATTCCTGGGGAATGAAAGTCATTTATGGGGAATCTCTTGTAAATTCAACATTTCTTATTTGAGTCCTTATTTAATTGGGGGAATGATATAACGAGTCTATAATGTCATTTATTTTAGACGTGGGGCTTTACTAAATGAGTTTTAAAAACCGAAAAAAATAATTTGGGGCTTTCATATTATATATATATATATATATATATATATATATATATATATATATATATATATATATATATATAAACTTATTCGAATCATGCATTCTAGAAAATTCGTTGATAATTATGTTTTAAGTTCCTTCTTATAGATAATGAGAATTTTGAGGGGTATTATTTTTAAATTTACGTGAGATTAAAGGACTCAACTAATCAATTGAAAATTTACTTAGTTGATAATATAATAAAGATGTTTCTTATATGGGTGATAATTTGTATATCAAACATTCTTATGATGTTATATACATCAAATCACCACCCTTTACGTGTTATATGTTCGATTTGATAGTTTGTAATCAGGGTTGGCCGGCTCGGAGATTCTGTAGCCCTGGAAAAATAATAGTACTCCGTAGTAATTACCAAGTACACACTAAACATAAAAATACTGAATACTTGTAAAATGTAAAAATGCTATAAATATACACTACTTAGATTCACGAGTTTATCACGTTAACTATTTGTTATCGTAGATTATATATAATTATTAATTATTTATTATCAACTATGTAATTATGTTTCTAAAGTTAAATAGACATATGATGTTTCCATATGAATTTCATACATGCTAATGATAAAATTAAAGTTATGAAGTAATATTTTAGGAACACGACTTCGCAACTCATTTCGCTAAGAGATTTTTTGAATAGAAAATTTGAGAGGAGTGTCAAGAATTGTTTTCATGTACTTATTATATATTTGTGATTTTCCTTTCAAAAAAGAGTAATGTAATATTTTGGTATTATTGCAATTATTAGCTTATTCTTGCAATTATTAGCTTATATTGTGATTGAAGTAGCCTTTCTAAGATTCCAGTGACTAATACAAACCATGAAGTTGTGTTTACTAAATGGCTCTAAAAGCAAAGTTTTTTTTTTTTTTGAGGTGAAACAACACTCCATGCTTTGGCTTGCAAACATAACTTCTACATCTCGTTTGAATTGGAAGAATTGGGTGATAAATCATCGATATTGATCTTGACTAGATTGAATTTTTTTGGGTGACATTGGCTTTACATTTTTTACTGGCTTGTTCTTAGAGCCGGCCATTATGTATTTTTTGCTCTTATGTTAATAAAGTTTTGCCCATTCCAAAAGAAAAGTGAATACTAAATGGTTCACATTTTTTTTTCAAACGGAAAATATCTCAAACAATTAATATATAACATAGGAAAACTTAATCATGTTTACTAGTATTGGTCAATATATGTTTCTTAAGAAAAAAGAATTAGTTTGCGATAAAAAGGATAGTCACTTAGAGAGAGAAATCTGTTAGATAATCTCAGTCATTGACTTTTTTAATCTACGGCTCACAATTATCACATCATAAATGTATACATCATAACAACACTATATCTTACTACTACAAATTGAAATGCATCTTAATTCTCTTCCGATTTGAACCGACTTCAAATAATTCATACTTTAATAGTTTCTAGTAATAGTACAACAGCTAGCATTTGTCGCCTAAACTACGATAAATATTCTGTTACCCACGATTTGTTTAATTAATGCATTCAAAGATGTTTAAAAAATTAAAAGTATGCTTTCTTTGTCTACTAAATTTTATATTTATATTATAGAGTAATGTTCAAATGAGTATATCAACTTTGAGTGAGAATGAGGGAACCCACAGATTTCTGTCATATGTCACTTTATTCTCTCTCCTCCACATTTTTAAAAATTAAATATCTCACAACGCTAAGTCGAAAAATCATGAAAATTGCATCATAAAATTCAGCGTTTTCTCCTCTTTGATTTACCGTCCCTCAAGGCATACTTTCGATAACTTTTTTTTCTTCCATTTATTGGTGGCTCTTACAAATTAGTAACACGTGTGTTAGTGATGGGTTATACATATAATTTGGGGTTCAGGTTAGAGTTTAGGGTTAGGGTTAGGGTTTAGCAGGGTTTAGGGTTTAGGGTTTAGTAGTGTTTAGGGTTTAGTAGGGTTTAAGGTTTAGGGTTTAGAGTTTTATAAAGCATTTAGGGTTTAGGGTTTAGGGTTTAGGGTTTGAGGTTTGGGGTTTCTCCCCGAAACCCCAAACCCTAACCCCTTAGCCCTAAACGCAACACTTTAATATATGTGTTAGTAAATGTGAAACCCACCAAAAAAATGGGAAAAAAAATCTCGTCGAAAGTATGTCTTGATGGACGGCAAATCGAAGAGGAGAAAACGTCGAATTTAATTGTGCAATTTTCATGATTTTTCGATTTGTCGTTTGTGAAATAATTGATGTTGAAGGTAAATAGGTTTTGTATATGTGGAACATTCTCTTTCTACACATAGCATGATATTATTAGTTCCCTCATTCTTACACAAAATGCTATTCTCATTTAAACCTCACCCATTATATTATAATAATAGTATTTTTTTCTATTGGTACGTCGTAGTTTACTAGCGTCCTCTTCTACCATACCGAAAAGAAATCATTTTGGACTATATATATGTAGCTTGTTTTTGGTATCTCCATAAACCTACATAAACATATGCAACGATAACAAATCTTCAAAAAGAATTATATATATACATATTAATCTATCATATCCTTCTTCTGTATAACATGATGATGATCAGTAGATCGCGGAAACTGTTAATGGTTACACTTATTTGTGTTATCTTTCTACACGGCTTTTGTATCGCGGAGATACGTAAGTAGTATACTATCTTGTTGATCAATATAGCTTTATAACTTTTTGGATGCTTTTATAGTTCAATTCTAGTATTATTTACACATGTACAACAAATGATCATATATTGTTAATGAGTTTTCATGAATATGTCGAAAATAATATTTTTAATTTTTCATTTTGTATGTTTTGATAACGTACAGAAAAGCAATTATATACACAAGTCTGTCTCAATTATGGCTTTTCGATCGTTTTGAAAAATTAGAAAATCTTATTGTTTTAGTTTATTAATTTGATTCCTGTTTTTCCTTAAAGTTTCATCCAAATGTTAATGTTTTTTTTTTCTGAAATGAATCTTAAATGCACTTAATTTGAACTTATAATTTTTCCACAGCTCCAAACTATTCATTCTTGAAGGAAGCAACTGAAGCACCAAAGATTTCGTTTTACGACTACATCGTCGTAGGTGGAGGCGCAGCAGGAATCCCATTAGCCAGCACACTCGCCGAAAACTACTCGGTTTTATTGCTCGAACGTGGTGGTTCACCCTATGACAACCCCGACGTCACTGAATCAACCAATTTTGGCAACTACTTTTTTGACCCATCACCAGCTTCACCAGCGGAACTATTTATGTCCGATGATGGAGTTGGAAATGCACGTCCACGTGTCTTGGGTGGCGGTAGTTCTATTAACGCGGGCTTGTATACTAGAGATGATAACAAGTTCTTCGAAGAGGCAAAGTTAACTGATGAGAAATTGGTGAATGCTTCTTATGAATTTATTGAGAAGTGTATGGTTTTTGAGCCGGTTATTGGGCCGTGGCAATCAGCATGGATAGGTGCATTATTGGAAGCTGGAGTGACACCGTATACTGGATTTACATATGATTATGTTCCTGGGACTAAAGTGGGCGGTACAACGTTTGATAAAAACGGGAAACGACATACAACAGCTGACATGTTACAGTATGCAGATCCACAAAGAATGTCTGTTTATGTGCATGCAACTGTGGGCAAAGTCTTGTTTACAACCAAAGGTATGTAGCATTGGATTTGAAGATGCATTAGGTTATTAGCTCTCAAACAACTTATATAATACAGTATCTCATAACGTATTTTTTCTCCTTTTACAGGAAGAACAAAGCCAATGGCTAATGGAGTAGTGTTTGTAGATGAATTAGGTAATAAGCATAGGGCATACTTGAAAGGAGATCAAAACGACGAAATCATACTAAGTGCAGGTCCTATGGGAAGCCCACAACTTCTGCTGTTAAGTGGCATAGGTCCCAAAGATCAACTTGATGCCCTACAAATTGAAGTGGTGTTGGATCAGCCCTTAGTTGGCCAAGGCATGGCAGATAACCCGTTAAACGTGTTATTTATCCCTTCTCCCGTCCCAGTAGAGCAATCTACAGTTCAAGTTGTCGGCGATTTTAAAGGCAGTCAAATGGAGCCAATTGGCAACATTAACTTGGTTCTTGGAAGCCCATCAGACTATCAAGGATTCTCTTTTGAGGTATTTTTACACTGACCATGTTAGTTGAATATTTGCTGGTTATTTGTTAATGTACAGCCGCTGATGCATCAAATTCATTCGTGATGGAAGCACGGCTGGTCGATCTGTCATTAACAAAACATGAAAAATTGATACTTATTAACAAATGATGACTCTGTATGTGTTTATAATTTGTAGATGGGTGGATATGTTATATTAAAAATTGATGGCCCTCTTTCTACCGGTGAGCTAAAGCTTCAAACTGCTAATCCAACCGATAGTCCATCTGTAAAATTCAACTACTACAAAGAACCCGAAGACTTGGAAAATTGTGTGAGCGGAATAAATAAAGTCCTAGCCGCAATTGATTCAAAAGCATTCTCTAAGTTTAAGTATGATAATATGACCTCTCAAGATATACTTGATCTTACTGTTAAACTACCAATGTATTTGCCAATACATGCTAATACAACTACATCCATGGAACAATTCTGCAAAGACACTGTAAGGACAGTATGGCAAATGCATGGTGGATGTCAAATAGGAAAAGTAGTTGATAATGATTATAAGGTTAATGGAGTTGACGCTCTTCGAGTCGTTGATGGATCGACTCTACTTAATGCTCCGGCTAATGTAATTATGCTTGGAAGGTATGTAAATTTTTAACCAAACATACATTTCCATTATCATTAGTTTTTTTTATATTTGATTAGTAGTCAGTTTTTACATGACGATTTCATCTTATTAGGTATATGGGAGTTACTATTCAAGCCAACAGACTTGCGAGTGAGAGATCGGAGTCAGGATTTTGGTCCTCATTTTAGTATTCTCAAGGCTTTTGATAGTTATTATGAGTGTAATATATTTTACTAGCTTGAATAAAAAAGTGTTTGTACCAAGATGGATATTAATAAGTTAAGGTTACTTGAGTGCAGTTTAAGGATTTAGAATGGGATCAACTTAATCATACCAAAATAATGCTTTAATTTCGACCCTAAAGCTCAAAACTAAAGGAAGATGGTAAAGTTGAAGGATAAATTTGTGTTGTGTATGTATCTTGTGTATGTGTAAGGAAACACATTTAGTTTATTCGATTTTCGGATTATTTGTGTTTTGTAGAATCACAAGTTAACCCATAAGTCAAGTTAATACCCTATAATTCCTATCAACTTCTTTAGCTTTGTGCTTCCTGAACTGATTTTATTAAATTTACAGAATTACCTTTACTTTCAACTAAATTAGCAAAACAGTCAAGGGTTATTCATACGCAGATATAGAATGTGTAGAAAGAAAAAATAAATGGGGATGCCCCTTCAATTCGATCGGGAACACTTCAGGTCAATCATTGCAACCCAAGGATTTGAACCCTGTATATGTATATTTTTATATTCATTTCTAAAATATGTAAGTAAACATTGTGGGAAAAAACAATTATAAGTAAACGATTATAAAAACCTGTACGTTTCAAACCTAAAATCAAAATTCAGGGTCAACATTAGTTTTGAATGTACCAAAACTATCAAACACCGACTTAACAAGTGTCAAACGACCACCATAAGATAAAGTTTTTGATTTCCATTTAGACAGCTTTTTTAGTCTTTAAACAAATGAACGTTATCTAGAAATTTGTAAGCCGAATGTAAAAATTAGGGGGAAGTTGGGCTAATCTATTGGGCCTATAACTTATAACGCGGATCACTTCAGAAGTTCAGAGTTCAAACTTTCAGAGGGCCTGATTTTAGATTGGACAATATATATATATATATATATATATATATATATATATATATATATATATATATATATATAGAGAGAGAGAGAGAGAGAGAGAGAGAGTTTGGATCAAATGAGAACACTTCAAAAATAAGAACGGTGAGAACACCTCATAAATGCACAACTAGCCAATAAAAATCATTAGATTCACAGTCATACATCACAAATATGCAAAGAAAAACAAATACACACTTCTAAAAATGCACAAAAATCGAAAAAATGATTGATCCACGATTATCTCTATAATTTTGCATCAATCGTTTTTTCGATTTTTGTGTATTTCTGAAACTTCGCATCTATTCTAATCAATTTTTCTACACATATTTGAGATGTATGAGTGTGAATCTAATGATTTGTTGGCTAATTATGCATTTATGAAGTGTTCTTACCGTTCTTATTTTTTAAGTCTTCTCATTAGAACCTTACCCTATATATATATATATATATAGGGTAGTGATCTAGGGGGAAGTGCAAAAAATAGAGAAGGGGGTGATTTACTTCTAAAACAAGTTATCTCACAAATGACAAGTCGAAAAATCATGAAATTTCCACCATTAAACTCGACGTTTTCTCCTCTTCGATTTAAGATCCATCAATGCATATTTTCGACGAGATTTTTTTTTCTTCATTTTTTGATGGGATAATAGTATGCATTGTGATGCATGCAAATTTATTTTTACATCAATGCATATTCATGTTCGTGTGTAATAATAATATGTATTGTGATGCATGCAAATTTATTTTTACATCCTAGTGGTGTATATATTCATATTTTGTTATAGTTCATTTTAATGTGTACTAATAGTATGCAACGTGATTCATATTAACTGTAGTGATGTATATTTATGTATTTTAAATTTTTTGTTGATTAATAATAATATGCACTACGATGCATGTTAAATTAGTTTTACATCGGAGTTACGTATGTTAAATATATGTTAACATTGGTTTTAATGTGTACTAATAGTATGCAAATGGATGCATATTAACTTATGTTTACATTCTAATAGTGTATGTTAAAATTAATGATGGAGATTACTAATAGTATGCACTTAGATGCGTGTTAACCTAGGTTTACATCGTAGCGGTGTATATTTGTAACACCCGCCAATTTAGGACTTTAATTAGTGCCTAAACCACTTGTAATTACATGTGTTTAGTTTTGTAATATTCTAAATATATGTAACATTTTAGTGTAATTACATACACTCATACGCGATTTGTTCGACCCCAGCCAGGGGCTCTGCCCCTTGGACCCCGCTACCAGGGGCGCTGCCCCCGGACCCCCGTCATCCAGGAACTTATAAATACTTTTCACACTAAGTGTCAAACACTTACAGATAATGAAACCTGATACAACGATACATATAATAATAACACTTTTGGATTATTATTACAAACCGTCACCAACGGGCCATACTTGTTTTTTTCAAAACTACAAACGATATACTAAACAAATACTTGGACATTTCCTAGTTGAGTGGACAACTAGCATGGGTGATCTTTTGAGATACCTACTGATTTGATTACTTGCTTACTTACGACCTTGTGCGTTTTGGACGCCAGAAGGTTGCAGGGTTCGGAGAACCACGTACGGACTTACATCCGCTTTATTTACTTGATTACACCTTCATACTTACTAGACTCAGGTGAGTCTTACAGCCCCACTTTTACTGCTTTATACATATGGGGTGAGATACATTGCTTACTTTTCTTGAACACAAGTACGAACAACTCATTTTACTATACGGGATTGCATGAGTTACTTACTTTTACTGAAGTCTCTCCATCATCTATCGTTAGTTATGGACTTAAGCGCGAACACTAGTTAATGGATCCATTAGGAAAATGACCCTCCCCGCCCGGGGTAGTAGCGCTACCACGAACCGTTCTGTATAAACGGGCGACTATTATTCGTTACTTATGCTTGCTCAGTTACGAGCATGTCACGGGAGCAACTTATTACTTACGGGTTAAGCTTAGATTATGAGCCTCATGGCAACGGTATAACTTACTTACTTTACATTTGCGGGATTGCAAATACCTGATTTACGCCTGCGGGCATTACTGATGAAATCTTGTGTTCAAATACTAATATTATTTACAAACCTGTGAGATTCACTAACATTCATGTTGACCTTTTTAGCTTTGTATCTCAGGTATACAGACGGAGTAGGATTCCCTCAGGATACTAGCTAGAGTCGCATGATTTCTACACTGCATTTAACGGAGATTCTTAGCATTATCTTTTGTATTTATTATGATTATGTAATAGAATCTCCCGCTATACGCACAGACTCTAGGGAACTTCCTTTTGTAACCAGAAACTCTATGTTTCCAAACATTTTAGGTATGGAAATGTAAAACGTTGCATATAGATGTCGTTTGCTTTACTTTTTGCGGTGATATTCGATTAGTAGCACCTCAAAGCTTGCTTCCGCTGAACAGTGATTTTGGGGGTGTTACAATATTGATACAAATTAACATTCATGTTTTTGAGTTTTAATAGTATGTACTTTGATGCATGTTATATCAAAGTGATATATATAAATGTTTTGTTAACACTAATGAGGATAAGTATTATTAACATGTAATGTGATGCATATTAATTTAAGTTTATATTCTACTTTTTAAAATTGATGTACGTTAACATTTATGTTCACAAGTATTAATATTATGCATTTTGATGCATACTAATTTGTAAACCCATCAAAAAACGAAAAAAATAGAGTTGTCGAAAGTATGCCTTGAGTGATCTTAAATCGAAGAGGAGAAAACGCTGAATTTTATGATGCAATTTTCATAATTTTTCGACTTGTCGTTTGTGAGATACTTTGTTTTAGGGGTAAATGGGTTTTCTTTGTACACGTGGCGTATTCTCATTGGTTCTTCCATGCTGTCACTAAATTCTCATGAATTGCATACCACTATAGTATGGTGCACCTTAATTTGATTAGATGAGATGGATGGTTAGATCAACATTTCCTCCTTTCCCTCCCAAATTGGGTGTTCCTTCTGCATCATGCCACTATATATATATATATATATATATATACACACACACATACATACTAGTACATAACCCACGTAAAACAGCGGATAACTTATGTCAATTAAAGAAAAAAAATTCTTTGATGACTCAATTCACACAATATCTCATTTTTCAATACTCGATTTTAATGTATCTATTGTATACCCGAGAAATAGTTACGTATTGATTGGTTTTATGTATTTAAATTATATTATTTATGTCTCAAATTAAATGTTAATTTTATAGATTTAGATACCTATTTAATTATAGAATGTGCAATCAAAATTTGAGAGGCATGAGAGTAATTTCTTATCTTACTATTTTAATTTATAGATTGAGGGGCATCTTGGGAATTTCACATATCCCATTCACTAAGTTTAGCAAAAAATATGTAAATGCTTAATAAGGGACTAAGATATATATATATATATATATATATATATATATATATATATATATATATATATATATATATGAACTACATGACTACATGAGTAAAAAATATTTGTAGTGCCGTTTATCAAGCTACTACTAATGGGCCCAGCCCATAGGGTACGTGAGTTAAATCAATTATAATATTATTTCTAGATCCGAAAGGGTAAATCATATCACTAAACTTTATTAAAATGTGTATAAAGATAATTAAAGTTTATTAAAATATGTAGAAAGATAACCAAAATTTATAAAATTATTTAAAATGATGAACCATTATCTGTTCATTTTCCACTAGACGAAGGTTATAAAAGTTAGGTTACTCTTTTATAAAACAAATTAGATAGATTGTTCCCTAAATTGAATTCTTTGTGAAACTTTGATTCCATATTAAGTTATATGTATAGATTGTTCCCTAAATTGAATTTAAAAGTTCAGATCCTACAACTAACATGACAACACACATACAACATGCTTGGGCTAAGGGTGTTCAAAATATTCAAAAAAAAAAACTTAAAACCGTTTGAATTGAACCGAATTTTTTTTTCCGCTTTTCGGTTTCGGTTAACCAAACTGAGATTTTTTCGGTTCTTCAATTGCAGTTTCAGTTCATGATTTTGGGATAGACATGATAAACATTAAACAGTTAACCGAAAAAACTAAAAAGTTTAATTATAGTTTTGAATATATGTATATATATTGTATATATTATATTTATATATTTATATATAGATATTTACACTTGTATTTTGATTAAATAATTTATATTTCTTTTTCTCTCATTTTAGTGCATTTTACTAGCTTAATTATGGTCTAATATGGTAACTATTACTACTCAGTTCTAATTATATTCGAATGATTAACATATATATAACATATATACATAATTATAAGAGTAAAATAATTATCATTTGATAGTTTTATTATCAAAATTTTTAAATATAATAACACTTATTAATGAATGTGTATTTATGTGTTACTAGTTAGTTTTAAAATAAGTATTAAGTAATATGTGGTTAATTGACTAATCGAAAATTCTGTTAATCGAACTTTTCAGTTTTGATTTAGGTTCAAGAAATTGGTGAATTGATTTAGAAAAGATATAATATTAATGGTGACGAGTGTAATTAATAAGTACAATTTTCTTAAATTATTATTTTGTTA